>LR738715.1:44604304-44638772 GCA_902687465.1 Secale cereale
GAAGACCGATCGGGTGTCTGAAGCGACGCCTCGAAAGGTAAAGTAGAATAAACATGCCGCAGTCGGGCGTCAGGGCGACACCGCAGAAAGGGCTTATATCAAAGGTAAATAACAAGAATGCCACAGTCGGACGTCTGAGCGACATCACATAAAGGGCTTATATCAAAAGTAAATAACAAGAATGCCACAGTCGGACGTCTGAGCGACATCACATAAAGGGCTTATATCAAAAGTAAATAACAAGAATGCCACAGTCGGACGTCTGAGCGACATCACATAAAGGGCTTATATCATACAAGGAAAAATTTGAGTAGTTCCTGGAGGTAGCACCATCCTAAGGAATACTCGGCACATAAAGGTCAACAGGTTAGTCCATTCACAGAAGTAACATTCAACCGGGTTTACCTCTGTCAGAAGTATTAGTTCTACAGAGGCTGACGCTGGGACTGACACTGATCTGCTAACCAACGTCCTTGACCAAGGACTTGGCTATGCGAATGGTTTTGACTCTGCAGAGTTTGTACTTTACCACAGTCAACGGATTTCAGTAGTCACCAAGGACTAGTTCTGTTCACGGTATTTTAGAAGAAAACACATCTAACCAGTACACACCCATTCCACATTCCGCTGCCAGGAATCACCCTGGGCAACGTTCAAGAAAAACTCCTGAGGCGGGGAGGTCACTCCTCGAATAGCATGGGATCAAATTTATACCGCGCGCTCTAAGGGGTGCCCCCCTCTCGGTCCCAACCGGAAACACCCATGCCCCCTGACCGGATGACGGCTTTAATCCAGGGCCATGGAACCTTCATCACGACCTCTCTATTTGGTGTGTACCAGGAAAGAGGTTTGCAACTTACTAAACCGTATTCTTTGCAGAAAACATGTGGTAGCACAAAAAGGGAAATGGACGGGATCGAGACTTGATCCACGTCAACACCGTAGTTAAACAGTTGATATAGAACTGGCATGCTCCAACAATACCAGCTTACATCTTATCATGCCACCACATGATCAGATTGTTTTCCATCATATGATCTCATCAAGTTTTGTAGCTCACTTGCAACTTACCGTGCATGGAATATAACATCCAACAATTGCTTATATAAACATGCCTTAAGAAAAACCACACTAGCAAACATGAAAAACACTCATCATATCAAAGGTTCAAACATGCTTGCCTGGTTCGGAGTAGTCGGAGTCTAGCTCAGCGAAGTTTGCGGCTCCGTCACCTCCTTCGGTATCTACGGTATAAAAGAAATCGAATACTACGTAAATACGTGCGTGCGCAAAAAGTGTTCCGAATATTTTTCAAATAAATATGATAAAAAACTAGGCAGAGTTATGAAGATGACAGAAAAGAAATCAACTAAAAATCATTTTAGTTTAAAAGTTATAAAGAAAACAAATCCAGGGACTAGTCTGTAATGAAACAGAAACTATCCAGGGGGTAGTTTGAATAGACAGAAAACGCTTCGGATGAAATACGCCAAGCCGAAAGGAAAGCGTACTTTGCCCGAAGGCGCTTTCAAAAAACGATTCGAATAAAAAGAAAAGGCTGACAAGGGGGTCCCGCATGTCAGGTTTGAAAGGGGGAAACAGAGCTCGCCGGCGCCAGAGGCTTGCGATGATCGCCGACGACGAACTACTGCGAGGCAGAGAGGGAGGGAAGTACCGGCGTGTTCAGGAGGTTCTTCCGCGTCGGTGGATGGTGGAAGAGACCGACGGGAAGCACCACAGCGACGGCTACTTCCTCCACGGCGGACGGCGGCGTCGGGCGATGAGGGGTCTCACTGGAGGAGGCTGCTGGCACCAAATTGACGCTTGGGTTAGACGAGGTGGTGGACTAGAAGGTTGCTGACCAAGTTTGGGAGGCGGGGGTGCTCTCACCAGAGCGGATCTTGCCGGAGCCCGAAGCGGATCGGGGCGGCCGGAGTCGGGGAAGAAGGCTTCTCCGAGGCCCTCTGAGGGGTTTTGGCGAGGCTGTGGTGGGGTGTGGTGGATGCGGTGGCTTCACAACGCCTCTGGGGTCCTATTTATAGGCGGGCGAGGAAGGTGCCGTGGGCAAAATATCTCCGGCGAGAGATTACGGCGAGGCAGTGGTCGGGCTGGTGGTTTAGGTGACTGGGCATCTGCGGATTGGTCCACTGGCTTCATTCAACGTCTAAGCTTGATCGGATTTGGCCTGCTCCCGCGGTTTCGACGGAACGGAGCTCACGGGCTCGTCGGCGGCAGAGAGCGCGCTCTGTGCTTCTCAGGCCACGGCGACGGTTCTGCAGCGTGCTCAGGGGGGGGGGAATGAACACGCGGTGGCCACCGGTGGCTTGGGCGGTGCGGAGCGGCGCCGTACTGCAGGGCTCACCCCTGATGGCCGCCACGGGCGGTACTGTCACCGCGGACGATGCCGGAGCTGACGCGATAGTTCGCCACCGACGCTCGCAACCAGCCAAGCGACCGCGCGGCGCACTGGATAAGAAGGGGGAACAGGGAGCAAGGTGCCAACACGGGTACTAGCGAGATCGACGACGAGCTCTGACGAGAAACGACACTGAACTCTCTGAACTTTACTGAATTCTGAAACTTGACAGGAACAGTGCACGCAAGCTGCTCAATGAAATGTTTGACGCACGTGGAAAATTTTTCTTGAGCTGGGACTTGGTGAGGGGGTCTCTTGATGCATCTGGAGACTACCTGATTTTTCACAAAATTTTTGGAAAGAAGAAAGAATGAAATTCACCAAAAATGGCAAATCTGCTCCAAACTTGCAGCAAGCATATTTTGAAAATTTTGAACTGATGACCAGTAGATCTTGATGGATATAAGTTGAGGGCACTAAGGACTAGCCATAGGAATTTATTTGGAGTCAAGATTCAAAGGAAATCTAGTAGTTCCTTTGTAAACCACTAAGGTTCAAATAAATGACAGAAAAAGATTTTGTGGTTTAAATAAATAGAAATAAAATCTAGGGAAAGTTGAAACTTGCTGGAATTGATGCTAGACTTGACCCAAGGTAGGGAAGAAGGTTTTGGGAGGAAGTTTTCAACATATGTCTAGGCAAGAGTGTGTTTTTGAGTAGGGAGGGATAAATCCAAAATGATAGGAATTCTTTTTAACAAAAGAATTAGCAAAACAATCCAAGAGTATTTGTGTTGAACCCATATAAGTAGAAAGACCCTCAAGACCAGAATCAAGATTGAGAAGGACTCAAAAAGATTTGTCAGAAGCAAAAATTTGGGAAGGAGGGTCTCTCAAAAAGAAAAATTTCAAATAACCTGTTTTAAATCAAATAAAGAATTTGGTAAGAACCAAACCAAAATTTTGGGGTGTTACAACACCCACCCCCTTAGGAAAAATCTCGTCCCCGAGATTCCAGCTGATCCTCAAATAGGTGTGGGTATTCTGCCCGAAGAAAATCCTCTCTCTCCCAAGTTGCTTCATCTTCGGTGTGATTGCTCCACTGAACCTTGAAGAACTTAATTGTCTTCTGACGGGTTCTCCTTTCAGACTCCTCCAATATTTTTACTGGACGTTCCCTGTAGGTGAGGTCCGGTTGCACGTCAATGTTTTCATGAGATACACGCTTTTCTGGGTTGCTTACACACTTCCTCAATTGTGATATGTGGAACATGTCATGGACGTCTGACAGTTCTTCTGGTAGGTCTAGCTGATAGGCTACTGTGCCTCTTCGTGCAGTCACACGGAAAGGTCCAATAAAACGTGGTGCTAGCTTTCCCTTAATTTTGAATCGCTGCAGGCCCCGCATAGGGGATACTCTTAGATACACATAGTCACCGGGTTCAAAACTGACTTCACGATGTTTCTGGTCATAGTAACTCTTTTGTTGACTCTGGGCTGTCTTGAGTCGGTCCCTAATTAATTTAACCTTCTCCTCGGCTTCCTTGAGCATGTCTGGGCCGAAGATACGGCTGTCTCCTGTCTCTGACCAATTTAATGGGGTACGGCATCTTCGCCCATACAAGGCTTCAAAAGGTGCCATCTGTAGACTGGATTGGTAACTGTTGTTGTACGCGAACTCGGCGTACGGTAAACTTTCTTCCCAACTGGTTCCATAAGTGAGAACACATGCTCTCAGCATGTCCTCTAGAATTTGGTTTACACGTTCAGTCTGTCCTCCAGTCTGGGGGTGATATGCCGTGCTGAATACCAGTTGAGTTCCCAGAGCTTGTTGTAAATGATCCCAAAATCTAGAGACGAATTGAGTGCCTCTGTCGGATATTATGATCCTTGGAAATCCATGTAGACAGACAACACGGGAGAGATAAAGCTTGGCAAGCTTCTGAGTGGTGTGGGTTGTCTTTACCGGAATAAAATGTGCCACCTTGGTCAACCTATCTGTGATGACCCATATGGCATCATTTCCGTGTCGTGACTAAGGTAATCCGACAATAAAATCCATTCCAATCTCGTCCCATTTCCATTCAGGTATCCTGTTTGGCTGTAATAGTCCTGCTGGTTTTTGGTGCTCGGCTTTAATGCGCTGACATGAATCACAACAGGCAATAAATGTGGCTATATCCCTTTTCATACCGTGCCACCAAAATCTTTCCTGAATGTCCTTGTACATCTTTGTTCCTCCGGGGTGGATGGAATATGGAGCGGTATGGCCTTCGGTCAAAATTTGTTGTTTGAGGTCTTCTACATTTGGCACGCAAAGCCTGTCTCTGTACCATAGTATTCCCTCACTGTCTACGACGAATTCTGAGGCTTTGCCCAGACTCACTTTTCTTTTTATGCCTTCGATGCTGGGGTGTCCCTGCTGAGCTTTCTTATTTTGTTCCATTAGGGTGGGTTGGATTTCCAAATTTGACATAGTGCCTTCAGTAACCAACACCATGTTGAGTTTGGCAAACTCCCTTTGAAACTCAGGTCTCAAGTTTTGTCAATTGTCGTTGCTCGAGCTTGGATTGCGGCTGAGAGCATCTGCCACTACATTTGCCTTTCCCGGATGGTAGTGAATGCCAACATCATAGTCTTTTACTAGTTCCAACCAGCGTCGTTGTCGCAAATTGAGTTCTGGTTGTGTGAAAATATATTTGAGGCTTTTATGGTCTGTATATATTTCACAACGATTTCCAAGCAAAAAGTGCCTCCATTCTTTGAGTGCATGAATAACTGCTGCTAATTCCAAGTCATGAGTGGGATAGTTTTCTTCATGCTTTCGCAGTTGCCTGGAAGCATATGCGACTACTTTGCCTTCTTGCATTAATACGCATCCGAGGCCCTTCCGGGACGCGTCGCAATACACTTCAAAATTTTTGTGTATGTCTGGTATGACCAATACTGGTGCTGTTGTTAATCTCTTTTTGAGTTCTTGGAAACTTTTCTCGCAATCTTCAGTCCACACAAATTTCTTATCCTTCTTGAGTAGCTGTGTCATAGGCTTTGCTATGGTGGAGAATCCCTCAATAAATCTTCTGTAATATCCAGCCATTCCCAGAAAGCTTCGTACGTCGGTTACGTTGGCTGGTGGTCTCCAGTCGAGTACGGCCTTGACCTTTTCTGGGTCCACGGCAACACCTTCTTGGGTTAATACGTGGCCCAAAAAACCAACCTGTTTTAGCCAAAATTCACATTTGCTGAATTTGGCGTATAATTGATGCTTCCTTAATTCTCCCAGCACAATTCTGAGATGTTCAGCATGTTCTTCTGGTGTTTTGGAATATACCAAAATATCATCAATGAACACCACAACAAATTTGTCCATAAATTTCATGAACACTTTGTTCATGAGGTGAACAAAATATGCGGGGGCGTTCGTCAGTCCAAACGGCATTACTGTAAATTCATATAATCCGTATCTGGAAGTGAATGCAGTTTTAGGGATATCCTCTGTCCGTACTTTTAATTGATGATATCCCGACCTTAAATCAATCTTTGAGAAAACCTTGGCTTGTGCAAGCTGGTCAAATAAATCATTTATCCGTGGCATCGGATATTTGTTTTTGATGGTAACCATGTTGAGTGCTCGATAGTCTATACACAATCTTAGTGTCCCATCCTTTTTCTTGGCAAATAATACTGGCGAACCCCAAGGTGAGGAGCTGGCCCGGATAAATCCTTTGTCCAGTAATTCCTTTATTTGCTTCTTCAATTCTACCAACTCGGAGGGTGCCATTCTATAAGGTTTCTTGTAAATGGGAGTGGTTCCAGGTGCTAGTTCAATAGTGAATTCTATTCCTCGGTCTGGTGGCATGCCTGGTAGCTCTTCAGGAAATACATCCGGAAACTCACACACCACTGGAACTTTATTTAGATCTGAAATATCCACTTTGTTCAATCTTGGTCGCAATGATACCGGTCTTACTTGAGCTGCAATTTTTATCGTCTTCCCGTGGTGATGAGTGAGGATCACAGTCCGATTGAAACAGTCGATAAATCCCTTGTTGGTGGTTAACCAGTCCATTCCTAGGATAACGTCCAGTCCCTTATTTTCCAATACAATGAGGTTTGCTCGAAACTTTAATCCCTCGAGCTCAATAATCACACCTTGGCAATAACTCTGGGTGATTTGCTTAATCCCGGGGGACTTGATGGTCATAGAATTTTCCAAGGGGAGAATTGAAAAATCATGTTGTAAAGCAAATTTCTTTGAAATGAACGAATGGGAAGCTCCAGAATCAAACAAAACCGTGGCAGGTATTGTGTTGACAGGAAACGTACCGAGTACGATATCCGGAGCATTCCGCGCTTCTTCCTTGGTCACATGGTTCACGTGACCCTTCTTGTGATTGTTGCTGGGATTGAAGTTGTTACGCTTGGGGGCTGAATTATTTCCACCATTGTTTGTCTTGGGGGCCGAGTTTCTTGGCTTTGGGCATTGCTTGGCATAGTGTCCTTCCTCTCCACAAGCGAAGCAAGTAACGCCTGGGTGATACGTAAAATCTTTATCCCTTGCATGAAAATTCTTATTTGAGCGTGGAACACTGGTTGCGGATTTGTTCGCCCCATTTTTCCGAGAATCAGTCTTGTTCCGGTTGTCGCGAGATTGAGAAGTCTTGTCCCGCTTGCGCTTGCGAAAATCCTCCAAGCTGCGGCGTTCATTCTCCAAGGTAATAGCTTTGTCCACAAGTGTTTTGAAATCTGGAAAGGTGTGCATGACCAGTTGGCATTTAAGTGCTGGTGCCAGACCGTCCAGAAATTTTTCCATCTTTTTATTTTCAGTCATATGTTCTTCGTTGGCGTAGCGAGATAGTTGAGTAAACTGACTATTGTACTCAGTCACTGACATGCTTCTCTGCTTGAGGTCATCAAACTCCCTTTTCTTGATCTTCATAACACTTCTGGGAATGTGCGCCCCACGAAAATTTTCCTTAAACTCCTCCCAGGTGATGTTGTTTTCATTGGGGTGCATATGTAGAAAATTTTCCCACCACGATGCAGCTGCTCCTGTAAGGTAGTGAGGTGCATACAGTACTTTCTCACGGTCTGAACATTGTGCAATAATTAGTTTCCTCTCAATGTCTCGAAGCCAGTCATCAGCCTCAAGAGGTTTATCCGTGTGAGAGAAAGTTGGGGGACGCGTCTTTTGTAGTTTAGCCAATTTGGAATGCTGCTGGTATGGTTCGCTGTGATTTCTCATGTTGATAATATGGCTCATCATTTCTTGATGTTGCTGCTGGCTTTGCTCATAAAGGCGGCATACTTGAGAAAATGCTGCTTCACTGTCTTGCTGACTTGACTGCCCCTGTGTGAAATTGTTACTTGCCTGGGTACCATAATTTTCTTCCGGCGGGCTTCGCATGGAACGAGTCCAGGGACGATGCATTTTCCACTCTGGGGTATTTTGCAGAACTCATGAGGAAAACCGAGTAGTAAAATTAAATAATTATTGCAAAGGCAGGAATTTTAAAACTCCAAGATTTTTCAAGAAAACACTTGATTGCGCATGGAGAAGGACCGCTCAGTATCTTACAAGCAAGCCATAATTATACAATACCTCACTCAGGATGCGCGTACACAATCCTGACATGTTATTTAGGCTAGTGCACTTCTCCCAGTTCCTACATGATGCGCACACAAACTACTTCTCACCAAGCCTATATACATATAAAACATATCATACAAGCAGGTACATCGCACGGCTGCTCGGCGCACTCAGTCGGAGATGGTAAATATTTCCTTTGGCCTGCCGAGGGTAAGTCCCAGTGCTGCTGGGGACTCAACTTCTTCCTCACTAATGGGCTCCAGGCGCGGGGTACTGGGTTGTGCGGCTGAAACGGGTGTGGTAGGCGGTGCAGCACGAACTGGGGTAGGAGCAATGACTTGGTCAAACTCCTCAGTGGTAGGTAGGCGGCGAGCGGTGGCTCGGATGGCAGGTGCATAGGATGATGAGGACGAGATGTATGACAGTGGTGGTGCTGTATGGAGCAGCTCCCTCCTGTTGGCAACACAGCCCTGAACTGAGTCCATACAGGCAGCCACCAAGTCGTCCACGAGGTTATCAAAAGCTGCCTCAAGAGCCTTGAGATACTCAACAAGCATCTCAATAGCATCATCTCGTTCTCCCCTAGTGCAAGCAAATGCATAGTGACAAGTGTATGGCACGTGGCATGGGAGGTAGCGGTAGCGACGAGCCTTCATCGAAGGAAGAGCATCCCGGAGACGAGCTATTGCCTCACGGGCAGCCATCTGCATGGCATGCTTCTCCGTAGGCATGGCCCTCCCAACAAATCGGAAGCGGCGTAATTCAGAACGCCCTCCCTTGAATTGCACCGCAGCCTGGTGCATAGACACGCTGTCGCTGATCTTGTGCTCGTAGAGTGTGAACTCCGGACGAGTCGATGGCCCGATCGCGATCTTGGCGATGGAGGCGAGGAGCTTGATAAACCCCTCAGGCACATTGGCGAACACCTGTGATTCACAGTCGCGGCCAGCCATCTACAAAAGTAGACAAAAATTCCAGATAGTCAAATCATAAATTTATGATGACTAACAGAAAATTGCTACAATTGCAAATTGCTAAAATAGCACCTATTACACTAATAACCGATTAGCGAGCGCACCTAGTGGCTTCCTACAGTCAGCCTGGCTCTGATACCAAGGTTGTCAGGACCGCTTTTTTAATAAAACACTTATTGAAAAATCGCCCCTTTCATCAAACTAGTATAGAGAAATCCTCCATACTGGCAGACAAATCCTTAATACAGAAAAATCCAGAGCACTAAATATTATACAGGGTTGAGCTGAGGCTGCTCAACAATTTATTACAAGTACGCCAATATTATACATAAAGGCGGGTATGACACAGCTGGATGTGGTGGCATAACTACTAACTCGTGGATATAGTGGTAGTGGATATGTCACAGGGATGTGGGTGGCGTGACTCCAATATCTTACACTCATCAAGCGTCGGAGTGAGGCTCGATGATTTATTTATGGTGGCGGAAGCGTATATAATACAAGTGACCAACTCCAGGATCGCGAGGGACTGACTGGGACTCCTCTAGGCGTCGGACTCGCTATCGTACTCTTCATCCATAAGATCGCCTTCGTCAACATCTGGCCAAATCAACAAGCCAGGTGAGTACTTTGAATGTACTCGCAAGACAGTTTGGACATAAGATATAACAAATGCAAACATGATGCATAAGAGCAGATTAGTAATACACACATGAGTAGTTCAATTGGTACTGCAGCATGAATAAAATAGTTGAAGACCGATCGGGTGTCTGAAGCGACGCCTCGAAAGGTAAAGTAGAATAAACATGCCGCAGTCGGGCGTCAGGGCGACACCGCAGAAAGGGCTTATATCAAAGGTAAATAACAAGAATGCCACAGTCGGACGTCTGAGCGACATCACATAAAGGGCTTATATCAAAAGTAAATAGCAAGAATGCCACAGTCGGACGTCTGAGCGACATCACATAAAGGGCTTATATCAAAAGTAAATAACAAGAATGCCATAGTCGGACGTCTGAGCGACATCGCATAAAGGGCTTATATCAAAAGTAAATAACAAGAATGCCACAGTCGGACGTCTGAGCGACATCACATAAAGGGCTTATATCATACAAGGAAAAATTTGAGTAGTTCCTGGAGGTAGCACCATCCTAAGGAATACTCGGCACATAAAGGTCAACAGGTTAGTCCATTCACAGAAGTAACATTCAACCGGGTTTACCTCTGTCAGAAGTATTAGTTCTACAGAGGCTGACGCTGGGACTGACACTGATCTGCTAACCAACGTCCTTGACCAAGGACTTGGCTATGCGAATGGTTTTGACTCTGCAGAGTTTGTACTTTACCACAGTCAACGGATTTCAGTAGTCACCAAGGACTAGTTCCGTTCACGGTATTTTAGAAGAAAACACATCTAACCAGTACACACCCATTCCACATTCCGCTGCCAGGAATCACCCTGGGCAACGTTCAAGAAAAACTCCTGAGGCGGGGAGGTCACTCCTCGAATAGCATGGGATCAAATTTATACCGCGCGCTCTAAGGGGTGCCCCCCTCTCGGTCCCAACCGGAAACACCCATGCCCCCTGACCGGATGACGGCTTTAATCCAGGGCCATGGAACCTTCATCACGGCCTCTCTATTTGGTGTGTACTAGGAAAGAGGTTTGCAACTTACTAAACCGTATTCTTTGCAGAAAACATGTGGTAGCACAAAAAGGGAAATGGACGGGATCGAGACTTGATCCACGTCAACACCGTAGTTAAACAGTTGATATAGAACTGGCATGCTCCAACAATACCAGCTTACATCTTATCATGCCACCACATGATCAGATTGTTTTCCATCATATGATCTCATCAAGTTTTGTAGCTCACTTGCAACTTACCGTGCATGGAATATAACATCCAACAATTGCTTATATAAACATGCCTTAAGAAAAACCACACTAGCAAACATGAAAAACACTCATCATATCAAAGGTTCAAACATGCTTGCCTGGTTCGGAGTAGTCGGAGTCTAGCTCGGCGAAGTTTGCGGCTCCGTCACCTCCTTCGGTATCTACGGTATAAAAGAAATCGAATACTACGTAAATACGTGCGTGCGCAAAAAGTGTTCCGAATATTTTTCAAATAAATATGATAAAAAACTAGGCAGAGTTATGAAGATGACAGAAAAGGAATCAACTAAAAATCATTTTTAGTTTAAAAGTTATAAAGAAAACAAATCCAGGGACTAGTCTGTAATGAAACAGAAACTATCCAGGGGTAGTTTGAATAGACAGAAAACGCTTCGGATGAAATACGCCAAGCCGAAAGGAAAGCGTACTTTGCCCGAAGGCGCTTTCAGAAAACGATTCGAATAAAAAGAAAAGGCTGACAAGGGGGTCCCGCATGTGAGGTTTGAAAGGGGGAAACAGAGCTCGCAGGCGCCAGAGGCTTGCGATGATCGCCGGCGACGAACTACTGCGAGGCAGAGAGGGAGGGAAGTACCGGCGTGTTCAGGAGGTTCTTCCGCGTCGGTGGATGGTGGAAGAGACCGACGGGAAGCACCACAGCGACGGCTACTTCCTCCACGGCGGACGACGGCGTCGGGCGATGAGGGGTCTCACTGGAGGAGGCTGCTGGCACCAAATTGACGCTTGGGTTAGACGAGGTGGTGGACTAGAAGGTTGCTGACCAAGTTTGGGAGGCGGGGGTGCTCTCACCAGAGCGGATCTTGCCGGAGCCCGAAGCGGATCGGGGCGGCCGGAGTCGGGGAAGAAGGCTTCTCCGAGGCCCTCTGAGGGGTTTTGGCGAGGCTGTGGTGGGGTGTGGTGGATGCGGTGGCTTCACAACGCCTCTGGGGTCCTATTTATAGGCGGGCGAGGAAGGTGCCGTGGGCAAAATATCTCCGGCGAGAGATTACGGCGAGGCAGTGGTCGGGCTGGTGGTTTAGGTGACTGGGCATCTGCGGATTGGTCCACTGGCTTCATTCAACGTCTAAGCTTGATCGGATTTGGCCTGCTCCCGCGGTTTCGACGGAACGGAGCTCACGGGCTTGTCAGCGGCAGAGAGCGCGCTCTGTGCTTCTCAGGCCACGGCGACGGTTCTGCAGCGTGCTCAGGGGGGGGGGAATGAACACGCGGAGGCCACCGGTGGCTTGGGCGGTGCGGAGCAGCGCCGTACTGCAGGGCTCACCCCTGATGGCCGCCACGGGCGGTACTGTCACCGCGGACGATGCCGGAGCTGACGCGACAGTTCGCCACCGACGCTCGCAACCAGCCAAGCGACCGCGCGGCGCACTGGATAAGAAGGGGGAACAGGGAGCAAGGTGCCAACACGGGTACTAGCGAGATCGACGACGAGCTCTGACGAGAAACGACACTGAACTCTCTGAACTTTACTGAATTCTGAAACTTGACAGGAACAGTGCACGCAAGCTGCTCGATGAAATGTTTGACGCACGTGGAAAAATTTTCTTGAGCTGGGACTTGGTGAGGGGGTCTCTTGATGCATCTGGAGACTGCCTGATTTTTCACAGAATTTTTGGAAAGAAGAAAGAATGAAATTCACCAAAAATGGCAAATCTGCTCCAAACTTGCAGCAAGCATATTTTGAAAATTTTGAACTGATGACCAGTAGATCTTGATGGATATAAGTTGAGGGCACTAAGGACTAGCCATAGGAATTTATTTGGAGTCAAGATTCAAAGGAAATCTAGTAGTTCCTTTGTAAACCACTAAGGTCCAAATAAATGACAGAAAAAGATTTTGTGGTTTAAATAAATAGAAATAAAATCTAGGGAAAGTTGAAACTTGCTGGAATTGATGCTAGACTTGACCCAAGGTAGGGAAGAAGGTTTTGGGAGGAAGTTTTCAACATATGTCTAGGCAAGAGTGTGTTTTTGAGTAGGGAGGGATAAATCCAAAATGATAGGAATTCTTTTTAACAAAAGAATTAGCAAAACAATCCAAGAGTATTTGTGTTGAACCCATATAAGTAGAAAGACCCTCAAGACCAGAATCAAGATTGAGAAGGACTCAAAAAGATTTGTCAGAAGCAAAAATTTGGGAAGGAGGGTCTCTCAAAAAGAAAAATTTCAAATAACCTCTTTTAAATCAAATAAAGAATTTGGTAAGAACCAAACCAAAATTTTGGGGTGTTACAATAGTGGTGAAGAAATCAACATTTATTAAGAATTTATATATCCTCAAATAATTAAAACAACATCAAAGATGATTAATTAAATGTCTTTTTAATTTATAAATTATTAAACTATTTTAATTGGGAGTCAAAACTTTTGTAGGAGAGGGCTAAAAGTATTGCAATAATTTAGGTACTAATTTTGTATTTTATAAAACAAAAATTAATTAGAAAGTAGATGGAAAACAGAAAGTAATAAAAAAAGGAAAAACAAGAAAGAAAAGAAAAAGGCCTAAGTGCACTGTGCACTTAGGCCTGCTAGCACAGTGGTGGGCCGAGCCCACTAGCAGGTCGTCCCCTACCTCTCCCTGTTCACCGTCGCGCTGGACGACGCTCCTGCGTCCATGGCGCGGATGGCCACGCGTTGGCCATCCCGCGGCCACCCCCGTCGCCCCCGGCGACCTACAAGACGTCTGCGGCCCCCCTAACCCTAGAAGCCCCCCCAGATATCCCTCTCGCCCCAGATCCCCTCTCCCCCCTCCTCGCCTGACGCGCACGTCGCCGTCGCCGCACCAGCATCGCGGCCACCGCCATCTCCGTGCGCCTTCGACGTGCCCCACCGCATCGTCGTCCTCCTCTGCGCCCTCCTCGACCACGCACTGGAGTCGGGGCCACCTGCAGCGACCGCTCGCCGTCGTCTTCCTCGTCGGGACCCGCCACCCGCCGCCGTCGATTCGGTCGACTCCGACCAACCCCGGCCTCTCCGAGACCCCTGCGAGCACCCCTGTGAGCCACTGCCCCTCCTCCTCCCCCCGTGTAGCTTGCCCACACCCCACAGCTCACCCCCATCATGCTCACGCTCCCGTCGCCGCGGATCGCCTCGCCGCCATGGCCATGCTCTCCGTCGTGCTCGCCTGAGCACGGCATCATGTTCCTGGTGCTTCGAGGAACCCAACGCGCCCACGCACACGCTTCCCCGTGGCCCCTAGCCCCTAGCTCGTTGGGCGCCCGAACGCGCCTCCGCACGCGCTCGTCGCTGGCGGCCGTCCGGTGACCCATTTGGTCCCGGGCTTGTGCCGTCGTGCTCACGCGTGCACGTAGGCCTCGCCCCGCCCATTCTGTTGCCCAAAAGTGCGTCGCGTCGCCGTTGCCGTTGCTCGCCCGTAACCCCCCACCGCCGGCGGCGTCGTACTGCTCGTCTCCGGCCACCGCAGCCCGCGAGACCACCGCCAACCGACGCGTCGTCGTCTTGCCGTTCTAACGCGCCCGTCCGCGACCAAAATGGCGCCCTGTGGGCGATTTCCGACGGTGCCCGAGGACACACCGCCGCGAACGAGCCCGCCGGCGTGATTCCGACGAGACGCCGGCCGTCGCTGAGCTGTCCTGGCGCATGGGCCCCCTTGTGTCGCTGACGGGTGGGCCCCGTTGACCCTTTGACTCGGTCAACACTGACGTGGCTCCTCTATGTCCATGACATGCGGGCCCCACGACATAAAACGGTTAAAATAAATGGATAAAATGCTAATTATTTAATTAGCTAATTAAACTCTTCATCTCTCACTGACTAATGGGCCCCACACGCTAATTAACCCTTTCAGTTAGTCTAAACCCCCTGTTAGTGTCCCTGACAATGACATGTGGGTCCCACTGGACCCACCTGTCTGGTCTGACTGGTCAACTGACTAGTTGACCTGATGAATCACTCTGACGTCATGCTTGCGTCATCGTTCACTGTTCTGGATAAGGTTGAATTTAGGTAAATGATAAATATCAGATAATTAATAAAAACTTTAGAAAATCATATCTTTTAAACCGTAACTCGGATGAAAATAATTTATATATGAAAGTTGCTCAGAACGACGAGACGAATCCGAATACGCGGTCCGTTCGTCCGCCACACATCCCTATCATACCGAACATGCGACATTCCCTCCGTTTCATCTGCCCGAAAATGCCTAACACCGGGAATACTTTCCCGGATGTTATTCCTCTTCGTCCGTATCACCGAGCACCGCGTTAGGTCACACGTAGCACTGCGTATTTCCCTGTTATGCTTTGTGTGCTATTGTTTGCTCTTTTATTTATTTGTTTCCCCTTCGTTGCTTATTTTCGGTAGACTCCGATACTGTGATAGACCCCGATACCATTGATGCTTCGGTGTTCGACTACGGCTACGCTTCCGAAGATTCCTTTTGTCTGCAGAGCTTCCAGGCAAGCCCCCCCCCTTGATCACCAAATATCGCCTTTTCTTCTCTTTACTGCTTGCATTAGAGTAGTGTAGCATGTTACTGCTATCGAATAATCCTATTCTGTTGCATAGCCTCTCATTGTTGCTATAACCGTTGATACCTTACATGCAATCCTAAATGCTTAGTATAGGATGCTAGTATTCCATCATTGGCCCTACATTCTTGTCCGTCTGCCATGCTATTCTATCGGGCCGTGATCACTCGGGTGGTGATCACGGGTATATACTATATGCATACTTCACATACACATGATGATGGTTCGGAGATGGGGGCTGAAGGGGCAGGTGGTTCCACCCAGGTAGTGGTGGGCCTGGGTTCCCGACAGTCCCCTGATGGTTACTTTGTGGCGGAGCGACAGGGCGGGTTGCGACCTCCTAGGAGACAGGTGGGCCTGGCCCTGGTCGTTGTCCGCGGTTATGTCATAATAACACGTTTATCGAGATCTTGGTATTTGATCTGAGTCTGGCCATTTGGTCTATACGCACTAACCAGCTACGTGGGAATAGTTATGGGTACTCGACGTCGTGGTATCAGCCGAAGCCTTTTTGATGTCAGCGACTTAGCGGCGCGCGCCGGATTGGACTGGAAAGCCTACTCTGGTATTAGGAGAGGCTAGGTCTGCTTACCGGCCGCGTACGCAACGTGCAGGTGTGCGTTGGGCGATGGGCCCGGACCCCTGCGCGCCTAGGACTTAGACCGGCGTGCTGACCTCTCTGCTGTGCTTAGGTAGGGCTGCGACGTGTTGATCTTCCGAGGCCGGGCATGACCCTGGAAAGTGTGTCCGGCCAAATGGGATCAAGCGTGCTGGGTTATGTGGTGCACCCCTGCAGGGAAGTTAATCTATTCGAATAGCCGTGTCCCTCGGTAAAAGGACGACCCGGAGTTGTACTCTGACCTCATGACAACTAAAACCGGATACTTAATAAAACACACCCTTACAAGTGCCAGATATAACTCGGTGGTTGCTCTCTCACAGGGTGACGAGGGGAGGATCACCGGGTAGGGTTATGCTATACGTTGTTAGTTGGTGAACTTACCATCTATTCCCTTCTACTGCTTCAAGACGGAGGCTGCCAGAAGCGAGGATACTTGTTACTTCCAGCTACTCTCTTCTTCTGCTGCAAGATGGAGGTTACGAGAAGCGTAGTCTTTGATTGGGTTAGCTATCCCCCTCTTATTCTGCTTTCTGCAGTTCAGTCCACATATATTACCCCTTTTACTCAGATACCATTGCATTTGTAGTATAGATCCTTGCTTGCGAGTACTTTGGATGAGTACTCACGGTTGCTTTGCTCCCCCTTTTCCCCCTTCTTTCTTCCTTCTGGTTGATGCAACCAGGTGGTGGAGTCCAGGAGCCAGATGATTCCGGTGATGTTTCTACGTGAAGTTCGGCTTCGAGGAGTAGTTAGGAGGTCCCAGGCAGGAGGCCTTGCCTTTTCGATCATTGTTATTTTTGTGCTAGCCTTCTTAAGGCAAACTTGTTTAACTTATGTCTGTACTCAGATATTATTACTTCCGCTGACTCTTGTGTATTCGAGCTTTTGTATTCGAGCCCTCGAGGCCCCTGGCTTGTAATATAAAGCCTGTATTATTTTAATTTGTGTCTAGAGTTGTGTTGTGATATCTTCCAGTGAGTCCCTGATCTTGGTCGTACACATTTGCGTGCATGATTAGTGTACGGTCAAATCAGGGGCGTCACAGCTTGGATGAGAGGTGGATTCATGGAGTTTCGACGGAAGGAGCTCTCCACCCGTGTGGAGAAGAAGAGGAGGGATGGTGAATTTTGTGAGAAAAATAAAAATAAAAGGGAGAAGGACGTGTGTGGTCAAGGAGAGAACACATGGGCTTGTACATGGGCTGAAATAAATACGCGTTCATGACTTGTCCAGGCTAGCCTATTGCCAAAACGTGCGGGGTGCAGCCAGCGTCCGGCCGAAACACTAGCCGGTCGACCGGCTACAACTGTTTACCTTTGAGGAAGCCCATCATTCGAATATACAAGCCAAGTTCTATAATGAAAATTCCCACTAGTATATGAAGATGACAAAACAAGAGACTCTCTATCATGAAGATCATTGTGCTACTTTGAAGCACAAGTGTGGAAAAAGGATAGTAGTATTGCCCCTTCTCTCTTTTTCTCTCCTTTTTTTTATTTTGGGCATTTTCTCTTTTTTCCTTTTTATGGCCTCTTTATTTATTTATTTATTTATTTTGGGCCTTTACTCTTTTCTTTCCCCCTTTTTTTTGGTCCGGAGTCTCATCCTGGCTTGTGGGGGAATCATAGTCTCCATCATCCTTTCCTCACAGGGACAATGCTCTAATAATGAAGATCATCATACTTTTATTTACTTACAACTCAAGAACTACAACTCGATGCTAGAACAAAATATGAATCTATGTGAATGCCTCCGGTGGTGTATCGGGATGTGCAATGAATCAAGAGTGACATGTATGGGAAATTATGCATGGTGGCCTTGCCACAAATACGATGTCAACTACATGATCATGCAGGGCAATATGACAATGATGAAGCGTGTCATAATAAATGGAGCGTTGAAAAGTTGCATGGCAATATATCACGCAATGGCTATGGAAATGCCATAATAGGTAGGTATGGTGGCTGTTTTGAGGAAGGTATATGGTGGGTGTATGGTACCGGCGGAAGTTGCGTGGCACAAGAGAGGCAAGCAATGGTGGAAGGGTGAGAGTGCGTATAATCCATGGACTCAAAATTAGTCATAAAGAACTCACATACTTATTGCCAAAATATACAAGTCATCAAAACAAAGCACTAAACGCATGCTCCTAGGGGAAGGGTTGGTAGGAGTTAACCATCGCGCGATCCCGACCTCCACACAATGGAAGATAATCAATAATTAAATCATGCTCGAACTTCATCACATAACGGTTCACCATACGTGCATGCTACGGGAATCACAAACATTAACACAAGCATTCCTCAAATTCACAATCACTCCACTAGCATGACTCTAATATCACCATCCTCATATCTCAAAACAATCATCAAGTATCAAACTTCTCATAGTATTCAATGCACTTTATATTAAAGTTTTTGTTATACCCATCCTGGATGCCTATTATATTAGGACTAATTTTATAGCCAAAGCAAATTACCATGCTGTTCTAAAGGACTCTCAAAATAATATAAGTGAATCATGAGAGATCAATAATTTCTATAAAATAACTCCACCATTGTGCTCTAAAAAGATTTACGTGAAGCACGAGGAAAATTATCTAGCTCAAAACATATAAGTGAAGCACATAGAGTATTCTAATAAATTCCGATTCAAGTGTGTCTCTCTCAAAAGGTGTGTACAACAAGGTTGATTTTGGTAAACTAAAAATCAAAGACTCAAGTCATACAATACGCTCCAAGCAAAACACATATCATGTGGTGAATAAAACTATAGTCTCAAGTAAAGTTACCGATAGACAAAGACGAAAGAGGGGATGCCTTCCCGGGGCATCCCCAAGCTTAGGATTTTGGTGTCCTTGAATTTTACCATGGGGTGCCTTGGGCATCCCCAACCTTAGGCTCTTGCCACTCCTTGTTCCATAGTCCATCAAATCCTTACCCAAAAACTTGAAAACTTCACAACACAAAACTTAACAGAAAATCTCGTGAGCTCCGTTAGTATAAGAAAACAAACCACCACTTTAAGGTACTGTATTGAACTCATTATTTATTTATATTGGTGTTAAAACTAATGTATTCCAACTTCTCTATGGTTCATACCCCCCGATACTACTCATAGATTCATCGAAATAAGCAAACCAAACACGAAAAACAGAATCTGTCAAAAACAGAACAGTCTGTAGCAATCTGTAACTTTCAAATACTTCTGTAACTCTAAAAATTCTGAAATAAATTGGTGGACGTGAGGAATTTGTCTATTAATCATCTGCAAAAATAATCAACTTAAAAGAACTCTCTAGTAAAATATGGCAGCAAATCTCGTGAGCGTAAAAGTTTCTGTTTTTCACAACAAGATCGCAAAAGACTTCACCCAAGTCTTTCCAAAGGCTCTAGTTAGCACAACCACTAATGAAAACACAAACCACATCTAACCAGAAGCTAGATGAATTATTTATTACTAAACAGAAGTATAAGCAAATAAAATAAAATTGGGGTGCCTCGCAACAAGCGGTATCGTTTAACGCCCCTAGCTAGGCAAGATACAAGAATATATCTAGGTATTGCCATCTTTGGTAGGCAATTCTTCAATTGAACACTTATAATCCTTAGGAGTTTCCTTATTTTCATTAATAATCAAACTCCTAGGCAAGAAATCAAGAAATTCATTCATAGCAAAAGGTACCCTAATGATAGTGAGAAAGTTGGCGTGAACACGTATTGATTTGAGAACCGCAGTTTCCTTACTAGAAGATTCACCCTTATTTTTAGGAACATACATAAATTTGGCCATTTTGGTAGTAGAAGGGTTTGAATTATTTCTCATAGTAGAAAAAGCAGACCCTACATTGGTAATAATATCCTCAAGCTTACCAATTCTAGTGGAATCTTGATCTATTTTCTCATTAATTATGGGTTATTTTTCTTTAAAAAAATTCAGATTGACTCCTACCTTAGATCCATATTGGGTAATTTGGTTATGGATCTTTTTATCCAAACTCTCAATGAACTCCACCGTGGCAACTTTATTTTCAATAATTTCAAGCCTCTGCATTACGTGTTTGTAATGCCCAGGATGGGACTATACCTCCAACGTGTCGAGGCACGACTTAAAGGTATAAGCCCATTCTGGAATGATCGCAAGTTCGGTATCTTTGCACGACTCATGTAAAAATAGGGATGAAATTGCAAAAGGAGATAGTTGGCTTACACTCGCCACGTCACACAATTCATTACATAGTCAAACATCATTCAAATAACATCACAACCCGACTACGGGTGAAGATCCAAATGAAAGATACCAAAATACATAAAGCCATAGGTTCGGATCGCCCCTAGTAGAAACCACTACTGATCATCGGGATAGTGCACATAGTAATGGCTACGTTCCTCATCGTACTCCCAGTATAGCTCTGTGCCGTCACCTGAGTAGCTCATCATGGTACCTGCATCTGGTGTGGTGTAGAATCTGATAGCCACGGAGGACTCAGCAATCCCGTTCCCGGGTAGCAGAACTATCTAAGCCTTGGGTGTGGAACAAGGCTGAAGAAAGAATAAAGGTTGCAGCAGCACTAGCACTAGCTTACGTAATAAGAGCGAGAAGAGAAGTGCCACGAGCGACAAGGTGATCATGAAGTGATCCTATCTATGCACGTCAAACATAACCCCACCGTGTTCACTTCCCGAACCCCTTTCAGAAAATGACAGTCACGGTACTCACGCTGGTAGTGTGTTCTGAACATGGTGTCAAGTTTTCTACAACCGGATATTAACAAATTTCCATCTGCCACATAACCACGGGCACGGCTTTCTAAAGTTCAAAACCCTGTAGTGGTGTTCAAACTTGGCCCATTACAAGCCCACGATCTGCGGAGTCGCAACTCCAAGGTGGGAAGGCCCGAGTATCCTCGGAATCCCGTGCTCAAGATACTCCGACTAAGGTAAGACTAATCCAGCAAATCCTCCCGGCGTGCCGACACCCTGACAGTAGCCGCGCGTATCTACAACTTGTAATGCCCAGGATGGGACTATACCTCCTACGTGTAGAGGCACGACTTAAAGGTATAAACCCATTCTGGAATGATCACAAGTTCGGTATCTTTGCACGACTCATGTAAAAATAGGGATGAAATTGCAAAAGGAGATAGTTGGCTTACACTCGCCACATCACACAATTCATTACATAGTCAAACATCATTCAAATAACATCACAACCCGACTACGGGTGAAGATTCAAATGAAAGATACCAAAATACATAAAGCCACAGGTTCGGATCGCCCCTAGTAGAAACCACTACTGATCATCGGGATAGTGCACATAGTGACGGCTACGTTCCTCATCATACTCCCAGTATAGCTCTGTGCCGTCACCTGAGTAGCTCATCATGGTACCTGCATCTGGTGTGGTGTAGAAACTGTGAGCCACGGAGGACTCAGCAATCCCGTTCCCGGGTAGCAAAACTATCTAAAGCCTTGGGTGTGGAACAAGGCTGAAGAAAGAATAAAGGTTGCAGCAGCACTAGCACTAGCTTACGTAATAAGAGCAAGAAGAGAAGTGCCACGAGCGACAAGGTGATCACGAGGTGATCCTATCTAAGCATGTCAAACATAACCCCACCGTGTTCACTTCCCGAACCCCTTTCAGAAAATGACCGTCACGGTACTCACGCTGGTAGTGTGTTCTGAACATGGTGTCAAGTTTTCTACAACCGGATATTAACAAATTCCCATCTGCCACATAACCGCGGGCATGGCTTTCGAAAGTTCAAAACCCTGCAGGGGTGTTCCAACTTGGCCCATTACAAGCCCACGATCCGCGGAGTCGCAACTCCAAGGTGGGAAGGCCTGAGTATCCTCGGAATCCCGTGCTCAAGATACTCTGACTAAGGTAAGACAAATCCAGCAAATCCTCCCGGCGTGCCGACACCTTGACAGTAGCCGCGCGTATCTAGTCTCATGCCACGACCGGATGAGTCATCCTACAGGTGAATACCAAATACCTCGGGTTTCCCCAAGGCGGCCCCGCAGTCTGCTCGGTTCGGACCAACACTCATGTGGAGCACTGGCCCGGGGGTTGTTGATTAATAAAAAGGGATAGCTAGTCCCTATGCAAGTTTTTAGTTATTAGGAAAATGGAGTACCAATGTTGGGACTTGCTGGAAAAGCCTTAGCGCTAAGCGGTTTATCGAGGGGGTCCCATAACCCCAGCCGTGTGAGGAACGCATAATCAAGGAACATAACACCGGTTTATACGGTTCCTAGGGCAACATGAGTGGAACCAATCACCAAGCAAGAGGCTTAGCCTTCCACCCATTACCAATATATAGATGATTTCATTAAAGAGTTATATAGTGTGATATCCCAACAAGCTTCAACATGAAGCAAGAATCTTCAAATCTTCACCTGCAACTACCAATGCTATAAGAGGGGCTGAGCGAAGCTTACTTAGCCAATCAAAGGTTTGCATAGGATGGGTGGTTAAACAGATTCATGGTTACAATAGGAGGCTGACAGACAAACATGGGCATCGAGGCAATAAGCTAAAGAGCGAGACTTCTAGCAATAGGCAAAGATAGTAATGATATCTGGGTCAGGTCATCTTGCCTGTCGAGTCGTCGATAGGATCGTAAGACGGCTCCTTGTTCTCAACCTTGGTAGTAACCTCTTTCTCGTACTCGGTCTCGGCTTCCGGCTCTACTCAACACAAGAACACACAAGGCACGAAATCAAACAAGGTGCAGCGCGCAAACTACAGGATGCATGGCCGATGCGCTAAGGAAGCACTGCAGATGCACTTAGGATGCACAGAATGACAACATAGGAAGCACAGAGAAACATCACAAGAAACATGGAAATATGCTCAAGCAAGTAGGATGCAAGAGAAGTCTATTTAGGATGCAAAACATGGCAAGGTAGGAAGCACCGAGAAACAACACAAGAAAACAGCAGGTTTGAATGAGGCCTGAAACTACTTAAGACAAATCCGATAAGTCCTCATATGCATAGTTTGAAATTAGTCCAGATCTGAGCAAACCTTAAGTTAAAGTTGTTAAACAGCAATTTAAGATGCACCATGATGATCTACACGAAATTCTAGTCAAGTTTCCTATAAAGCTTGTTTAAAACGGAGCTACGGTCTAGAAGATATGATCAAAACAAGATAAGCATGGCAACGGTGCAAGATGTACCCAAACATCAAGCAAACATACTCCAAACATGTAAAGAAGATGATATTATGAATCTACATGCAAAATCACACAACTTTCATGTGAGGCACGCTCAAAACGGAGCAACGGGCTAAAAGATACACCCGAAACAAGAAACAATGCAAAGCTGAAATTAACAGCCACATAGCAACTTTGGGGCAAGGAATATATACTCTACAGCACTCAAACATGGTGACAAGAAGCATGGACATGAAGTAGACATATCCTACAGCAAACAACTCCATTGGAGCATCTCCATAGGAGGCATGGATCAATAGCAACAAGCTACAACATTTTGAACATGACAATAAAATCCTGACAGCAGTATTTTATAGCAACTTGGGAGCAAGAGTTAAATATGCTACAGCAACCCAAATGAGCATGTGAGGGCATGGATGGATAGACAACAACATATACAACAAGGAAAGATCAATGGCCACCCCAAAACTATCATGGATTTGCCTAGGACAACAAGCAAACATAGCATCAGGATATTACAGATTACAGACTTAGTGAAATTTCACTAAGTGTTAAAACAGCAATATTATCATGGCATGTTTGTGAGCATGTTTAAGTCACCTCAAAGCATATCATGGCAAGCGGTTTGCACCACAGCGAAGAACACATGATGGGGAGTCCAAAACATATGAGCATGCAACATGGGGACAAACACATCAATAGCAACGAGCTCCTCACCTAGGCATCTCGTAACAAGTTACAAAACCTAACAGCCACATGCACTTTTGCAACAGAGATAAACATGGCAATATGAACTCTAACAAGCATGCTATAGCAACCAACATGTAGAGCATCTCATGATGAACATTTTGACATATCATTTGCTTCATTTGGATAAACATGCATCAAGTTATCACATCTCAAACATGGCATGAAAACAACTAATAGCAGCAGTTTATATCATGTAGCACCCTTGCCATGATGATTAAGACATCTAGATGGACTCAAACATGCATGACACAATGGAACAAAACATAATACATGTCACCACGATCATTTTGACATATTAAATGCACAAATCGGACAAGCACAATAGAAGTTATCATCAACACAAAAGTGCATCAGACAATGAAATACACTAAAAGACTTAGTAAAAAAACACAAGGGTCAACCTCCGGAGTCAACGCGGGTCGGGTCTGGTCAAACGGGCGCCGGGTCGGAGCGGTCAACGGGTCGCGGGTCGGGCCCGGGAACCGCTAGGGTTCGCAGCCCTCGCAGGATCTGGATCGGGATCCGATCAATGCCTCGATCGGGACCGGCGGCTCGAGCTGGTCCGGCGGCGGCAGGCGGGCCGCGACAACTCCGGCCGGCGGGGGTTGCCGGAGGGGGCCGGCGAGGGCCTGCAGCCGGGGCGGCGGCGGTGCGCTTGTAGGGCGGCGGCGGCCTGCAGCCCACGCGCGGCGGCGGGGATGGCGAGCGGTGGCGGCGGCGGCCTGTCGAGCTGGCGACGAGCTCCCGGCGGCGCGACGACGTTCCGGCCGCCTGCGGGTGGCGGCGCGGCGGCCGGCGCGGAGGAGGATGGGGCGCGGGCGGCGAGGAGATCTGGCCCGAACGGCGGCGGCGGCGGGCCGGGAACGGGCCCTCGGGCCCGCGCGGCGGCGGAGGCTGATCTGCTGCGGTGGCGGAATTGTCCTGCCCGGGTCGAGCACGTCCGCCCGGCACGGATTTCGTGGCATGGCTAAAGCTAGGAGAAGGCTATGGTTTTTGGACGAAAAAATGGAGGGGTGGACGTTTTTATTGGCACAAGGAGCTAGGAGACTCCAAATGGGTAGAGGTTTTCGGCCACGCGATCACAATTCAACGACCGAGATGATGGGAAGGGTTGGTGGGCTGTCGTGGGGGGGGGGGTCTTGGGCCTCAAAGAGGAGGTACTTTTAGCCCACGAGGTTAACTGTTGGAGTAACAAACGAACTCCAAACGCGACGAAACTTGACGGACGGCCTACACGTATCAAAACAACATCGCACGACAAGTCTCACGCCATTCCGTAAATGTTAGACGGCCAAATACGAAAGAAGGACTCGGGGATGCCACGGGCACGTGTGAGAGCGTCGGAACTCGAAACGGACAACAGGAAGAGGCGAGTGGGACCGGATGCAAACGACAACACAAATGCAATGCAATGCACATGACAACATGACATGGATGAAAAGCACACACGCACACGACAAAACGAGAAACCCGAAAAAACAGGAGAACCCAGAATAGAAATGATGAAGCCAAAGTTTATATATTGCCATATTGGGAAAGTGTTACATCCGGGGCATTACAAACTCTCCTCTACTACGAAAAGATCTCGTCCCGAGATCTAGGACTGGAAGAAGGAAGGGTACTCGGAACGAAGGTGATCTTCTCGTTCCCACGTAGCTTCTTGGTCGGTATGGTGTGACCACTTGACTTTCAAGAACTTGATTGACTTGTTGCGAGTCTTGCGCTTGGTTTCTTCGAGAATAGCAACGGGTTGCTCTCGGTAAGACAGGTCTTGTTGAAGTTCAATATCCTCAAACGGAATGGTGCGTTCAGGTGTCTTGAAGCACTTGCGGAGTTGAGACACGTGAAACACATCATGAACATTTGCGATGTTGAAAGGGAGCTCAAGTTTATAGGCTAGATCGCCTCTTTTGCCAAGGATCTTGAAAGGGCCCACGTATCTAGGAGCAAGCTTTCCTTTGATACCGAATCTTTGGGTTCCTTTCATAGGAGAAACACGAAGATAGACATGATCACCAATGTTGAAGGCCAAATCACGATGCTTGCCGTCATAGTAGCTCTTTTGACGCGACTAAGCGGCCTTGAGATTCTCACGTATGACTTTGCACATTTCTTCTGCTTCTGAGATCAAGTCATTGCCAAGAAGTTGACGTTCCCCAGTCTCGGACCAGTTGAGAGGAGTACGACACTTTCTGCCATAGAGGATTTCAAACGGAGCTTTGCCGGCACTTGCTTGGAAACTGTTGTTGTAAGAGAACTCGGCAAACGGGAGACAGTCTTCCCACTTCATGCCAAAAGAGATGACACAAGCCCTGAGCATGTCTTCTAGGATCTGATTCACTCTTTCGACTTGACCACTAGTCTGAGGGTGAAATGCAGTGCTGAAACGGATCTTAGTGCCCATGGCAGACTGAAAGGAGTCCCAGAACTTGGATGTGAACAAACTTCCACGGTCTAAGGAGATAACTTGAGGAATGCCATGTAAGGACACAATTCTGGAAGTGTACAACTCTGCCAATTGAGCTGCATTGATGGATTCTTTGACTGGAAGGAAATGAGCTACTTTGGTAAGCTTGTCAATCACCACAAAGATAGAATCATTCCCCTACTTGGACTTGGGAAACCCAGTGACGAAATACATTTCAATGTGGTCGAATTTCCACTCGGGAATAGGAAGAGGTTGGAGAAGACCGGCTGGACGTTGATGCTCTGCCTTCACTCTTCTGCAGACATCACATTCATTCATGAATTGGGCAATCTCCCTTTTCATGCGAGTCCACCAGTACGATTGCTTTAGGTCTTGGTACATCTTGGAACTTCCAGGATGAATCGACAGGAGGGAGTCATGTGCTTCGTTCATTATGAGCTTCCTGAGATCACCCTTAGGAACCACAAGTCTGTCCTCAAAGAACAAGGTATCTCTCTCATCAACGAGATAGCACTTGTATTTGGGAGTACCCTGTGCAATACCATGTTTCACTTTCTTCACCATAGCATCACTGAGCTGGGCCTCACGGATCTGATCTTCCAAGGTAGGAGCAACTTGATGATTTGCAAGAAAGCCTTGCAGAACAAGTTGAAGGTTGAGCTTCCTGAAAGCTTCACAAAGCTCAGGCTGAAACGGCTTGATAAGGAGACTGTTGCAATATGCCTTTCTGCTCAAGGCATCTGCAATGACATTTGCCTTGCCAGGTGTGTATTCGATGCTTGGATCATACTCTTGGATCAATTCAACCCAACGAGTCTGGCGAAGGTTCAGGTTCGGCTGTGTGAAGATGTACTTCAAGCTCTTGTGATCGGTGAAGATGTCGACTTTTCTGCCCAACAGAAGGTGTCTCCACGTGATCAAGGCGTGTACCACAGCTGCTAGCTCGAGATCATGTGTGGGGTAGTTCTTCTCACATGGCTTCAATTGATGAGAGGTGTATGCCACAATTTTCTTGTCTTGCATAAGAACACCACCAAGTCCTTGAAGAGAGGCATCACAGAATACTTCGTAGGGCTTGGACTCATCTGGAGGGGTAAGAACTGGAGCAGAGATGAGCTTTTCTTTGAGAGTTTTGAATGCCACATCACAATCCGGAGACCAGTTGTACTTGACATTCTTCTGCAGCAAGTTGGAGAGAGGCTTGGCAATCTTGGAGAAGTTCTCAACGAACCTTCTACAATAGCTAGCAAGACCAAGGAAGCTTCAGAGTTGCTTGACGTTCTGAGGAGGTTCCCAGTTGACAATCGCTTCAACTTTCTCGGGGTTCACAGCAATACCGTCAGCGGAGATGATATGGCCCAGATACAAGACCTTATCGAGCCAGAATTCGCACTTGGAGAACTTGGCACAGAACTTATGTTCACGGAATCTGTCGAGAACCGGACGGAGGTGCTTTTCGTGATCTTCTTCATTCTTGGAGAATACCAAGATGTCATCCAGATACACAAGCACAAATTCATTGGTGTAGGGGTTGAAAATGTAGTGCATCATTCTCGAGAAGGTAGGTGGAGCATTAGCGAGGCCAAAAGACATGACTGTATATTCATATGAGCCGTAGCTTGTTCTGAAGGCAGTCTTGTGGATATCTTCTTCATGAATGCGAATTTGGTGATAACCCATCCGGAGATCGAGCTTAGAGAACACTTTTGCCCCTTTGAGCTGCTCAAACAGTTCATTGATGTTGGGGAGCGGATACTTGTTCTTTATTGTCTTCTTGTTCAATGGCCGGTAATCAACGCAAAGGCGCTCCGTGCAATCCTTCTTCTTGACAAATAATACACCACAGCCCCAAGGAGACGTTCTAGGCCTGATTAGGCACAGACGCTCTTGCTCATCGAGCTGTTTCTTCAACTCCTTCAACTCTTCAGGGGAGAGCTTGTACGGACGCCGGCATGCTGGCTCAGTACCAGGATCGAGTTCAATGACAAATTCAACTTGACGATGCGGAGGCATGCCTGGAAGCTCTTCAGGGAAAACGTCTTCGTATTCATTGACCACCGGAATTTGAGAGATGGCTTCTGAGTGAGGACGGTAATGAGGAGCACTTGACTTAGAAGCTTGAAACTGATTCTTTGACTGATTGCTTGGGTTGGGTGGGTGGGAGAAAGCACGGCCACCAGAATTTTTGTTGTTGTTTTTGGGAGCTCGGATCACTGGAGGAGGTGGAAGCCAAAACTTCTGTTGCTTTGCGACCACTTGAGAAGAAGAGGAGGAGTGAATAGCGTCTCTGATCCTCTTTTTGGAAGCTTCCATCTTGAGCTGGGTTGCCTCTTGCTTAAGTGCCATGTTATAGAATTGATCAAACTCATCAGGCTCGAACAGGGTGAGAGCTAGTTGGAGTTCATCCTTCAGACCACCACGAAACTGATAGATCTTGCTCTTGGCATCTGGGATGTCTTGCTTGGCATAGCGGGCAAGGTTCTGGAACTTGACATTATATTGCTAGACAGACATAGAGCCTTGCTTCAGGTTGCGGAATTGCTCACGCATACCCTCGATGACACTTGTTGGAATGTGGTGAGAGCAAAAATCCTTGCAGAAGTCATCCCAGGAGATTACACGCCCTGCTCTGGAGTCTTTGTACTGCTGCCACCAATCAGCTGCTTGGTCCTTGACTTGGAAGGCTGCAAACTTCACATAGTCCTCCGGCCTGACGTTACTGCACTCGAAGTGCTTCTTGATATCTGTTATCCAGTCTTCAGCATCTAGAGGGTCCACACAGTAACTGAATGCCTTTGGTTGATTTGCCAGGAACTGGTTGAGCGTAGCAAAGTGCGGTTGGTTGAACAAATTGCCTTGGTTCCCATGAGCACCCTGATTTGCTTGATTTGCTTGAATATTCTGCATCATTTGCATAAGCATCTGGGTGTTCTGGTTCGTCGCTTGCATAATTGCTCTCCAGGCCTCAGACGGAGGAGGAGGGGAAGGAGGACGATCAGAAACCTCTTCACCCTCTGGGTTAGCGTTGGGAACCCTTTTAGGAGCCATCCCGAAAGAGATGACCACTATTAGCCATTTGATTGAAAAAAAGATATAAGCTGAATCAACGGCTAGAATTGCAACATAGTCTTCACAAGAATCATTCGAACAAGAGGAACTAATGAAATTCTCAGTTTAATAGTAACAACAATCTTCACGAGAAGCCACTTGGGAGACAAAAGGTAATTAAAAACAACAAGGAGCAGATAGAACAAATACAAGATAGAAGCTTCGTTCGACATATTCGTGCTGAAAGCTTATGGAACGTGTTACAAAAGGGTTTTGCAATCCCCGGATCAGCATAGCCAAGGATCCTTTAAGATGCAACTCCCGATCGGAACAACGTCCATAAAACCACTTCACTCAATGTAGAACCCCAACTCCATATCATGCATTCGTTGGAAGAATGCCTATGAGCTACTAGATGAACCCACCTATTAATTTCCGAAAGTTTCCAATTATGCAATCAGGTGTTGGGGATACAGGGGAAGCATCGCGCACTCAACTCTAATCCTACATCCAGCTGTATCCATCTTTCAACACATAACTAGTTATTTCCGGAAACCGTCTACCTCGGACCTTTGAAACGCATCTACTAGACAAGCTATGGCAATACTCCCGAACTACCTCCCCAGTACTGGGTGATGTCGGGGTTATCTTGCCACTAACCGCATAGGAGAGTTTTCGATGTCGGCCATCTTAAGTATTCCAGAACTGCTGCGATGGATTTGTGACGACAACACCTCGGAGCTCAACTCCCCGGGACACTGCCACAACCCCTAAATGATAGGAGGCATTGAGAACAATGTTCTCGTAACAAAGACATCGGAACAATCCAAACAATACTTGCAAGATTCCTATTTTTTTTTGTGAAATTTTGAGAGTAGAAGAGACAAGAGTAATCGTCAGGAGCCTCACCAGAGTGAAAAGAGACGAGGAGCAAAAGAAATCCTACTCTCCGATATATAGGACTCAAAACATTTTAAGTGTGTGCCTAGACTCAACCGTCAACGATTCGATCAATCAGTGGGGGCTTCTAGGTCGGAGAAGGATCCGAATACCAACTTGTAATGCCCAGGATGGGACTATATCTCCTACGTGTCGAGGCACGACTTAAAGGTATAAGCCCATTCTAGAATGATCGCAAGTTCGGTATCTTTGCACGACTCATGTAAAAATAGGGATGAAACTGCAAAAGGAGATAGTTGGCTTACACTCGCCACGTCACACAATTCATTACATAGTCAAACATCATTCAAATAACATCACAACCCGACTACGGGTGAAGATCCAAATGAAAGATACCAAAATACATAAAGCCACAGGTTCGGATCGCCCCTAGTAGAAACCACTACTGATCATCGGGATAGTGCACATAGTAACGGCTACGTTCCTCATCGTACTCCCAGTATAGCACTGTGCCGTCACCTGAGTAGCTCATCATGGTACCTGCATCTGGTGTGGTGTAGAATCTGTGAGCCACGGAGGACTCAGCAATCCCGTTCCCGGGTAGCAGAACTATCTAAAGCCTTGGGTGTGGAACAAGGCTGAAGAAAGAATAAAGGTTGCAGCAGCACTAGCACTAGCTTACGTAATAAGAGCGAGAAGAGAAGTGCCACGAGCGACAAGGTGATCACGAAGTGATCCTATCTAAGCACGTCAAACATAACCCCACCGTGTTCACTTCCCGAACCCCTTTCGGAAAATGACCGTCACGGTACTCACGCTGGTAGTGTGTTCTGAACATGGTGTCAAGTTTTCTACAACCGGATATTAACAAATTCCCATCTGCCACATAACCGCGGGCACGGATTTCGAAAGTTCGAAACCCTGCAGGGGTGTTTCAACTTGGCCCATTACAAGCCCACGATCCGCGGAGTCGCAACTCCAAGGTGGGAAGGCCCGAGTATCCTCGGAATCCCGTGCTCAAGATACTCCGACTAAGGTAAGACTAATCCAGCAAATCCTCCCGGCGTGCCGACACCCTGACAGTAGCCGCGCGTATCTAGTCTCAGGCCACGTCCGGATGAGTCATCCTACAGGTGAATACCAAATACCTCGGGTTTCCCCAAGGCGGCCCCGCAGTCTGCTCGGTTCGGACCAACACTCATGTGGGGCACTGGCCCGGGGGTTGTTGATTAATAAAAAGGGATAGCTAGTCCCTATGCAAGTTTTTAGTTATTAGGCAAATGGAGTACCAATGTTGGGACTTGCTGGAAAAGCCGTAGCGCTAAGCGGTTTATCGAGGGGGTCCCATAACCCCAACCATGTGAGGAACGCATAATCAAGGAACATAACACCGGTTTATACGGTTCTTAGGGCGGCATGAGCGGAACCAATCACCAAGCAAGAGGCTTAGCCTTCCACCCATTACCAATATATAGATGATTTCATTAAAGAGTTATATAGCGTGATATCCCAACAAGCTTCAACATGAAGCAAGAATCTTCAAATCTTCACCTGCAACTACCAATGCTATAAGAGGGGCTGAGCAAAGCTTACTTAGCCTATCAAGGGTTTGCATAGGATGGGTGGTTAAACAGATTCATGGTTACAATAGGAGGCTGACAGACAAACATGGGCATCGATGCAGTAAGCTAAAAAACGAGACTTCTAGCAATAGGCAAAGATAGTAATGATATCTGGGTCAGGTCATCTTGCCTGTCGAGTCGTCGATAGGATCGTAAGACGGCTCCTCGTTCTCAACCTCGGTAGTAACCTCGTTCTCGTACTCGGTCTTGGCTTCCGGCTCTACTCAACACAAGAACACACGAGGCACGAAATCAAACAAGGTGCAGTGCGCAAACTACAGGATGCATGGCTGATGCGCTAAGGAAGCACTGCAGATGCACTTAGGATGCACAGCATGACAACATAGGAAGCATAGAGAAATAGCACAAGAAACATGACAATATGCTCAAGCAAGTAGGATGCAGGACAAGTCTATTTAGGATGCAAAACATGGCAAGGTAGGAAGCACAGAGAAACAACACAAGAAAACAGTAGGTTTAAATGAGGCCGGAAACTACTTAAGACAAATCCGGTAAGTCCTCATATGCATAGTTTGAAATTAGTCCAGATCTGAGCAAACCTTAAGTTAAAGTTGTTAAACAGCAAGTTAACATGCACGATGATGATCTACACGAAATTCTACTCAAGTTTCCTATAAAGCTTGTTTAAAACGGAGCTACGGTCTAGAAGATATGATCAAAACAAGATAAGCATGGCAACGGTGCAAGATGCACCCGAACATCAAGCAAACATACTCCAAACATGTAAACAAGATGATATTATGAATCTACATGCAAAATCACACAAGTTTCATGTAAGGCACGCTCAAAACGGAGCAACGGGCTAAAAGATACACCCGAAACAAGAAACAATGCAAAGGTGAAATTAACAGCCACATAGCAACTTTGGGGCAAGGAATATATACTCTACAGCACTCAAACATGGTGACAAGAAGCATGGACATGAAGTAGACATATCCTACAGCAAACAACTCCATTGGAGCATCTCCATAGGAGGCATGGATCAATAGCAACAAGCTACAACATTTTGAACATGACAATAAAAACCTGACAGCAGTATTTTATAGCAACTTGGGAGCAAGAGTTAAAAATGCTACAGCAACCCAAATGAGCATGTGAGGGCATGGATGGATAGACAACAACATATACAGCAAGGAAAGATCAATGGCCACACCAAAACTATCATGGATTTGCCTAGCACAACAAGCAAACATAGCATCAGGATATTACAGATTCTAGACTTAGTGAAATTTCACTAAGTGTTAAAACAACAATATTATCATGGCATGTTTGTGAGCATGTTTAGGTCACCTCAAAGCATATCATGGCAAGTGGTTTGCACCACAACAAAGAACACATGATGGGGAGTCCAAAACATATGAGCATGCAACATGGGGACAAACACATCAATAGCAACGAGCTCCTCAACTAGGCATCTCGTAACAAGTTACAAAACCTAACAGCCACATGCACTTTTGCAACAGAGATAAACATGGCAATATGAACTCTAACAAGCATGCTATAGCAACCAACATGTAGAGCATCTCATGATGAACATTTTGATATATCATTTGGTTCATTTGGATAAACATGCATCAAGTTATCACATATCAAACATGGCATGAAAACAACTAATAGCAGCAGTTTATATCATGTAGCACCCTTTTCATGATGATTAACACATCTAGATGGACTCAAACATGCATGACACAATGGAACAAAACATAGTACATGTCACCACGATCATTTTGACATATTATATGCACAAATCGGATAAGCACAGTAGAAGTTATCATCAACACAAAAGTGCATCAGACAATGAAATACACTAAAAGACTTAGTAAAAAAACACAAGGGTCAACCTCCGGAGTCAACGCAGGTCGGGTCTGGTCAAACGGGCGCCGGGTCGGAGCGGTCAACGGGTCGCGGGTCGGGCCCGGGAACCGCTAGGGTTCGCAGCCCTCGCAGGATCTGGATCGGGATCGATCGATGCCTCGATCGGGACCGGCGGCTCGAGCTGGTCAGGCGGCGGCCGGCGGGCAGCGGCAATTCCGGCCGGCGGGGGTTGCCGGAGGGGGCCGGCGAGGGCGTGCAGCTGGGGCGACGGCGGCGCGCTTGTAGGGCGGCGACGGCCTGCAGCCCACGCGCGGCGGTGGGGATGGCGAGCTGTGGCGGCGGCGGCCTGTCGAGCTGGCGACGAGCTCCCGGCGGCGCGGCGACGTCGCGGCTGCCTGCGGGTGGCGGCGCGGCGGCCGCCGCGGAGGAGGACGGGGCGCGGGCGGCGAGGAGATCTGGCCCGAACGGCGGCGGCGGCGGGCCGGGAACGGGCCCTCGGGCCCGCGCGGCGGCGGAGGCTGATCTGCTGCGGTGGCGGATTTGTCCGGCCCGGGTCGGACACGTCCGCCCGGTGCGGATTTCGAGGCGTGGCTGGAGCTAGGAGAAGGCTAGGGTTTTTGGACGAAAAAATGGAGGGGTGGACGTTTTTATAGGCACAAGGAGCTAGGAGACTCCAAATGGGGAGCGGTTTTCGGCCACGCGATCACAATTCAACGACCGAGATGATGGGATGGGTTGGTGGGCTGTTGTGGG
>LR738715.1:44638931-44660783 GCA_902687465.1 Secale cereale
GGGGGGGTCTTGGGCCTCAAAGAGGAGGTACTTTTAGCCCACGATGTTAACTGTTGGAGTATCAAACGAACTCCAAACGCGACGAAACTTGACAGGCGGCCTACACGTATCAAAACAACATTGCACGACAAGTCTCACGCCATTCCGGAAATGTTACACGGCCAAACACGAAAGAAGGACTCGGGGATGCCACGGGCACGTGTGAGAGCGTCGGAACTCGAAACGGACAACGGGAAGAGGCGAGTGGGACCGGATTCAAACGACAACACAAATGCAATGCAATGCACATGACAACATGACATGGATGAAACGCACACACGCACACGACAAAACGAGAAACCCGAAAAAACAGGAGAACCCAGAACGGAAATGATGAAGCCAAAGTTTATATATTGCCATATTGGGAAAGTGTTACATCCGGGGCATTACAGTGTTCTAAAGTTAAGATAGTTCCATTAACGAAAAGAGGTGGTGGGCCAAACAAATCTATCATAGCATTATAAGAATCCAAAGTATGGCTACCCAAGAAATTCCCTCCGGTAATGGTATCAAGAATATATCTATTCCAAGAAGTGATTCCTACATAAAAATTGCGAAGAAGCACGAAAGTGGATGGCTTCCTAGTAGATCTATTCTGAGCATTGCAAATTCTATACTAAGCATATTTTACATTTTCTATCTCCCTTTGTTTAAAATTAATAGCTTCACTCTCGGGAGTATTAATAATGATAGAAGGGCTAGCCATGACAGCGAATCAACCGATAAAACACAGGGAGCAAATAAAAGAAAAGAGGGCCAATAAAATGGCAAAGGTGAAGTGGGGGAGAGGAAAACGAGAGGCAAATGGCAAATAATGTAATGCGAGGGATAAGAGTTTGTGATGGGTACTTGGTATATGACTTGTGCGTAGATCTCCCCGGCAACGGCACCAGAAATCCTTCTTGCTACCTCTTGAGCATGCGTTGGTTTTCCCTTGAAGAGGAAAGGGTGTTGCAACAAAGTAGCATAAGTATTTCCCTCAGTTTTTGAGAACCATGGTATCGATCCAGTAGGAGACTACACTCAAGTCCCTCGTACCTGCACAAACAAATAAGAACCTTGCAACCAACGTGATAATGGGGTTGCCAACCCCTTCACGACCACTTGCAAAAGTGAAATCTTATAGAGATAATAAGATAACTATTTTTGGTATTTTTGTTGTATAGATTGAAAAGTAAATATTGCAAAATAAAATATAGCTAGTAGATGGAGATTAATATGATGGAAGATAGACCTAGGGGCATAGGTTTCACTAGTGGCTTCTCTCAAGATAGCAGATTCTACGGTGGGTGAACAAATTACTATCGAGCAATTGATAGAAGAGCGCATAGTTATGAGAATATCTATGCATGATCATGTATATAGGCATCACGTCCATGACAAGTAGACCGAAATGATTCTGCATCTACTACTATTACTCCACACATCGACCGCTATCCAGCATCCATCTAGAGTATTAAGTTCCTAAGAACAGAGTAACGCTTTAAGCAATATGACATGATGTAGATGGATAAACTCACGCAATAAGATATAAACCCCATCTTTTTATCCTCGATGGCAACAATACAATACGTGCCTTGATGCCCCTGTTGTCACTAGGAAAGACACCGCAAGATTGAACCCAAAGCTAAGCACTTTTCCCATTGCAAAAAAGATCAATCTAGTAGGCCAAACCAAACTGATAATTGAAGAGACTCGCAAAGATATTTAAATCATGCATATAAGATTTCAGAGAAAAACCAAATATTTTTCATAGATAATCTTGATCATAAACCCACAATTCATCGGATCTCGACAAACACACCGCAAAAAGAATTACATTGAATAGATCTCCAAGAAGATCGAGGAGAACTTTGTATTGAGATCCAAAGAGAGAGAAGAAGCCATCTAGCTAATAACTATGGACCCGAAGGTCTGTGGTAAGCTACTCACAACTCATCGGAGAGGCTATGGTGTTGATGTAGTAGCCCTCCGTGATCGATTCCCCCTCCGGCGGAGCTCCAGAAAAGGCCCCAAGATGGGATCTCACGGGTACAGAAGGTTGCGGCAGTGGAATTAGGGTTTTGTGGTGCTCTCGGACGTTTTCAGGGTATATGCGTATATATAGGAGGAAGAGGTACGTCGGTGGAGCTACGAGGGGCCCACGAGAGTGGGGGCGCGCCCTCCTGTCTCGTGGCCACCTCGTGGCTTCCATGGCATGTACTCAAAGTCTTCTTGGTTGCGTTTGTTCCAAAAATGATCCCCGTGAAGGTTTCATTCCGTTTGGACTCCGTTTGATATTCCTTTTCTACGAAACACTGAAATAGGCAAAAAAAAAACAGCAATTTGCACTGGGCCTTGGGTTAGTAGGTTAGTCCCAAAAATAATATAAAAGTGCATATTAAAGCCCATTAAACATCCAAAACAGATAATATAATAGCATGGAAGAATAAAAAATTATAGATACGTTGGAGACGTATCACCCATCGGGGCATCTTAGGGACATATAACACAACTTTGGAGTAAATTATACCAGCTCGACAGCGGAGCATGGTTGAGAAAGCAATGGTTACAATTTACCAAATACATTATGTATCCAAGGAAAGACTCACAAAGTTATAGAATAAGAAGTACAATGTCGGATGACAATTCAAAAAAGGATCAGACAGTCCATAATGGAGCTGATGTGAGCATCAACACACAAATAGAGGAAGAAACAATGCAAAGGCATTGGATCATAGAAACAATTGACTAATTCAAAGTTCAAATGTAAAGGATTTATGATTTCCAAATCAAGGGATCAGAAGCAAATGCTCTGATTAAGGATGGATAAGTTGAGTAAGCTTAGGGGTAGAATCGACAACAATTTGATTGGTAGAGATCCAGCTTATGCTTTAAATGACAACTTAGCCGAAAGGATGGATTCTAGGATCTGATTGAGGATTGCCAGCATCCAGCGGACTCAAAATGATAATGACAAAGGTTGTCACTAAGATTACTAGACTTATGGGGTTAACCATAATGTAAGCAAGCAAGAATTTCAAGAGCAATAGGCTGCTCAGTATTTTCCAAAGGTCGAATGATATTTCAGACACTTGTGAAACACATGAATGGGGATGAGCGGATACTCAGTAATTGCGAGGAATCACCCATAAGGGTATTCATGTGGCAATGAACTGCAAAGCAGTGGCACAATCGATATATGGAATATAGGAAGATGTTTCGGGGTACATTGTAATAACAAGAGCAATGGAGAATTGATTGTATGAATGACAAGTGTAAATCGTTATCCATATGGATATAACGGTGGTAATGAATTGCAAAAGACGGAGGCCAGAAGAATCTCGAAAAACATCAAATATTATCTCCAGAATCTTCTGATGAAGTAGGCGACCATCTTGACTCAAGGGGCTCTCCGGGAGAAAGTATTTTCGAGAACCTAAAGTTAGATTTTAGCAAAATCTTTTAACTCGAATAGAAGAGAGATCAGAGTCCCAGAGTAAAGACGAGGAATAAAAAAATCCTAATACCACCCAATGGTGACGTGGGCCCGTAAGCCACACGACCTTGTTAGTAAAAGTTTTGCAATGACTAGACTCGACTTCGGCCAAGGAGTTGGAAAGGGGGATTCCTACAGGCACTCGGCTCTTATACCAACTTGTGACGCCCTCGATTTGACCGTACACTAATCATGCACGCAAATGTGTACGGTCAAGATCAGGGACTCACTGGAAGATATCACAACACAACTCTAGGCACAAACTAAAATAATACAAGCTTTATATTACAAGCCAAGGGCCTCGCGGGCTCGAACACACAAGAGTCAGCAGAAGCAAAAATATCTGAGTACAGACATAAGTTAAACAAGTTTGCCTTAAGAAGGCTAGCACAAATGTAGCAATGATCGAAAAGGCAAAGCCTTCTGCTTGGGACCTCCTAACTACTCCTCGAAGCCAAACTCCACATATAAAACATCCACGGGATCCTCTGGCTCCTGTACTCCATCATCTGGTTGCGTCATCCGAGAAGAAGGGACAAAAGGGGAAAAGGGGGAGCAAAGCAACCGTGCGTACTCATCCAAAGTACTGACAAGCAATGATCTACACTACATATGCAATGGTATTTATGAAAAGGGGTAATATCTATGGGCTAAACTGCAGAATGCCAGAATAAGAGGGGGATAGCTAGTCCTATCGAAGTCTACGCTTCTGGCAGCCTCCATCTTGCAGCAGTAGAAGAGAGTAGCTAGAAAGTAACAAGTATCCTCGCTTCTGGCAGCCTCCATCTTGCAGCAATAGAAAAGGGTAGATGGTAAGTTCACCAAGTAACATCGCATAGCATAATCCTACCCGGCGATCCTCCCCTTGTCGCCCTGTGGGAAAGCGACCACCGGGTTGTATCTAGAACTTGAAAGGGTGTCTTTTATAAAGTATCCGGTTCTAGTTGTCATGAGGTCGGAGTACAACTCCGGGTCGTCCTTTTACCGAGGGACACAACTATTCGAATAGATAAACTTCCCTGCAGAGGTGCACCACATTACCCAGCACGCTCGATACCCTCTGTTCGGACACACTTTCCTGGGTCATGCCCGGCCTCGGAAGATCAACACGTCGCAGCCCTACCAAAGCACGGCCGAGAGGTCAGCACGCCGGTCTAAACCCTAAGAGCACAAGACTCTGGGCCCATCGCCCGTTGCACAGCTGCACGTTGCGTACGCGGCCGATGAGCAGACCTTGCAACCTCCATTACTAAGGAAGTTACGTTACAGTGTCCAACCCGGCGCGCGCCGCTCAGTCGCTGACGTCAACAAGGCTTTGGCTGATACCACGATGTCGAGAGCCCACAACTATTCCCACCTAGCTAGTTAGTGCGTATAGACTAGTGGCCAGACTTAGATCAAATATCCAAACTCTTTAAGCGTGTTATTATGAAATAACCGCGGACAACGACCAGGGCTAGACCACCTCTCTCCTCGGTGTCTCAACCTGCCCTGTCGCTCCGCCACAAAGAATCACTCGGGGGCCGTCAGGAACCCAGGCCCACCGCTACCTGGATGGAGCCACTTGGCCTTTCAACCCCCAATCCGTGAATAACTTGCGGGTACTCTAGGAGCCGACCCGACTTTAGTCACAACATGTATCTTGTATAATATGTATTTAGTATATACCAGTGATCATGGCACGATAGTATAGCATGGCAGACGGACAAGAATGCAGGGCCACTGATGGAATACTAGCATCCTATACTAAGCATTTAGGATAGCAGGTAAAGGTATCAAAAGTGGTAGCAACAATGCCAGGCTATGCAACAGAATTGGAGCTATAGAATCATCAACAGTAGCAAATCTAATGCAAGAATAAGAGAGAAGAGAATGGGCGATATCTGGTGATCACGGGGGGTTGGCTTGCCTGGTTGCTGTGGCAAGAAGGAGGGGTCATCGTCGATGTAGTCGATCGCAGGAGTATCGGCAGCGGTTTCGAGGTATACCGGAAAGAAGTAACAGAGGGGGAACACAATAAATAACAGAGCGATCAAAGCATCACAAAGCATAACAAGGCAATACGTGGTGCTAGGTGTAACCTAATGCGGTACTAGGCGATACTGACAAAGGGGGAAAACATCCGGGAAAGTATTCCCGGTGTCTGACGTTTTTGGGCAGATGAACGGAGGTGGAATGTTGCATGTTCACTATGATAGGGACGTGTTGGGGACAAACGGACTACGTATTCAGATTCGTCTAGAAATTCTGAGCAACTTTCATGTACAAAGTATTTTCATCCGACGTACGGTTTATTTTATATTATTTTATAAAGATTTAATCCATGTTAGAATTAACAAAATTTAATTTAATTCAAAAATGCATTTATGACGTCATCATGACATCAGCAGGACATCAGCAGTCAACTCTTACCGTTGACTGGTCAAACTGACACGTGGGTCCCGTTGTCATTGACTAAGAGTAACTAAACATGTTAATTAGTTTAATTAGTGATTAGGTTAATCTAATTAAGTTTAATTAATTATCTTATTTATTTAATTATTTATATCATTATTATTATTATTATTATTATTATTATTATTATTATTATTATTATTTCCCTTTTATTTTATTCCTTAAAAAATGTTCCAGGGGCGGGGCCCATACGTCATAGGCCTTGGGGCCTTAACGGGCGCATGGGTGCTGGGCGAGCGGCTGCAGGTGCGGCCTTACCCGTAGCCCGCCTAGTAGCGAGGCGCGGTAGGGGCGGCCGAGCGGCACGGCTGGCGCAGCCGGTCGGCGACGGTGGCGGCAGGGGGGAAGGCCTGGGCGGCGCCGTAGGAGGGAAGGCGGAGCGGCGGGCGAACGAGGGGCGCAGAAGCGGGCAGCAGCAAGGGAGCACTCGCCGGGCGGGGCGGAGGAGACACGGTGGGGTTGCGGCGGCCGGCATCGACACACAACGAGCGAGGAGACGGTGAGTTGGCGGAGGTGGCGCAGACACGGGAGCGGAGGGCTGCGTGCGGGGAGCGCGTGCAGACGGGGCTAGCTCCAGCGAAGGGGGGGGGAGGGGGCTGAGCACGACGCCGGGCGCGATGGCGCGGGTGGGCATGGGGTAGTGCACGGAGGCAACAGTCGGAAGCACCGCTCTGGCAACCATTAGAGGCATGGGAGGGTTCGCTAAGGTGATGGTGCTCGCGCGCATCTATCGGTGCATCAAGCACGAGTTGGGATGGCCCCAGACGATGGCGGTGGGCCCATCAGCAAGGACGGCAAGGCGGCTGACTCGAGGGGAAGGTGGTTGGCTCTTCGGCTATGGTGGCACGACGGCTAGGGAAGGTGAATCGAGGGGAAGGCTGAGGGGGAGTAGGTGGTGCTCACCGAGGAGCTCACGGGTGGCTCATTGACGGCTTAGGAGCGGCAGACGGCTGCAGATTCAGTGATGGCGTTGTGGCTGCCGGAGGTTGAAGACGAAGACGATACGGTGCTGTAGGGCTCTCCGGCTTGACCTCGTGAGCGCAGACAATGAAGTCGGGGATGTCGCTCCTCCTGGACAAGCGCAAACGACGCGGGTGGCCGGTGGCCGCGGTAGTCCGCGATGGCGTGACTTGGCTTCGCTTGATGGAGCTCCAGATCGAGAAAACAGAAAAAGGGGGCGAACGAGGGAATGGAGGAAGGCTAGGGTTCAGGGGTGGTCGAGAGGTACTTGTAGGAAGCCGGGCAGGGGCTGGATGCTCGGCAAGTGACCATCCATGGCCGCGGGTGGTCGAACGGCGGCCACCCAGCCACGAGTGAACAAGAGGAAGAAAAGGGGTAGGTGGGCTGGGCTGGCTCCTGTAGCAGCAGGCCGCAAGTGCACAGTACTCTTCTAGTTTTTATTATATTTTTTGTTGTTGTATTAACTCATCTGTTTTCCATCTTTTTTTTATCCAAATTATTTTAGTTTTTTTTGGATTAATTTGAATTGCTTACCACATATGTCACGTGGTCCAAATTATTTTAGTTGTAGCTGAAACTTGTCACATAATTATTTGGCAATATTGTGAAGATGCACAAAATGTTCCCGAGCATTTGGAGTTTTTACAACATTTTTAGAAATTCAAAAAATCTAGTATTTTGCTGCTGGTGTCACATCCCTAGTCAGTGCATGCATTAGGACTAGCTAGAGTGTGCATCATGTTTACTTTTTGCAGAAACCTGAAATGGGTATGACAGAAACCCGAGCACCCCTCTTCTAACTAACAACTAGGGTTTACTAAAATCTTTTCCAATATACGCAAAATGCCCTTCAAAAATGTTCATCATCTTTGCCTTGGTCTCAAACCTCTGACAAAAATGGTCCACAATTTTCTAGGACATCCAAAGGTCTCTGGATTAATTCATATTGTATTTGCACTTGAGCATTTAAATGCTATAAAATATCTTAGGTGCCCAAATAATCATAAACCAAAATGTTCCATGTTGTTCATATTATATAAAGTGGGCATGAGTAGTTTTATGATTTTAAAAAATGTTCTAGCATTTTTATTAATTCAACAAAGTTGAAAAAGAAACAAAATAGAAAATAAAATAGAAAGAGAGAGAGGGCACATCCCACTTACCTGGACCAGCCGGCTCACCTGGCAGCCCAGCACTGTGTTGGCCCGAGCCAGCCAGCTGCTTCGGCAGCCAGGCAGGCAGGTGACGCCGGCGCACGACCGCGCGCCATCGCGGCAGCTGCTTGCCGCCTGGCCGCCGCCTCGTCGCGGGAACGGTCTGGACGACCTCCACGTCGCGCCCCCGAAGCCGCTAGACACATCCATTCCCCCTGCCTCTCTCCCTCGCCCTCCCCGCGCCATGGCCGCAGCACCCGCATGCTCGCCGCGGTAACCACCGCAACCACCGAGCTCCCCTCGCCGCCCCTCTGTGTCTGGAAGCTCCGCCACCGTCTGCTACGTCTCCCTGACGAGCCACGCATTGCCGGAAGCCCCAACGCACCGTCCACGTCGACTTCTCCCCCGTTCGGCCCCCGAGATCGCCGGCGACCTCACCGTCGTAGCAGTTCGTCCCCGACCTCGCCGTCAGTTCCAACGCGACCGCTGTGATCTTGGCCACCTCTGAAGGAAATATACCCTAGAGGCAATAATAAAGATGTTATTTGAATTTCCTTATATCATGATAAATGTCTTTTATTCATGCTAGAATTATATTAACCGGAAACTTAGTACATGTGTGAATACATAGACAAAACAGAGTGTCCCTAGTATGCCTCTACTAGACTAGCTCATTGATCAAAGATGGTTATGTTTCCTAGCCATAGACATGAGTTGTCATTTGATCAACGGGATCACATCATTAGGAGAATGATGTGATGGACAAGACCCATCCGTTAGCATAGCACTATGATCGTTTAGTTTTTCTGCTATTGCTTTCTTCATGACTTATACATGTTCCTATGACTATGAGATTATGCAACTCCCGAATACCGTAGGAACACCTTTTGTTCTATCAAACGTCACAACGTAACTGGGTGATCATAAAGATGCTCTACAGGTGTCTCCGAAAGTATTCATGGTGTTGGCATAGATCAAGATTAGGATTTGTCACTCCGAGTGTCGGAGAGGTATCTCTGGGCCCTCTCGGTAACACACATCACAATAAGCCTTGCAAGCAAAAGACTAATGAGTTAGTCACGAGATGATGTGTTACGGAACGAGTAAAGAGACTTGCCGGTAACGAGATTGAACTAGGTATAGAGATACCGACGATCGAATCTCGGGCAAGTAACATACCGTTGACAAAAGGAACAACGTATGTTGTTATGCGGTTCTGACCGATAAAAGATCTTCGTAGAATATGTAGGAGCCAATATGAACATCCAGGTTCCGCTATTGGTTATTGACCGGAGATGAGTCTCGGTCATGTCTACATAGTTCTCGAACCCGTAGGGTCCGCACGCTTAACGTTTGATGACGATCGGTATTATGAGTTTATGAGTATTGATGTACCGAAGGTAGTTCGGAGTCCCGGATGAGATCACGGACATGACGAGGAGTCTCGGAATGTCCGAGACATAAAGATTGATATATTGGACGACTATATTCGGACACCGGAAGTATACCGGAAAAGTTTCGGATTTAACGGGATTGCCGGAGGGGGTTACCGGAACCCCCTACGAAGGGGGATGGTCCATAGTGGGCCATATGGAAAAGAGAGAGGCAGCCCATAGGGCTGGCCGGCGCCCCACCTAGGGTTCCTAGTTGGACTAGGAGTTGGGGGGCGCCACTTCTTCTTCTTTTCCTATTCCCTCTCTTCCTTCTTTGGTGGTTCCTACTAGGAATAGGATTGCAATCCTATTCCTAGTAGGATTGCACCCTAGCCGCACCAAACAAGGGCCGGCCGGCCTCCCCCCTTGCTCCTTTATATACGGGGGCAGGGGGGCACCCAAAGACACACAAGTTGAATTGTTTTAGCCGTGTGCGGTGCCCCCCTTCACAGAAACACACCTCGGTCATACCGTTGCAGTGCTTAGGCGAAGCCCTGCACCGGTGAATACATCATATCCGTCACCACGCCGTCGTGCTGACGAAACTCTCCCGTGAAGCTCAACTGGATCAAGAGCTCGTGGGACGTCATCAAGCTGAACGTGTGCTGAACGCGGAGGTGCCATACGTTCGGTGCTTGATCGGTTGGATCACGAAGAAGTTCGACAACATCAACCGCGTCACTTGACGCTTCCGCTCCCGGTCTACGAGGGTACGTAGACACACTCTCCCCTCTCATTGCTATGCATCTAGTAGATAGATCTTGCGTGATCGTAGGAAAATTTTAAAATACTACATTCCCCAACAGTGGCATCATGAGCCAGGTCTATGCGTAGATGATATGCACGAGTAGAACACAATGAGTTGTGGGCGATACTAGTCATACTGCTTACCAGCATGTCATACTTTGCTTCGGCGGTATTGTGAGATGAAGCGGCCCGGACCGACATTACGCGTACGCTTACGCGAGACTGGTTTCACCGTTACGAGCACTCGTTGCTTAAAGGTGACTGGCGGGTGTCTGTCTCTCTCACTTTAGCTGAATCAAGTGTGGCTACGCCCGGTCCTTGTGAAGGTTAAAACAGCACATACTTGACGAAACATCGTTGTGGTTTTGTATGCGTAGGTAAGAACGGTTCTTGCTAAGCCCGTAGCAGCCACGTAAAACTTGCAACAACAAAGTAGAGGACGTCTAACTTGTTTTTGCAGGGCATGTTGTGATGTGATATGGTCAAGACATGATGAGTTATACGGTTTTGTATGAGATGATCATGTTTTGTAAAGTTATCGGCAACTGGCAGGAGCCATATGGTTGTCGCTTTATTGTATGAAATGCAATCGCCATGTAATTGCTTTACTTTAGCACTAAACGGTAGCGATAGTCGTAGAAGCAATAGTTGGCGAGACGACAACGATGCTACGATGGAGATCAAGGTGTCGCGCCGGTGACGAAGGTGATCATAACGGTGCTTTGAAGATGGAGATCAAAAGCACAAGATGATGATGGCCATATCATGTCACATATTTTGATTGCATGTGATGTTTATCTTATTATGATTCTTATTTTGCTTAGTTCGACGGTAGCATTATAAGATGATCCCTTACTAAATTTCAAGGTATAAGTGTTCTCCCTGAGTATGCACCGTTGCGAAAGTTCGTCGTGCCGAGACACCACGTGATGATCGGGTGTGATAAGCTCTACGTTCAAATACAATGGGTGTAAGCCAGTTTTGCACACGCAGAATACTCGGGTTAAACTTGACGAGCCTAGCATATGCAGATATGGCCTCGGAACACTGGAGACCGAAAGGTCGAGCGTGAATCATATAGTAGATATGATCAACATAAGATGTTCACCATTGAAACTACTCCATCTCACGTGATGATCGGACATGGTTTAGTTGATTTGGATCACGTGATCATTTAGATGACCGTAGGGATGTCTATCTAAGTGGGAGTTCTTAAGTAATATGATTAATTGAACTTTAATTTATCATGAACTTAGTCCTGGTAGTATTAGCATCTCTATGTTGTAGATCAATAGCTCGCGATGTTGCTCCCCGTTTATTTTATATGTTCCTAGAGAAAACTAAGTTGAAAGATGTTAGTAGCAATGATGCGGAATTGTTCCGTGATCTGAGGATTATCCTCATTGCTGCACAGAAGAATTATGTCCTTGATGCACCGCTAGGTGACAGACCTATTGCAGGAGCAGATGTAGACGTTATGAACGTTTTGACAAAAGCTCGATATGATGACTACTTGATAGTTTAGTGCACCATGCTTTACGGCTTATAACTGGGACTTCAAAAACGTTTTGAAACGCCACGGAGCATATGAGATGTTCCAAGAGTTGAAATTAGTATTTCATACTCATGCCCGTGTCGAGAGGTATAAGACCTTTGACAGTACTTTGCCTACAAGATGGAGGAGAATAGCTCAACCAGTGAGCATGTGCTCAGATTGTCTGGGTAGTACAATTGCTTGAATCAAGTGGGAGTTAATCTTCCAGATAAGATAGTAATTGACAAAGTTCTCTAGACACTATCACCAAGTTAGTAGAACTTCGTGATGAACTATAATATGCAAGGGATGACGAAAGTAATTCCCGAGCTCTTCACGATGCTGAAATTGGCGAAGGTAGAAATCAAGAAAGAGCATCAAGTGTTGATGGTTAACCAGACCACTTGTTTCAAGTAAAGGGCAAAGGGATAGAAGGGGAACTTCAAGAAGAATGACAAGCAAGTTGTCACTCCCGTGAAGAAACCCAAAGCTAAACTCAAGCCTGAAACTAAGTGCTTCTACTGCAAAGGAAATGGTCACTAGAAGTGGAACTGCCCTAGATATTTGGCGGATAAGAAGGATGGCAAAGTGAACAAAGGTATATTTGATATACAGATTATTGATGTGTATTTTACTAAGTGTTCATAGCAACCCCTCGGTATTTGATATTGGTTCAGTTGCTAAAGAGTAGTAACTCGAAATGGGAGTTGCATAATGAACAGAAACTAGTTAAAGGATGAAGTGACGATGTGTATTGGAAGCAGTTCCAAGATTGATATGATCATCATCGCACACTCCCTATACTTTCGGGATTAGTGTTGAACCTAAATAAGTGTTATTTGGTGTTTGTGTTGAGCATGAATATGATTTAATCATGTTTATTGCAATACGGTTATTCATGTAAGTTAGAGAATAATTGTTGTTCTGTTTACATGAATAAAACCTTCTATGGTCATACACCCAATGAAAATAGTTTGTTGGATCTCGATCGTGTGATACACATATTCATAATATTGAAGCCAAAAGATGCAAGGTTAATAATGATAGTGCAACTTATTTGTGGCACTGCCGTTTAGGTCATATTGGCGTAAAGCGCATGAAGAAACTCCATAGTGATGGACTTTTGGAATCACTTGATTATAAATCACTTGGTGCTTGCGAACCATGCCTCATGGGCAAGATGACTAATACTCCGTTCTCCGGAACTATGGAGCGAGCAACAGATTTGTTGGAAATCATACATACTAATGTATGTGGGCCAATGAGTGTTGAAGCTCGCGGCGGGTATCGTTATTTTCTGACCTTCACTGATGATTTGAGCAGATATGTGTATATCTACTTAATGAAGCACAAGTCTGAAACATTTGAAAAGTTCAAAGAATTTCATAGTGAAGTGGAGAATCATCGTAACAGAAAATAAGAGTTTCTACGATATGATCGTAGAGGTAAAATATTTGAGTTAGCGAGTTTGGCCTTCAGTAAAAACAATGTGAAATAGTTTCACAACTCACGCCACATGGAACACCATAGTATAATGGTGTGTCCGAACGTCGTAACCGTACTTTATTAGATATGGTGCGATCGATGATGTCTCTTACCGATCTACCACTATCGCTTTTGGGGTTATGCATTAGAGACAGCTACATTCACGTTAAATAGGGCACCATCTAAATCCGTAGAGATGACACCGTATGAACTATGGTTTGACGAGAAAACTAAGCTGTCATTTCTTTAAGTTTGGGATTACGATGCTTATGTGAAAAAGTTTCAACATGATAAGCTCGAACCCAAATCGGAGAAGTAAATCTTCATAGGATACCCAAAAGAAACTATTGGGTACACCTTCTATCACAGATCCGAAGGCAAGATCTTTGTTGCTAAGAGTGGATCCTTTCTAGAGAAAGAGTTTCTCTCGAAAGAAGTGAGTGGGAGGAAAGTAGAACTTGATGAGGTAATTGTACCTTCTCCTGAATTGGAAAGTAGTACATCACAGGAAATTGTTCCAATGATTCCTACACCAATCAGTGAGGAAGCTAATGATGATGATCATGAAACTTCAGATCAAGTTTCTGCTGAACGTCGTAGATCAACCAGAGTACGTTCCGCACCAGAGTGGTACGGCAACCCAGTTCTGGAAGTCATGTTACTAGACCATGATTAACCTACGAGCTATGAGGAAGCGATGATGAGCCCAGATTCCGCAAAATGGCTTGAGGCCATGAAATCTGAGATGGGATCCATGTATGAGAACAAAGTGTGGACTTTGGTTGACTTGCCCGATGATCGGCAGGCCATCGAAAATAAATGGATCTTCAAGAGGAAGACCGACGCTAACGGTAATGTTACTGTTTACAAAGCTCGACTTGTTGCGAAAAGTTTTCGACAAGTTCAAGGAGTTGACTACGATGAGACTTTCTCACCCGTAGCGATGCTTAAGTCTGTCCGAATCATGTTAGCAATTGCCGCATTTTATGAAATCTGGCAAATGGATAACAAAACTGCATTCTTTAATAGATTTATTAAAGAAAAATTGTATATGATGCAACCCGAAGGTTTTGTCAATCCTAAAGGTGCTAACAAAATGTGCAAGCTCCAGCGATCCATCTATGGACTGGTGCAAGCATCTCGGAGTTGGAATATACGCTTTGATAAGTTGATCAAAGCATAAAGATTTATACAGACTTACGGTGAAGCCTGTATTTACAACAAGTGAGTGGGAGCACTACAACTTTTCTGATAAGTATATGTGAATGACATATTGTCGATCGGAAATGATGTAGAATTTTCTGGAAAGCATAAAGGAGTGTTTGAAAGGAGTTTTTCAAAGAAAGACCTTGGTGAAGCTGCTTACATATTGGGCATCAAGATCTATAGAGATAGATCAAGACGCTTGATAAGACTTTCGATGAGTACATACCTTGTTAAGATTTTGAAGTAGTTCAAAATAGATCAGTCAAAGAATAAGTTCTTGCCTGACTTGTAAGGTGTGAAGTTGAGTAAGACTCAAAGCCAGACCACGGCAGAAAAATATAGAGAGAATGAAAGTCATTCCCTATGCCTCAGCCATAGGTTCTATAAAGTATGCCATGCTGTGTACCAAACATGTTGTGTAGCTTGCCATGAGTTTGTCAAGGGGGTACAATAGTGATCCAGGAGTAGATCACTGTACAGCGGTCAAAAATATCCTTAGTAACTGGATGACTAAGAAATGTTTCTCGATTATGGAGGTGATAAAGAGTTCGTCGTAAAGGGTTACGCCGATGCAAGCTTTGACACTAAAATCCAGATGACTCTAAGTATCAATCTGGATGCGTATTGAAAGTGGGAGCAATTAGCTAGAGTAGCTCTATGCAGAGCATTGTAGACATAGAAATTTGCGAAATACATACGGATCTGAATATGACAGACCCGTTGACTAAACTTCTCTCACAAGAAAAACATGATCACACCTTATTACTCTTGGTTATTAATCACATAGCGATGTGAACTAGATTATTGACTCTAGTAAACCCTTTGGGTGTTGATCACATGGCGATGTGAACTATGGTTGTTATTCACATAACGATGTGAACTATCGGTATTAAATCACATGGCGATGTGAGCTAGATTATTGACTCTAGTGCAAGTGGGAGACTGAAGGAAATATACCCTAGAGGCAATAATAAAGATGTTATTTGAATTTCCTTATATCATGATAAATGTCTTTTATTCATGCTAGAATTGTATTAACCGGAAACTTAGTACATGTGTGAATACATAGACAAAACAGAGTGTCCCTAGTATGCCTCTACTAGACTAGCTCATTGATCAAAGATGGTTATGTTTCCTAGCCATAGACATGAGTTGTCATTTGATCAACGGGATCACATCATTAGGAGAATGATGTGATGGACAAGACCCATCCATTAGCATAGCACTATGATCGTTTAGTTTTTCTGCTATTGCTTTCTTCATGACTTATACATGTTCCTATGACTATGAGATTATGCAACTCCCGAATACCGTAGGAACACCTTTTGTTCTATCAAACGTCACAACGTAACTGGGTGATCATAAAGATGCTCTACAGGTGTCTCCGAAAGTATTCGTGGTGTTGGCATAGATCAAGATTAGGATTTGTCACTCCGAGTGTCGGAGAGGTATCTCTGGGCCCTCTCGGTAACACACATCACAATAAGCCTTGCAAGCAAAAGACTAATGAGTTAGTCACGAGATGATGTGTTACGGAACGAGTAAAGAGACTTGCCGGTAACGAGATTGAACTAGGTATAGAGATACCGACGATCGAATCTCGGGCAAGTAACATACCGTTGACAAAAGGAACAACGTATGTTGTTATGCGGTTCTGACCGATAAAAGATCTTCGTAGAATATGTAGGAGCCAATATGAACATCCAGGTTCCGCTATTGGTTATTGACCGGAGATGAGTCTCGGTCATGTCTACATAGTTCTCGAACCCGTAGGGTCCGCACGCTTAACGTTTGATGACGATCGGTATTATGAGTTTATGAGTATTGATGTACCGAAGGTAGTTCGGAGTCCCGGATGAGATCACGGACATGACGAGGAGTCTCGGAATGTCCGAGACATAAAGATTGATATATTGGACGACTATATTCGGACACCGGAAGTATACCGGAAAAGTTTCGGATTTAACGGGATTGTCGGAGGGGGTTACCGGAACCCCCTACGAAGGGGGATGGTCCATAGTGGGCCATATGGAAAAGAGAGAGGCAGCCAACAGGGCTGGCCGGAGCCCCACCTAGGGTTCCTAGTTGGACTAGGAGTTTGGGGGCGCCACCTCTTCTTCTTTTCCTATTCCCTCTCTTCCTTCTTTGGTGGTTCCTACTAGGAATAGGATTGCAATCCTATTCCTAGTAGGATTGCACCCTAGCCGCACCAAACAAGGGCCGGCCGGCCTCCCCCCTTGCTCCTTTATATACGGGGGCAGGGGGGCACCCAAAGACACACAAGTTGAATTGTTTTAGCCGTGTGCGGTGCCCCCCTTCACAGAAACACACCTCGGTCATACCGTTGCAGTGCTTAGGCGAAGCCCTGCACCGGTGAATACATCATATCCGTCACCACGCCGTCGTGCTGACGAAACTCTCCCGTGAAGCTCAACTGGATCAAGAGCTCGTGGGACGTCATCAAGCTGAACGTGTGCTGAACGCGGAGGTGCCATACGTTCGGTGCTTGATCGGTTGGATCACAAAGAAGTTCGACAACATCAACCGCGTCACTTGACGCTTCCGCTCCCGGTCTACGAGGGTACGTAGACACACTCTCCCCTCTCGTTGCTATGCATCTAGTAGATAGATCTTGCGTGATCGTAGGAAAATTTTAAAATACTACATTCCCCAACAACCCCCCCATCCTCTCCGTTTCCCACTCGAGCCCTGCAATGACAGCACGAAGCTCACCCGCACGCGCCGCCGCGTAGCTCGTCGCCGATGATGCTTCGGCCACCAAACGGCCGCGCCACCCTGTCCATCAGCTTCACCGCACCCCCAGGAGCCTAGAACACCAGTCCACACGCCTCGCCGTGCCTCCTAGTGACTAGCCCGAGCTCACCCGAGCTCCCACAGCCGCCAAGGTCATCACTGGCGCCTTTTCCGGCGACCCCGAGGCCAACCACCACCACCAGTCGATGCGGCACATCCCCCGCATCACGTAGACGTGCTCCGCCGTCGATTTGGTCGCCGGAGCATGAATCCCGCCCTGCACCGCCGCGTCTGGCCTCGTCGGAGGCTAAACGCCGGCCTGTTTGACCCCGCTTTGACCACAGGTGGGCCCAGGTTGACCCCCTGGAGTCAATGACAGGTGGGACCAGCTGGCTAATTAAATTAGGATTAGCAGTTTTGTTTAATTAGTTAAGTTAATGACACTGACACGCGGGACCCACTATCAGGTTTGACCTGGACCAGGTCTGTTGACCTGCTGATGTCAGCATGATGTCATGCTGACGCAGTAAAGGCTTTTCTGGGATTATTTGATTTAAAACAATTCTGGAAATTCCCGTAAATGCTTTAAACTTCGAAAAATCATATAATTTCAATAGTAGCTCAGTTGGAAAAGATTTATATATGAAAATTGATAAGAAAAACCCAATCATTCCAATGGCACTGGTTTCATGCATGTTTGAGCAAGTTAACCTTGCTGTTAACATCAAAACATGATAATGCACTTTAATAAATAATAGTTTGGCTATAAATTTGAATCTTTGATTCAAATGAGCTCAAACATTTCTGTTTATAGTTGCATTAGCCCAAAACACATTCATCTTGCCATGTCATGAGCATGCATCATATTGTTGCATTTGTTTGTATATTGATTGTATCGTTGGTGTTCTCCGTGGTAGGTCCTGCTCCCGAGGATACATCTGCATATCCAACTGAAGACCAGTACCCGACAACCAATCTGTCAGGCAAGCAACCCATTGATCATTCCGATACAAACCCATCTTCTCGCTCATGCTCTCTTTTACTGCATTAAGGCAACAGCGTGTGAACTGCTACTTGCTGCGGTAGTTGAACCCTATTCCTTTGCATGACCTGGCATTGCCACAGTAAATAGTTGAAACCCACTAGCATGTGTAGGAGTTGATTGAGCCATGTGATGTGTGATCCACCATGCTATTTGTTTATGTTGCCTGCTATGCTTAGGGTTGTGTCAGGTCTGGTTTATCTGGGTGATGGATCAGAGTGAAATGATCATGTCCGGTAAAGAGAGTGAAGTGTGGAACATGTTTGGTAAAGGTATCGATGAAAGGCCATGTAGGAGTACATGGTGGGTTGTTTCAGTGGAGCCGTCCATAGGACCTGAGATCTGTATGTGTGATTCAAGTTTCAGCTACTACCATGCATTGGGCCCGAAACCAATGGACCCTCTCGACTTATTACCTGCCCTTGTCCTCGGTCCAGGAGTTGCAACTAGTTTCTGGTGTTTGTAGTTTATTGGTGGTCGTGCATAGCACTGACCCTCGGGGTGGGCTGTGATGCGGCAGGTACGTGGCACGGTGTACCGGTCGCCCATTTGGTGACTCGGGAACCCTGTACACATCGTTTGGGGCCGTGAGGGACACCCCGGCCGGATCTCCCCACGGATGGAACCCAAATAGGCGATAAACCTGGACTAGGGACTTGTGTGGTTAGTCAGGTCGTGGCCGACACCCTCGCTGGGCTTCCTCTTGAAGGTTGCCGAGGACTTTTCGACTAAACGGCGATAAGTGGTGGAAGCGTGTGTGAAGAAGTACACCCCTACAGGGTTACCAATCTATTCGAATAGCCGTTGTTCGCGGTTATGGACCACTTGGTTACCTATACAGTTCATAGACAAGTTGATGGATACTACTAAAAGTCTCAAGACAAGTGTGAGTGCCGTGGATGGCCCTTCCGTAAGATGATGGAAGAGGATCCACGGTGGTGTATTGTTGTGGTGAGTAGAGGACTCGTGTGCGTAGTCTCATCTTGCAATCTGCTGAGAGTTATAGTATAGGTGAGCCAAGAGTCAAAGCTGGCTTGCTGCAATGAACTCCACTACCCTTGTTGATAATGATGTATGTATGATAGGTTCTGTTGTAAGTCTTCTTGAGTACCTTTATACTCATGTTTGCTTAATAACTGTTGCAGAGGAGAACCCTGCCCCTTCTGATGGGTTTTACATAGACGTTGACGTCGACGAGTAGCTTGCTACCCAGACGGAGATCCTGAGCTTGTGAAGGGCCTTGTAGATAGTCAGGCTACACCAAGCCTGTTTTATTTCCAAGTTGTCTGTACTCAAACATGTTAGCTTCCGCTTGTGCTTGTATGCTTGTATGACTTGAGTGTTGGGTCATGTGACCCCTATCTGTATGGATATGTTATGTATGGCTCTTCGGAGCCTCTTAAATAAAGTACTTTGAGTCATAGAGTTCTGTTGTGATGCAATGTTGTATTTGCACATATTGAGCATATTGTGTGTATGTTTGAAATGCTTGGTATGTGTGGGATCTGACACCTAGTTGTTTACCTTTGGTAGCCTATCTTACAGGGAAATGCCTCCTGGTGCTTCCACTAAGCCTTGGTAGCTTGCTACTGCTCCGGAACACGTAGGCTGGCCGGCATGTGTCCTTCTTCATTCCTGTGTCTGTCCCTTAGGGGAAATGTCACGCGTGGTTCCTTTAAGTCCATGTAGCTTGCTACGACTTGGGTTCATACGTTCATAACCGGCACGTTCGTTGTTGGGTCATGGATGCATGTCTCTGTAATTTAGTGCCACTTCTGGTTTATAACTAGCCATGTCGGCCCGGGTTCTCTGTCATATGGATGCTAGCGACACTATCATATACGTGTGCCAAAATGCGCAAACGATCCCAGGTCAGGTAAGGTGGCACCCGTGGGGATACCATACATGAGGCCGCAAAGTGATATGATGTGTTACAAGCTAGATCGGTGTGACTTAGGATCGGGTCCTGACAGCTGGTCACCTAATTAATTCTTAGGGTTATTTGGGGAACTATAGTGATGTTGTTTTCCTCAACATAGTTACTTAGAAATTATTTTCAAAATTACGAACTATTTTGTTTGTATTTTTGAAGATGTAATTTTTTGATTTGAAACTTAAATTTGAATTTCACTTGGTTTGAAACAAAGTCTGGATTGGCAACTTAATTATGATGACATGGCATCATTAGGTATGAGATTACTGTAGCATGATTCTCGGGGTGTTAAAATGCGTTGAAGCTATGTCAGGTTTCTGCGCAGGTGGTGCCAAATTGTCGGTGTGTTGAGGAGGCTGTGCCAACGCGTTAGTTTGCTGAGCAGGAAGGGTTGACGCATTGGTATGCTGATCACATAACTGCGGACCGACGGACTGATGAGCAGTCGGCTCTGGACCTACAGACTGCTTAGCAGGCGGTTCCAAAGCATCAGACTGCTTAGCATTCTGTTCCACCAGGTTGGTCTGATGAGCATGTGTTGCAGCTGGGTCTCCCCCCGCTGCTTCAGCGACCGACATCTGAGCCGGTGGTGCGCCTTCAGCAGTTGTAGGCCTTGCCACTGGCTGCTTTGGGGTGGAGGATGACATGGCCTGTATGCCACAAAGTCGGGCCGACTGATCACATGTTGATGCATCAACCCGCGAGAGCTGCTGTGGCAAGGAGAGCGTCACGGCTTGAGGGGCGACAGTGGTTGCTCTTGGCTGGGCTTCAGGGATCTCATCGATGAACTCTGTTTCCTTTCGTGGCCACTAGATATGATGTAACGATGTTTCTCCCAAGGTCCTTTGCTCATCGAAGTCTCCTAGGACATTCTTCAGGGCAAATTCATTGAATTCGGGCTTTACTTCAGTCATGTAGCACTTCACATAACCCGGCTTCAATGGCACATTGTCCAAGAAGAGGCCATCTTCCAAGAAGGGTGGTCAAACCCAGGCTGTTGCACATTTTAACATACCTTCATAATGTGTAAGCATGCCCTTCTGTCTGTCGTTCATTCTAGATAGATCAGATATAGCATCATCACGAGCAGCTGCAGTCTCAGTGTTGATGGGGTCAGCTGATGCACAACTATTCTTGTGCAGTGTTGTCGCGCAATAAGCAGCATCCTCCATGCCCGCCTCCCCTCTCATCTTCTGGCTATCTGTCAATGTTAGAGTCTTCTGCATCATCATTGACTCCTCAACATCCTTTTGAACAGCTGGATACATATCCTCCCTCAACCTTTCATACAATGCATTCTGCTTCATTTCACACGCTTTTTTCATGCCGAGCCTCTCTTCTTTGCTGAGTGTAAAAGCCCTCTTGTGCGGGACATTAACACCTATACCCCTTGCATGGCCAGGGGCTCTTTTGTTTCCAAGGCAACGAACAGAATGTCATATGGCCCTGAGTTCCTGTAGAACATTCCAGGGATCTTGGAAGCTTCTAACATCACTTGATACAGTTCGGCGTCACGTTAGTTTTCAAAGTAATAAGTTCCATCATCACACCTCTTTACACGTGCCCGCAAGTAGTCTTTGGCGCGTTCGCCCCTGATTTCACTAAAGGCCAGACCCCCCCCCCCCCCCCCCCC
>LR738715.1:44660875-44687663 GCA_902687465.1 Secale cereale
CCCCCCCCGCCGCTACTGCTTCTTTGTCCTCCTGGTCCCATATCGGTTTCATGCCGTAGTATCCTGCCACGCCCATAAGGTGGGGGTGTATGTATTTCTTCTGAAGTTCCGATTGCTTGAAACTCTTCTCAGCACACTCTTTAGTTTCCCTGACCCTTTTGAATTCCGCCCAATCTAACTTCCTAACTTGGGGGTATGCCGGGATTGGGTCCTTGCCTTCACTCAAGTACTTCTTGTACAACACGGGCTTCCAGTTTCTCCAAACATCCCTAGCCTTCTTCAGTGCAGTGTGTTCCACCTGCATTCTCCACTACTCTAGAACGTTGAAGTGACCCATGATCTCCCGGGCTATCATTCGCCGTGTTTTTGTTCAGCCTTCCGAAACCCCGACAGATTAATGTTGAGCCTTTCCTTGCGAACAAATCCACACCCACTCCTAAACCTAGTGCGTGCTTTATCTTGTTTAGTTGGAGCTCAAGACTTAAAATCAATCTTGGTTACTTCATATACACCTTTAGGCTGGTGTGTGGACTGTCTTGGAGCGTGCCTCCGTGTCCTGACCGGAAGGATAATTGTTGCAGCTCTATCCCGTTCAAGATTACTTGATCTCTCACAATCTGCTGAAGACCTAGGGTTGTCCGAATCAGATGAAGATACATTGCCTGAAGCATGAGTACTGTCGCTACTACTCGGCATCTACAGAGAACACATGCGAAACTGAGGAAAGGAGGATAAGCATAAAACTAACAAGTTGGTATCAAGCTTTCTAAATAGCCATGCAATAATTTAGAAAATGTACGGCTAATTTGTTAAGTTTGTGTGACTCGGGCGCCCACGATCTATAAATAGGCAGTAACTTATTGGAACAAATACAACTTATATGTACTCCCTCCGTTCCTAAATATTTGTCTTTCTAGAGATTTCAACAAGTGACTACATACAGAGCAAAATGAGTGAAACTACACTCTAAAATATGTCTATATACATCCGTATGTGGTAGTTCATTTGAAATCTCTAAGAAGACAAATATTTAGGAACGGAGGGATAGTAAGGAAGGTAGATAATGAACATATATACGCCCTCCATTATTTTATAGCCAATTTGGGAACTTACGGAACGAAATTGGAAGAGGGGTTGCGAGGAAATATGCCTCACCGTGATGGAGAGTAGTAACTAACATGCTTCTTAATGCGAACCCGGCCAGACCACAGGAGAGGCGAGGGTTACCGCATCAATATGCTCAAGGGTGGCTGGTGAGCAAACGAAGGCGGCGAGGCGCGAGCCGCCGCGTGTTGGGAACGACAGTGGAGGTAGGCTTGATGCCGAAGAGCGGGCACACGACCGGGGTGAGCACGGCAGCGGCGGAGAGGGTTCTGCTGTGGATCTGGGGGAGGGGGGACCTGGCGATGGAGATTGGGTTGACTAGTTGAGTGAAAGGTGGGCGGACGATGGGGGGGTGTTGGGGACTCTGGGTGCTGGCGTCCAAGGTGAAAAGGGTGAAAAATATCTCGGGTCGCCGCGCGCGCGGAAAGGCCTATGCAAACGGTTGCCTCTAAGCGCTCGTGTGCACAAACAAAATATTTTCGTTTGAAATGAAATCATACTAATTTTGAAATGAAGAAGTGAGTTCATCGTTTCGTCTCTAATTTTTTCCCACGTAAAGCAATCACAATTATACCACGGGTTTGATTTGCTGGCGCATTTCAGGTCTCGTGTGCTAAATGTAAGACATTGTTTGGCATTTACCATGCATTTTAGCATATAAATTAATTCCTAGCCGGACAGCATTTCCTGTCGAAAGGGACGAGGATCGCTGTTCGATCTGGGAGCATACAACGGTGCAGGCGTACGGTCCGTGGGGTTTGGGTTCTGGCCAATCAGAACGCACGGCTCAGATCATGCGCGCAGCAAAGGGGGGGGGGCGGCATCGGCCATGGTTTGGTAGGCACACGGCTTTCGTGTGTGAACCATGTGCTATTTGAAAACATTTTTTTGGGAGGGGCTATTTGAAAACATTTACATGTGCTGTCGAAAGAGATGAGGATCGCCGTTCGATCAAGGAGAATCCAACGGTGCAGACGTACGATCCGTGGGGTTTGGGTTCTGACCATTCAGAACACACGACTCAGATCGCGTGCGTGGAAGAGGGGGGGCATTGGTGACGGTTTAGTGGACATACGACTTTCTTGAGTAATCCGTTTGCTCTTTGAAAACATTTACATTACCTAACATCATATTTTTGTTCGAATGAAAACATGAGTTCACTATTTCGCCTCCAATTTTTTTTCATGGTAAGAAATCATGATTGTACCCTATGGTTTGATTTTCTTGTACATTTTACAAGGCAGCAAGCCTCGCTAGCAATCTCAAACTATGAATATACAAAAAAAGATCTCGTTTGTATATATAGTCGCAACTACACGTGCGTGTTAGTAAGATCATTTGTGTGTCGCTTTGTGAGTTTTCATTTATTGTGCGAGAAACAAGAGAAAACTTCAAACAGTTCGGCCGCAGGGTGTGGCCAGAGGCGTAGGCCTTGTTGGTATTTTAATTTTAGGACATGCTTATAGAGTCCGGAAAATAACGAAAATCTTTGTGTCACTGTCGCGTGCTCTCACGATCGCGTGGAAAAAAATTTGGTAAAGTTTGGCACAAGTTTTGGTGCTCGCACCTTCCATACCGGAACATCTCACAAGAAGGATCATAGTTTCTAACAGGAGATGCGGCACTTCAGACTACAAATCGTTAGTTACTAGCTACATTGTTTCGGCCCATTTCAGGTCGTGTGCTATGTTTAAGTCATTCTTTGCACTTACATTGCATTGCATTTTAGTGCATATATAATTAATTAAAGTAAAAAACCCTACTACAAACACTACTACAGGTTGCTACTAACGCGACACTACGATCAGAGACCCTTCGACGAAACTGTGTGCGATGCCATAATCGCAAATAGTGGTGTAAAATAACCATAAAAAGCTGCAAAACGTTTGCGATGGAGGATGCATCAAACATGGTTCATATTTTAGTTGCGTGTGTGATGCAGGGCATACGGTTTAGCTCAATTAACTGTTTGTGATGAGGAGGAAGAAAAGAAACGGTAGCCAGATGAAGGTGTGTGTGATGTACATCATACGGTTCACTCGGATGAACTGTTTGTGATTAGGCAACACAAAAGAAATGGTCAGCCCGATCAAGGTGTGTGCGATGTACAACATACGGTTCACTCGGATGAACTGTTTGTTATTAGGCAAGAGAACAGAAACGGTTCAGCATAACAAGATGTGTGTGATACGCGACAAACAGGTCTATATTGAGAAATGTGTGCGAAGACCGATAATAACACAGACCATTGCTTCTAATAAGACGTATGTGATATGCTCTGTCTACACAACATCTATTGGAAATTGTGGGACGGGCGGTCATCCAAATACGCCATAAGGATGCGAAGAGGCATTCCTATGAGCAAGGACTAGCTGTTCCACCAGTAGCTCATGTAAGAAAATTATCAAGCTAAGTGTGCTCAGGCTGGAGCAGCCATCAGATGGGTGACTGGATGGGAAGTTGTGTTGATGTTAAATTAACTGAAAGGATGGGTCATTTCGGTCAAATGACCGAAATGACCCATTCCCTCAGCTAATTTAACCTTGAGGTCCTTGTATTTTTTATTTTATTTTATTTTTTAAGACATGTTAAAGAAGGTCTACTGCATTACTTTTTGACAATGTGCGATACGTGGCATACACTTGATCCATCCGACCTGTTTGTGATGGAATATGCTGTGTGTGTTGTGGGCAAATGCTTGCTAGTATTCAACCGTTTGGGATTGATGAATTCATCACCGACGGGTTCTATCGTGGAATTGTCACGGCAGATGTCCTTAGTGTGAGGACTTAGTCGCGAGGCCAACACATCTACGGGGTAGCTTGAGAGGTGTTGAGCGGAATAGAGAGACGCAACGCAAGACAAGGATTTAGACAGCTTCGGCCCCCGGGAAACATCATCATGTAATAGCCCTACACGCTGTTTGTGGTTAGATCTCAATATGATCCTCATGGAGTCACAACATAAGCCGGCTCTCCTTATTGTGTCTAACCCTAAAGATTGTTTCTTCTTACTTTTCCCTCTTTGGGGAGCCCTGCCCCTCCTTATATATGTTGAAGGGGCGGGTTACACGACTAGTCCTAGTAGAATTAGGATTACTATATTACAAGTTTATTCCTAGTCTTGCTTCCTTTGTAAGGGAATATTCCTTACACTTTCCTCTTGAACGGGCCCACCATAACATGAGCCGGCCTTCTGGGCCTTGGGCCTAGTCCTCTATCCGACCCATAGTCGGAGCCATCCGTGAGTCGCCAGGCTCGTGAGTCGTCAGTCCTCCGGCGGGTTGCCAAGTCCGGCCGGGTCATACTTTTGGCCGGGTCATACCGCGGGGTATATCCCCGACATTAGCCCCTAGTTTAATTTGGATTTATCCATGTTAAACTGATCCTGCAACATAAACACAAGAACAATTTTGATAGGTTGTGCTCCGGGTTAAAAAATCTTGTAAGCCGACACCTGATCATCTTTAAGTCCTTGTCATTTCCTCCTTGATATGTATCCATGATCTCATAGTAAATCTTCTTAGCAGATATGTTCAAACTTTGCCAATGCAAAAAATCCAAATACATTTTTTTGAAGAATCCGGGTTAACAGTCCAGCCTCAGAATCAATTTGCTGATATTAGTCTCTTGTGGAGAAATATTGTAAGAAATAATCCACTTGAGTCGGCTTCCAAAGCACTGACTTAAAAAATATTGGTATTGAAATACTCATCTGATCTTCAGCCGGTTTAGAGATGTAGAATTTGCCGAGTTATAATTTCCAAAATCTCCGGGTTATAAAAGACTGATGATTCCGAGTCATGACTGTTATAGACGCTGGGTCATGATTGTTACCAATGCCGTGTCACACAATTGATCTTCTTGGTTTGCTGAAAACTGAGAATTTGAAGATGTTCCTCCATTATATTCATATCACCTGTAGCCCCCAAGTCTTGAGCAGAGGAAAGCGATGATTTAAGACTTCCTTCAATATGAATATTACCACTTCAAAGAAATCCCGATTGTTCATCTCAGTCACTAGCCAAGACTGAATATTCCATATATGCAGCCCCCAAGTGTCGGGTTGTCATGCTTGCAGCAACCTGGGACTTGTAATTGACTTATGCTCATGAAAACTTCAACCAGTGTAGCCCCCAAGGGCTAGGTCATTATGCAGTAATGAGCAGGGACTTTGCATGTATGATCAGGTAGATTCGAGCAGCAACGTGTAGCCCCCAAGGGCCGGCTTAGTAAGATATTATTGAGCTGGCACTTTACAGATACTTCTTTGAAAAGAACATCATATGATGTAACCCCCAGCATGGGGCTTGAACCCACATCCACAAGGTTAAGATTTTTGTATTCTACCAACTGAGCAGTGATTCCTTCAATATAATGGATTAAGGTTTGTGTACCTTGAATTTTTGATAAGAGCAATTGGTAGCCCCCAAGGGCCGGCTCATTACAATGTGATGAGTCGGGTTTTCAATAAGGTGAGCAAAAAATGTCTTTGCATTAGCCCCACAAGTGCCATGGTGCATGCTGGTAGTGACATGTGACTTGCATATTTGATGTCATCTCAACTTGGATAATGTAGCCCCCAATTGCCGGGTCGTAAGCCTGCAGCGACTTGGGACTATTCCTTCCATTGTAGAATAAATCATAACCATTCATAAGATAATTTCCATTGCGCGAAAGTGACTTCGAAAGCCCCAATAATAATACTGGTTATTGATAACCATAATAAGAATCGAGCCATGTTGGCTATTTAAGATTTGAATAGTATAACCTGGTTTGAAAACCGGTTCCTGCAATATAAATTAGTATATCTATGCATATATGATGCATTTTATGATGATGTAATGATGATAAAATGTATGATGCAATATAAGATGGTGTATGCGTATGATGCAATGTATGATGATGTATGCGTATGATGATAGAAAACTTCAATGAAACTAGCCCGAGCCACTGTAGTACCCTTGCATTATGTAGCCGGCTCTTACAGATACCCAATCGACATTTGAACCTAGAGAAGTTCAGATATGACTTATCGAGAGTACGCGGGGTCAGAGTTGCCGCATGCAAACAGGTAGGTTTAACCAAGTTTCAAGGAAGGCAGCATTTTGAGCCTGGATCTATCCTGACTATCTATAAGCCGTGGTCTCACATGACAGCCGGCGTTTGAACCTTAGCAAGCTCAGGTCTTGGTCAAATACGCCATATAAGACAGATTGCCAAGAGTTCGCCGGGTCAATCAGGATGACCTAATGGAGTTGAAGCAACTGGGTACAGGTAGGATGATCCACAGGTTATGTCCTCTTCGGTCGAATACGCCTATGTTTGAACATAACTTTGGTCAAATGGGTAGTAACGCTATGTTCTCTTTGGTCGAATATGCCTATGTTTGAACAGGAAGCCCCCAAGTCACATACTTGCGAATTGTGCTCGGCAGAGACCTATGTTTGAGCTGTGCCATGCATCCAACGCTCTTTGGTCCATGTAAATTTCCTGAGAATTCGTACTTACGAGAGATGGATATTCTTCTTGACACTAGTAGAAAACAGGTCTTTGGTTCGGGCGTGGCGAGGCCATTAGTACCGGTTCATCCACGAACCGGGACCCATGGGGGCATACGTCCCGGTTCGTGCGGCCAGGGGGCCAGCCGGGCCTTGTTGGGCATCTTTCCCGGTTGGTCTGGGCCCATTTGTCTCGGTTCCAGGCACAAACCGGGACCAATGGGCCTCGCTCCTGGCCCACACCCATTGGTCCCGGTTCATGCGTGGAACCGGGACAAATGGGTGGCCTTTAGACCTGGTTCCTGGTACGAACCGGGACCAATGAGTTTCCTATATATAACTCCTCTACACCACTTCCACTGCTATGTTTTTTCTGGCCGGCCGAGGGGAGCTGTGGTGCTCTAACTAGCTCACCTCCTATGCACATGAGGTGTTCGATGAAATGCCCGAGTCACACTAGTTAAGCTTTTCTCCTCTCGAAGCTCGAACTCCAAACTCCATTTTCTCCGAGATTTGTCTAGGTTTAGCGGTCCGTCACGTCCCATCCCCGTCTTCACCGTCGTCGATCGCCCCCACCGATCTCGTCACCGGCACCACAGTGGTGAGCCTCTTGTTCTGTCCATGCTTTTCTTACTTTTATTGTTGCTTGTTATTATTGCTTTAGATAGATATTTGTCTAATTTTCTTACGTTTATTATTGCTTGTTATTGTATAGTGCGATGGTTTTGATATCCGCCCACGTTGGCCCTCGTCCTGTCTACGATTCGGATGTGGTATATTATCTTTAATTTATAACTATTTTTTTAGTGTTTATGACAATTATGCCGACCAACCTGACATAGATGTTTTTATATGTCTAGGAGGTAGTTGAACCGGAAATTCCAACCGACCCTCTTGTGGAGAGGTTAAATTTAGTCGAAGAGGAAAACATTTCCTTGAAGAAAAAATTGGAAAAAATGGAGGAGGAGAAGATGGAATTGGAGTTGCATGTTGCGGAAGTCATCGATGATCACAAGATCAAGATGGACCCTATTGTCAAGAGGTTAAATTTAGTTGAAGAAGAAAACAAGTACTTGAAGGAAAAACTAAAAAAAATGAGGACAAGAAGATGATATTGGAGTTGCATGTTCCGTATACCGTGGATGATCACAAGATCAAGATGGATGCCATGCGCTTGAAGATTAGAAAGATTAGAAAATATGCCATTCATACCGAGGCTTGGTATCATTATGCCGTTGGATCAATTGTTACCTTGGTTGCGATTATGATCGCATTTGTTGTTGCGTTGAAATGTTCTACATAGTTTCAATGTATGGTTTAATTAGATGCTCTAGAGATATGCATGTACTTTGAATGGCATGTGATGATAAACTTATATTAATTTCATCACTTATCTATCCATGATGTTCTGTAATGGTTTTGTACACGAAGTGCATCCAGTTTTTGCCGTAACCTTCTCTACTTTTTTGTACATGCTATGTGGGTGAAATGATGATACCATGCCAACTTTCAACATTTTCAGAGTTCATTTGAAATGTTTTTCAATTTCAGGGTCATTTGGCTCAAAAAATTCAATAACTGCATGAAAAATAGCAAATGAAGTCAGAAATGGTTGAAAATTGATGATGTTGCTTTGAATGGTGCATCCACGAACACAGAAAAAGTCTGTAGTTCAAATAAGTTCAAAAAATGAATTCCCTTTGTAACAGACGAGTTCTCGTCTGAAATCCTGATACCTCGAAGGAGATTGTCCGTTTTGTACACGAAGTGCATTCAGTTTTTGCCGTAACCCTCTCTACTTTTTTTCACATGCTATGTGGGTGAAATGATGATACCATGCCAGCTTTCGACCTTTTTAGAGTTCATTTGAAATGCTTTTCAATTTGAGGGTCATTTAGCTCAAAAAATTCAGTAAATGCATGAAAAATAGCAAATGAAGTCAGACATGGTTAAAAATTGATGATGTTGCTTTGAATGGCGCATTTTGAACATAGAAAAAGTCTGTAGTGCAAATAAGTTCAAAAAATGATATCCCTTTGTAACAGACGAGTTATCGTCTGAAATCCTGGTACCTCGAAAGAGATTGTCCGTTTTATACACGAAGTGCATCCAGTTTTTGCTGTAACCCTCTCTACTTTTTTGCACATGCTATGTGGGTCAAATGATGTTACCATGCCAACTTTCAACCTTTTCAGAGTTCATTTGAAATGCTTTTCAATTTCAGGGTCATTTAGCTCAAAGAATGAACTAATATAAAAAAGAATGAATTGGAAAACTTTTATGAAAGTCTAGTAGCAAAAATAATAAACTAAAAGAATGAACTAGAAAACTTTAATGAAACTCTAATAGCTAAAGGAATCAACCAAAAAGCAAAAACTACAATAAAATAAATAAGTAGAATAAAAATAAAATAAATAAGTGGAAACAAAAATAAACTTTAATAAAGTAAAATAAATAAACTTTAATAAAATAAATAAAATAGCAACAGTAAGTATTTTGTTGAAAGTAGAAACAAAATTTAAAAATAAAGCAACAAAGAAAAAAATGGTAAAAAAAATAAAAAAATGCCACCTACAGGGCTGCCACGGCCTGAATACGACCAGAAACCCAACCATGGGCCAGGATCCAGGCCCGCATTAGGCCCAGTAGGCCCATAGGCACACAGTCACAATTAGGCCCGAAAGCCTGCAATTGAGAGGAGCTCGAGAGGGTGGACGGGGCTACTCTAAAAGACAATTTGAGGTGTGTAAGCAAAAATATTCATAATTTTATTTTATTACCATCATTTCTGTTGAGTTTAATTCATATATATATATATATATATATATATATATATATATATATATATATATATATATATATATATATTGACCCCCTTCTTCAAATTAGATGTGGCAGATGCGGGATGAACTCCTACCACAAGATCGCATACGGGCAATTCAAGAGAAATTGGTGGGATTCTTTCTTGATCACGTCATCAATAAAGCCGGAGAATACCATCTGGAATATGATTTAAGATGTTAGGGAATTGTAGTAAGAGATCTTATATTGTATGTATGTAGCCACTAGCGTCGGATAGATATACGAAAACTTGTTGTTCGACCTATCTCTCTCGGAGAAGGAGAGAGGTCGACCTTCTGTACTTAATGGTTTCCTTCATTTGCTTACGAGCTAGCGTGTCGAGTCCTCCGATCTATACGTATATATATAGTACGTAGCGTCGACCAAGAACGGAGATAAGAGAGGAGACTTCTCTCTATTAGCGGGCCAACACAATATATGAAACCCCTAAATTAACCACACAACACCCACAACCTCCCCCCCTTCAGAAAAAAACAAAAACCCTAGCCCCTAAAGTGCTGATGCATGGAAGCTTATTCGTCCCGGTTGGTGCTACCAACCGGGACAAAAGGCCCCCCTGCAAGTGGAAGCCGCAACTGCCACGTGGAGGGCCATTTGTCCCGGTTGGTATTAGAACCAGGACTAATGGTCTAGGGCATTTGTATCGAACATTTAGTCCCGGTTCCCCAACCGGGACAAATGGCCTTGACGAACCGGGACAAATGGCCCTTTTTGCACTAGTGTGAGCCGGAGCTGTAAACCGAATATTGAGAGCTTCAGAGCTTTGTGAGAGAAAGATTTCCCTTGAATCAGATTTTGAACCAGATATTGAGAGCTTCAGAGCTTTGTGGGAGACAGATTTCCCTTGAACCGAATTTTGAACCAGATATTGAGAGCTTCAGAGCTTTGTGGGAGACAAATTTCCCTTGAACTGGATTTTGAACCAGATATTGAGCCAGAATCTTCATTTTGAGCCGGAAATTTTTCTGATGGTCTTTAAACTTTCATCCATATAGCAGCAATCTCCGAGGCCGGGTTATTTTTGCCTCCAATGACTCGAAGTTCTTGAATTTACTAAAAATGACTAACTCTGCTGAGTCATATCATTGTAGCCCCTGAGTATTGAGACTACTCGAGGAGTTGGCTTGAGACTCTCCATACTTGACCATAGCAAAAGGTGTATATCATTGGTCTTGATAGCGTGATGTGAATCCATGGAAGGTTGAGGTGACTGCAGCGGTTTATAAATGATCCTGTATGAGCTGTGTCAGCAACTCGGCCAATGGTTCCTTCCAACTGGCTGTTTGAAGTTAACCAAACTGTAGTGGCGGCGATTTGTGCGCCTGCCCATTGAGTCATCCAATGTAGACGGTGGATGATAACATATGATAACTTGCCTCCAATTTGTTGAAAGAAAAACCGGGCTTCCCAAGCAGTGACTAGCTTTATACTCAATAAACAGTTCATGCAGACAGGTGCGGCTCGGTGTTATTATGTAGACGAGGCCGCAAGAGACAAATGGTAAAGACAATTGTAGCATCAGAGGCGGTACAGACCGATGAGCCGGCCGCGACGCTGTAAGCCGGCACGGACGGACGAGCAAATCACCGGCGCTGTAAGCCGGGTGGAAGGGTGGGTCAACCATAGGCGATGTAAGCCTCACGGACGGGTGAGTTACCCAGATTATGTTGATGTAAACTGGTCTGCAGAATGGCGGCTTGCACATATATTCGATAATCATTATGGCGGGTCAGACACTGGCGTATAATATCCATGATATGACAATTGCTCTTGCAGTGAATCAATTATCATAATTCGGAAGAAATAGCTGGCTGTGAGGTGAAACGGCGGCGGGCGCGGGGCAGAAGAAACCACGCGCAATGGATATGAGTCGGAGACAGCGGCCTAATACAAAGGAAATCATGACCTTGGGGTTAAACCTGTGCAGGTAGAGGCCCACGGATCCCGTCACTGAGGCAGAGGAAGTACGACACGGCAAGAAAGCTCACGGTTATTGAGGAAACAGCCGTCCGGCGACGAAATCAATCAGCTGTGCTAATCCACTGGACAACCCATTGACGAATGACATGCTCCAATCTCTAACGTAGCGATTAGCAGTGGCACATATATCACACTGATAAATAATTCTCCAAAATACTGTAGCGGTGAGACAATCTTTAGTCACATCGATAAATAATCCTCCAAAATACTGTAGCGGTGAGATAATCTTTAGTCACAGCGATAAATAATCCTCCAAAATACTGTAGCGGTGAGACAATCTTCAGTCACACCAACGAATAATCCTCCAAAATACTGTAGCGGTGAGATAATATTCAGTCACACTGATAAATAATCCTCCAAACTACCTTAATAGCAATCCATACATGTGCGCGTGGACTTGTATCTTTTTCTTATTTTTGCTTCATCCTTTGCACCTGAAGTAGCAACGGAGCAGTATTGTAATAGTATTTTCTAATTCCTAAACAAGAGTAGTTTTCCATCAATCCTCAGGAGCTCCATCATGCAATAACTGCTTCTTTATTCCTTAGTTTTCGGGGGCTGGATTAAACAATCATCACCGGCCTTCGTCCGTACTGATGTGAACGCAAAGTGGAGCAGCAATCTAATCCGGAAACTATACTTGTAGCAGAAAAAACTCATATCGAACCCGGCGATTTGCGGCAACTGCTTAAAACGAACGCCTCAATCCGACTACTTGGTGACGTCAAATCAGATTCTTATCCGGTCTCGTCTGTAGTGGAAAAAGCGATCTGTGCCCGAATTCGACGGGTCGCCGTGCGACGTGTGAGGCGTCGTATTCAAACCTAAAATCTCTACAAACCTCATATCTGACGATTCCACAGGTTTAACCATAATTCTGATCTCCCAACGATAAATTTGCTGGCTCTTACAGTGAACACTTGTCCTACATCAAAAAATATCGCAAGCCACATTAATCGTTCTTTGAGAAAAAGCAATATATGCTACTAAAATAAACTTAAGAGGATAGATATCACCTGATTGTTCGGATGACGGATGATCCGTTCAACGCAACAGAGGCAGCTCAGGCAGACTGACAACTCAATATAGCCCCGAAGGATCAATAGAGCAGATGCGGCTCAACACGACCCCGGCGGCTCAACAATGCGGGAGCGGCTCAACGCGGCCCCGGTGGCTCGACACAGCATAGGTGGCTCAATGCGGCCCTGGCGGCTTGTAACAGAGGTAAGGCCAGTTCAAGGCTTCGGGGGGAGCGATGACAGCAGTCCGCGGCGGAGGTGAACAGCAACATTGACACGACAGGGGTCGGGCAGTTGACAGAGGAACTCAATCCCGTAGAGAATATGCATCGGAGTCGTGGCCCTCCCTTCTTTTTCTTATTATTATTTTCTTTGAAAACTGCTCTGATGATCCGCCAGCAGTACTTGATCTCTTCCGACTCGGATGGAGGGTCAAACATATCTGTTCTAGTAGAACTCAAGTAGCAATGCCCTCTTCCCAAAAAGAATGCTTTGACGATCGATTTCACATGGCAGGTTACTAGTTTAAGTAGTACTACTAGTCTAGTACTTTTTCTTTGGTATGTACTTCCGTGCGTTTCCCCCAGAGCATGGTTAATAGTATAGCCAGCTGCTGGCTATATGAACATGACATGTCACCAAGAGTTAGCATTATTAATTGGTCATACAATAGAGGGGGCTATAAGGTTGGTTATAAGCTCGCATTTTTGTTCCACTTTCTCTCTATCTCTTTCCTTTCATTAAATGATTTTGCCTAGGAGCAAGCATAGAGCCTGGCTCTTGCATAAGAGCCCACTCCTTCATTTTTTCTTTGTTTCTCTCCTCCACATAAGCAAAAGTGCCATGTAAGCGGGCTTATAGCCACTTCTTCTCAAATGAATAGTAGCGGCGTTTAGTTAAATTTCCTCGTGACTCGCTGCAACGCCGGGCATAGCGATGATTATGATCCAGTAGTAGCGCTTGAGCTTTTCCCCGGTGTTGGATGCCCGCTCTCGATCGCGGAATAAAAAAAATCTGAATTGTATTAGGAAACGGGAAGCTCGCGGCGGCTTGAAGCACAGGCGAGCCTAGCGACGGCTCACGAAGGGTGGCTCTCAACGCGGCGACAGTTCAGAGAAGCTGAGGCCAGAGCGTAGAGGACGGCAGGGGTGGCTCAGCGCCGCAGGATCGAGGTCCGCGCGGGGTACCTCAGCAACAGCGGAGGTCAAAGAAAGTCGTGGCAGAGGCAGAGCCGCAACATGGAAAAGCGTTGACTTCTCCGGGTCATGCCTGACCTTGGCGAAAACAACTTGAGCCGCCGAGGGAATAAATCTGAACAAGTACTTAATTCCTTTGAACCTTAACTCTCACAAATCTTCAAATCTGGACTGATGAACTTGACACTAATGCAAATCCTTTCAAACCAGCTCTTCTTTATCCGGAAAATTGCGAGCTCCTCGAACCCTAGGAAATCCCTCCAAGAACTCATCACCACCATGCGCAGGCCCCACGATGGGCGCCAACTATCATGGAATTGTCATGACAGATGTCCTTAGTGTGAGGACTTAGTCGCGAGGCCAACACATCTATGTGGTAGCTTGAGAGGGGTTGAGCTGAAACGAGAGACGCAACACAAGACAAGAATTTAGACAGCTTCGGGTCCTGGGAAACATCATCCGGTAATAGCCCTACATGCTGTTTGTGGCTAGGTCTCATTATGATCCTCATGAAGTCGTCGCATAAGCCAGCTCTCCTTATTGTGTCTAACCCTAAGATTGTTTCTTCTTACTTGTCCCTCTTTGGGAAGCCCTGCCCCACCTTATATACGTTGAAGGGGCGGATTACATGACTAGTCCTAGTAGAATTAGGATTACTCTATTACAAGTGGAGTCCTAGTCTTGCTTTCTTTGTAAGGGAATCTTCCTTACGCTTTCCTCTTAAATCGGCCCACCATAACATGAGCCGACCTTCTGGGACTTGGGCCTAGTGCTCTATCTGACCCGCCGTCGGAGCCATCCGTGAGTCACCAGGCTCGTGAGTCGTCAGTCCTCCAGCGGGTTGCCAAGTACGGCCGGGTCATACCGCGGGGTATATCCCTGACAGGTTCCCTAGTGTGGTCCATGTTCATCTGATCATCGTCTACTTCTTGTGCTAGCTCGAAGTTCCTTCTATGCTAAGTTTCCATTAATTAATGCCGTTTTCTGAACACACCACCGTTTCCCGCCATTTCCTCACCCGTTTGCCACCATCCTGCTATATTGCACATAGGCGGCACGTGATGCATGGAGGCAACAAGCGCAGCCTATAGCACATCCACCTTTTCCAAGCATGCCAACCCACCAAAATGCCGCCTGTGCCATCAACCTTGTCGACGAGGAAAACAAGCAGACGCCACGGCCCGTCCAGGCCGAGGCGCTCCCCGGCAACGCAATGGACAATGGCGTGATGCGCGTCATCGCCAGGGTTGAGTAGACCTTTGGCGCATGGCGCTTGAGTGCTGCGGATCAAGATATGCATGTCAGCGCCGATAGGCTGCAGCTCGCCGCACAACATGATCGATGGCGCGTCGCAGAGCAAGCTAGGCGCGTCCGCGCTGATAGGCTGCGGCTCGCCGCACGACGAGACCGTTGGAGCACCGCAGAGCGAGAGGCGCGGCGCGCCGCACAGCTAGAGTGGATCCATCGACGCTTGCCTGTTGTCGACACGGCGTCGCAGCTGGGTACACGTCCCGTCAGTACCCCCATTCATCGCCAGGAGTGGGCAGAGGCCCTCAGCGCCGTACTTGCACCAGAGGCCAGCCGCGCTGTTCGCATGGGTGCCTCTGTTCGCCTTGTCCGCGGCCCGCTGGATGCCAACGCGCTAGTCCGTAGGCTCGACCACCTCCTTGGCCAAGATGTCCACCTGGGCACAGTAGAGGAACATGGCCGTCACATCCTTGAGCTTGTGATCTCCGATGAAATAGCCAACCTGGAGCTCGAGAACGCGCTCTAGATGTACCGCGAGCGTGTCGACCGCTTGGACGAACGCATGCACGAGTTCAGGCAGAGCCAAGAGCTACCCTAGGCAAGGGCTGCTGGTCATGGTCTCATGGAAGCGTTTTATTTTGAAAAGTCGTTCGACGTGGATAGCTATGTATTCACAGCAATCATAGTATTGCTCTGTTTCAATGTGTGTACTCTGTTTTCCATTCTTATATGTCCTGTTTCAACGTGTGTATATAAGCTTTCCATTCTGTATATGTGGATGATAACAGCTCGATTCAAATTAGTGTACAAAAACAGATAGAAAATGAAATTCATAATATATATATATATATATATATATATATATATATATACAATAGCTTGCCACAGAACTAGTTAAGGCTCACTAAGTTTTTAACGGTGTAAATGTTATGAAAAACATTGAAATAAATATTGGATAACCACTATAATGTAACAAGATGATCCAACGGTGTGATCGTGAAAATATGCATTTATGTGTCCTCGGCAAAAAATAATCATTTCTGCTCACCGCAGCATATATATATATATACTGAACTATTTGATATTTTTGTCTAGGACACATATAGTCATAATTTGCCAATCCCTCCGTTGGATCATGTTATATTATAGGTTTGTTGTTTCAGTATTTTTTTCAAGATTTTTAGAAACATTTACACCGTCGAAAACCTTAACTAATTCGGTGGCAAGCTATTATAGGTTTGTTGCTGGCGTACACGCGCGGCCGGTCTTGCCATTTCGTTGGGCGCCCACCGGAGCTCCTCGTCGGTGGCACGCTGGAGCTTATCGGCCCACCTCCACGCAGCGACGAGACACCCAGCGGCTATGACCTTCCTCGTGAAGTACCCGTCTTCGTACACCTCCTCGGCACGACGGCGCCCCGCCCCCAAAGCTCCGCCGCCTCCTTTTTCCTAGCGGCATCATGGGCTTCATAGGCCGCATGGTACCTGGCTTCCTCCTCCGACATCTCCTTCTTGAACGCCACTTGCCTGGCTTTCTCAGCCGGCGATAGCGACTTCCAAAGATAAAGATTGTACTGGCCCCAAAACCAATCCAAAGTTTGGGGGTCTGGCGCAACCTCGTCAAGGGGCGAGTAAGGGTCCTCGTCGCTGCTAATTGAGTGAGCATCCTCGGGGGCGACGACTCCTCGTCGGCGCGTGGGCAGACCGGTTTCCAATACAGAACCGTGACTGTAGTTTGAATTACACACGATTCCCGCAGCAAAATCCGTGTTTGAACATAATAGCCAACTGTTTCCAATATAGAACCGTGACTGATTAATGATCCCCGCCAATCACCTACCAAACCTCGAGCCGCGAGATAGAGTGCCAATCTTGTGGGGGCCGGTTGCCTTGCCAGATCTCTACATTTTCTTTTTTGAACACCAGATATTTACATTGTCTGATGATTTTTAACTCGCACACAAGTACACAAAAATATGATTTTTCAAACCGTTTTGATTAGGCGTTGCATGTAGATGTAGTTCAAATTTGAATCACAGTCATTAAATGGTTAGAAAATCACTTAAATATCTTTAAAAGGTCAAATGACCTCTGAATTTTTCTAAATTTTCACATGACAGTTTTATTAGTGCACGTTAAACGTAGGAAAATTTTTGAAGGCCATAAGAGGAAGATATCTCCCGTCCGTCATCAAACATGCATTGTTCCCTCTCGGAACCACAAACCTTGTAGTGAGTTCCTTCGATTTGTGAGGGATGTGTGTCCAAACTTCCGTCAAACAGGCCAATTTTTTTACCACATTATCTTGGTGGTATGACATTAAATCAAGCAAGGTTTCATATTTTTTTGATTTTTTTTTGGAATTAAAATGCCATGGCATGCACTTCATGCATGTGCCCATGCCTTGAGACTAATATGTTTGAAAATTTCTTCCAATTTACTGCACTTGGAATTAAATCGCACACAAGTACACGAAATATGAGTTTTCACATCGTTATGGAATGTTGTTGCATGTACATGTAGTTCAAATTTGAATTACGGTCATTAAATGGCTAGAAAATCACATAAATGTCTTAAAAGGTCAAATGACCCCTGCAATTTTCCAAAATTGACATGACAGTTATATTCGTACTACAAAATTTCTCATTCATTTAAAACACCATCCGTTGGCACTTTATTCCAAATTCGTCTTTCACAGCTAATAAAAAATATCTACAACATCACACACAGTTGTTTTCTAGGAACCGTTTGCGATGAAAATATGTAGGTCTATTTAAGTCTCCCTCCTTAAGCTTCGCCGGCTCGTCTACTATAGTGGCGGGAACCCCCGAATCCACGAATCCCGATCCCCATTCCTGTACCCCCTTCTTGCAAAGATGACGTCGTGGAAATGCTTCGTGAAGGCCCGTACGATGGTCGCGTCCCCCCTGAGCGCCGTTGCCTGCGCCGAGAGTGCCGCCGCATCCGCATTGAGCGCGGCCGCTTCCGTCGAGAGGGCATCTGCGGCAGCCAACAGGGCAGCTGCAGTAGCCGAGACGGCTGCATCTGCTGATGCGACGGCGGCTGCAAACGCCTAGAGTGCTCGAGCTGTCGTCCGTGCCACTGATGTCGCCCTGGCCCGGGTCGAGGCCATCCATGCCAAGATCGAGGATACACACGCCAAGATATTCCAGGCCACCTCAGACTCCAGCATGTGATATGTCTCCAGCGTATCTATAATTTTTGATTTTTCCATTCTATTATATATTCTGTTTTGGATGTTTAATGGGTTTCATTATACACTTTTATATTGTTTAATGGGACTAACCTACCAACCCAAGGACCAGTGCAAATTGTTGTTTTTTTGCCTATTTCAGTGTTTAGCAGAAAAGGGATATCAAAAGAGTCCAAACGGAATGAAACCTTCGGGAGAGTTATTATTGGAACCATATCTTCATAGATGACTTGGAGTACACGCGAGGGAACAAGAGAGGCGGCCATGAGGGTCCAGGGCGCGCCTAGGGGGGCAGGCGCGCCCCCACCCTCGTGGGCCCCCTCTGGCTCCCCCGATGCCCTCCTTCCTCAAGGATAAGGGAGCACTCTCTTGTTGCATTGGTTAAAGACCTTGTTACTAATGATGTTTTGGATTCCAATGTAAATTTTTGTGCTGTCTCCACTAACCTTGTCACAGCAAAGAATAAAGGCCCAATTTCAAGTACTCCAGTAGTATCTGTTAAAATAGGAGATCACAATTATTATGGGCTATGCGATTTGGGATCGAGTGCTAGTGCTATCCCCTATTCACTTTATCAAGAGATCATCGGTGAGATTTCACCTTGTGAACTTGAAGAAGTTGATATTACCATTCATCTTTTCAAACAGAGCAACTATCTCTCCTATCGGAATTGTGAGAGACGTTGAAGTCCTATGTGGAAAGGTAAAATACCCTACCGACTTTCTAGTACTTGGTTCAGTGAGGGACAATTTTTGTCCTATTATTTTTGGTAGACCTTTTCTCAGAACTTGTGGAGCTATAATAGATTGCAAGAAAGGTAAAGTTTCTGTTGAATTCAATGGTGAGCCATATGAATTTAACTTTTCTAAGTTCTCTAAGCAGCCTCGTGGTACCGATTTACCTAGTGATGATAAAATTATTGAAAGTATTGCTTCTATTGCTATTCCCCCTAATGATCCTTTGCAGCAATATATGGAGGACCTCGAGAATGATTTGAATATGCAGGAAAGAAATGAACTAGACGAAATATTCTTGAGACAACCTGCTATCCTGAAGCACAACCTTCCGGTTGAACGTTTGGGGATTTTATCAAAACCAAAAGAAGACCCGGTATTCGATCTTAAACCTCTTCCCGATACGCTCAAGTATGCTTATTTAGATGAAAAGAAACTATATCCTGTTATTATCAACTCTAACCTTTCAGGATATGAAGAAGAGCGACTATTGGAAGTACTTCGTAAACACCAAGGTGCAATTGGCTATACCCTTGATGACCTTAAGGGGATTAGTCCATCTATCTGTCAACATACTATCAACCTTGAGCCTGATGCTAAACCAGTTATTGATCATCAACGACAGTTGAACCCGAAGATGATGGATGTTGTAAGAACTGAGATTCTCAAGCTTCTAGCCGCAGGTATTATCTACCCTATAGCTGATAGTAAGTGGGTAAGCCCGGTACATTGTGTTCCTAAGAAAGGAGGTACAACTGTGGTTCCTAATGATAAGAATGAACTAATACCTCAGAGAATTATTATTGGATACAGAATGTGTATTGATTACAGGAAGCTGAACAAGGCAACCAGGAAGGATCACTACACGTTGCCATTCATCGACTAAATTCTTGAAAGATTATCCAAAAATACCCACTTTTGTTACCTCGATGGTTATTCTGGCTTCTCTCAAATTCATGTTAACACTGCTGATCAAGATAAGACCACTTTTACTTGTCCCTTTGGTACTTATGCTTACAGGCGTATGCCTTTTGGTTTATGTAATGCCCCTGCTACTTTTCAAAGGTGTATGTCTGCTATCTTTCATGGTTTTTGTGAGGAGATTGTGGAAGTCTTCATGGACGATTTCTCCATCTATGGAACTTCCTTCGACCATTGTCTCGACAACCTTAATAAAGTTTTGCAGAGATGTGAGGAGACAAATCTGGTACTCAACTGGGAGAAGTGCCACTTCATGGTTAACGAAGGAATTGTTCTTGGTCACAAGATTTTCGAAAGGGGAATTGAGGTGGACAAGGCCAAGATCGAAGCAATTGAGAGGATGCCCTATCCAAGGGACATCAAAAGTATTCGCAGTTTTATCGGCCATGCTGGTTTCTATAGAAGATTTATTAAAGACTTTTCTAAGACTTCGAGACCCCTCACTAATCTTCTTGAGAAGGACGTTCCTTTTGTATTTGATGAAGATTGTAAGGAGGCTTTTGAAGTTCTCAAGAAAGCTTTAATAACAGCTCCTATAGTACAACCACCTGACTGGAATTTACCTTTTGAGATTATGTGTGATGCTAGTGATTTTGCTGTTGGAGCTGTTTTAGGGCAAAGATTCGATAAGAAATTGAATGTTATACATTATGCTAGTAAAACCCTTGATAGTGCTCAAAAGAATTATGCTACTACTGAGAAGGAATTCTTAGCTGTAGTGTTTGCTTGTGATAAGTTTAGGCAGTATATTGTTGATTCTAAAGTTATTATTCATACTGACCATGCTGCCATTAAGTACCTTATGACAAAGAAGGATGCCAAACCAAGGCTTATCAGATTGGTACTCCTTCTTCAAGAATTTGATTTGCAGATTGTTAATAGGAAAGGAGAAGACAATCCGATGGCGGACAATCTTTCAAGGATGGAAGATATACCGCATGATCCCATCCCAGTCAACGACAGTTTTCCAGACGAGCAACTTGCCGTTGTAAAAGTACAATCTCTTTCCGATCCTTGGTTTGCAGATTATGCTAATTTTATCGTTGCGAAGTATTTGCCTCCAGGTTTAACATTTCAGCAAAGGAAGAAGTTCTTTCATGATTTGATGCACTACTTTTGGGATGACCCACATCTTTTCAAAGAAGGTTCCGACGGGATCGTGAGAAGATGCATACCGGAACATGAGCAGAAGGACATTCTCAGACAATGTCATGATAGTCCCTATGGAGGACATCATGCCGGTGAGAGGACCGCACATAAGGTTCTTCAATCAGGTTTTTATTGGCCTACTCTCTTTAAGGATGCTAGAAATTATGTTTTAGCCTGTGATAAATGTCAGAGAGTTGGTAACATTAGTAGAAGGAATGAGATGCCTATGAATTACTCACTAGTGATTGAACCTTTTGATTGCTGGGTTTTTGATTTTATGGGTCCTTTTCCTTCTTCGCACAAGTACACTCACATTTTAGTAGCTGTTGATTATGTGACCAAGTGGGTTGAAGCAATCCCCACTGAAAGTGCTGATCACAATACATCTTTGAAAATGCTCAAAGATGTGATTTTTCCTAGGTTTGGTGTACCTAGGTATCTCATGACTGATGGAGGATCACACTTCACGCATGGAGCTTTTAGAAAAGCTTTAGCCACAACGATGTCAATCATAGAATTGCTTCACCGTACCATCCTCAAACTAGTGGGCAAGTTGAGCTCACCAATAGAGAGATCAAGTTGATCTTGCAGAAGACAGTTAATAGAAATAGAAAGGACTGGTCAAATAAGTTAGGAGATGCTTTGTGGGCGTATAGAACTGCTTACAAAAACCCCATGGGCATGTCCCCCTATAAGATGGTTTATGGCAAGGCTTGCCATTTGCCATTAGAATTAGAGCACAAAGCTTTCTGGGCTGTTAGAGAGCTTAATGCTGACCCAAAGTTAGCTGGTGAGAAGCGTCTCATGAACTTGATTTCTCTAGATGAGTGGAGAAGCGAAGCTTACGAGAGCGCTAAAATGTTCAAGGAAAAGGTAAAGAAGTGGCATGATAGGAGGATTCTGAAACGTGAATTTAATGTTGGTGATAAAGTTTTGTTGTTTAGATCCCGTTTCAGGTTTTCTCCAGGCAAACTACTTTCCAGGTGGGAAGGGCCATTTCATATTGAAGAAGTCTATCGGTCTGGTGCAATCAAGATTAACAATTTTAATGGCACCAAATCTCAAGTTGTGAATGGGCAAAGACTTAAGCATTACATAGTAGGAGACCCTGTCAATGTTGATGTGAATATGATATACACAACAACTCACGAAGAACATGTTGCAGCCCTGTTTCAAACACCACCAGAAGCAGAATAAGAAAAGGTATGTATTACGGTAAGGAAACATCGCGAACCGCCATAAAAGTTCCATATTATGAGTTTTTACAAAATTAGGAAAATTCTAAGCCTAAGTGGAGCCGGAGACAAGCTCCAGGGGGCCCAGGCGCCCCCCTGGTGCGGCCTACCTCCTGGCCGCACCGGGAGGCCACCTGGGCACCCAGGAGTCCGCCTCCGACCCCGCTTTAGCCTGTTACCTTCCTTTCTGTGCAGAAATTTTTGCTATATATTTGCCCGGATTGTTCCGGCAACGTATCTCGCGATTTCGTGTGTTTTCTTTTCAATCTGTTTCTGCGAGGAAATCTTTTAGCTGGACCTAGGTGCCATGGCTTCTCCAAGTTCCCCCAAGGACTACGTGATCAACGTCAACAAGAATGAGGAGTGAAATCTCCTTGGGTAATGGCATCCCCTTGGCTTGTTCCAAGCTTGGGGGAGTGCCCGGTATCTTTATCTTTATCTTTTGTCTTTTAGAGTCAAGTAGAGTCGTATCATGTCTAGGGAGGTTATTATATGAAATAGGTGTGTGCATTGAGGTCTATCACTCCTTTTGTGGAGAGATTGTATCCGTGAGTGTGGAGTCGTCTATGATGGAATATTAATGAGAAGTCTATTGGTTTCTTTGCTGCACTCGGTATTCTCTTCACGCAATCGACCTTATATGATGATTCTTATGGGGAGTATTGACCTTATATCAGGTATGGCTTTGAAAACTTTATTTAATCTTGGCAAACATATATTTGGTCATAACAACAAGCATGTTTTTCTTAAAGTAGCGACATAGCCAAAACCTTTATGTTATTATGCTTGAAGTGTTATGTTGACAAGGAAGACAACTTGTTGTGTTATGCTTATTTTAATGTTTATGCTTTATATTGCTTTGCATCTCAGTCATCATCAATTGTCTGTTCTCTCAAAGCCTTTGCTAGCCTAAACTCTGTACTAAGCGGAATTCTGCTTGTGCATCCATACCCTTAAACCAATACCTTCCATATGAGTCCACCATACCTTCCTATTCGTGGTATTCCACTACCACCTCCTAAAGTATAGAATTTGTGTGTTATCCTTAAATGTTCAAAATCTTCTATTTTGTGCCCCTGTTTTAGCTCATGAGGAAGTAATAGTTAATTCATGATCTTTTTAAGTTGGACAAGTTTTACCCCGGGATTGCATGTCTAATCTGCAAACCCCTAATACGAGAAGGAATTGGCATGAGTGCGCCTGGCTCATAAAAGATAATACAACAAACAAACCCTCCTTCACGCTTTGTTCATGAGAAATCAGAAAACTTTGGCAGCGATAAACAAATGAGATTAAGGGGATGTGATCGTCCCCGTGCGGGAGCCGTTCCTCGAAACTTGTCCAGCTCGAGAAGTAATTGAGTTATCTATTAGCATTCGTTGACAAATCATGCACCTCTCAAAACTTGTTTTCATCCTGTTTGATTTAAGGATAGCACATGAGTTTTCCCTACTTCCCTAGAGCAGGGCCTATCTCTTAGTTTTAGGTTGAGTCAGTTATTCCTACTTCCTTCTACTCTTAAAGAGAGCATACATTTGATGTTGACGAGGATTAATTCATATAAAGTTGCATTAAGATTTGTCATATCATATCCTTGTTGACATTATCATTTGATAAGTAAGTTGTTTGTCAAGCCCAGCTAAAGCAACCATCTTCCTTTGTGTTAACACTTTCACTTCTTGCCTAATAACATGTTCTTTCAAAAGCTTCAATTAATCTCATCAAAATATAAAGAGAAAGAGCAAAAGTAAAAGCTATGAGTTGTTCTTTGACCAAAGGACATGTTTGCCATGATTTGATGAGTTTCCTTAGCCCTACTTTCGATTATAAGTGTTACCACTCTTTTATAAGGGCCTTATGAGTTGAAGATTGCTGTTGAGGATATTTGAGTTTGGTGAAGAGACTGTGATGCTTCTTGTCCGTAATCTATTTATCGACACTTCACTCTCTAAACTTGTGGACAGGTTTACCGAGCTCAGTATTCGCTTGGGGACAAGCGAGGTCTAAGCTTGGGGGTGTTGATACGTCCAAAATGCATCACTATTTTATATCGTAATTCATCCTTATTCATTGATATATTTCACATTACGATGATGTTCTTATGTTGTTTTGGCCTATTTTACACAGTTCGCAAATTTCCGGTGCCGAAGCAGCAGACGCAGGATTCAGCGGTAAAAAGTGGGCGCTGAGTTGCTGAAGAAGAATACCTCCAAATTACCTGAAAATCGACGGAGGGTATTTTCCAGAAGGATCACGAAGACACGCAAAAAAGCAACCAGAGGGGGGCCACAGGGCGCCCAGGCGGCCACCTGGCGCGGCCCCCACCCTGGCCGCGCCGGGGGGGGCGCCTGGAGCCCCTGGCCCACTCCCGGCTGCCCCCTTTGACATATATATTCCTCGTCATCCAAAAACCCTAAAAAGGGGAGTTTGGACGGAGTTCCGCCGCCGCTCCGTGGCGGAAACCTACAGAGAAGAAAAAGCCATCTCCGGCGGGCAGATACCGCTGGGGAAATCACCTCTCGAAAGGGGAGATCATTGCCATCGTCATCACCATCATCACGGGCATCATCGAGATCATCATCAACATCATCCCCAACATCAGCACCATGTCCATCTTCATCCAATCTCATCTCACCATTGCAACTTGTGTTGTAATCTATACTATCTATCCTCTCTACTCTATCGGTGTTGATTACTACTTTGTGGTGAATGCTATTGAGTTTTGTTGGAGAAATATCATTATGTCCAGATTGTTTATCATCCATCTATCTCCACTGATCATGATCTCTTTTATATCTTGTGAGTAGTTACTTTAGTTCTTGAGGACATGGGAAAAGTCTTGTTGTTAGTAGTCATATGATGTTGATGTAATATGTGTTGTTTGATACTTAAGTTGTGTTGCTATTTTCCTAGTGGTGTTGTGTGAGTCAAACACTCAACACTTCGCCTTATTAAGGACCTAGGGGAATACATTGTGTACAAAGAATGCTTACGGTGGGTTGCCGGAGTGACAGAAACCTGAACCCCAGTTCGCACGCTTTTGCATAAGGGAACAATGGATCATCGATCGTATTGCTATGGTTAGGCTTTTGCCTTAAATACTATCTTGTATTTGCGGATGCTTGCAAGGTGTTTAATCATAAGAGTGCACTCATCTTAGTCTAGAGAGTGTACTAGCATAGATCCACCCACTCAGTACTTATCAACACATCACATAGTACCGATACGGAATATGGCGAAAGCACATGACTACCTCTCCCATGTGTCCTCAAGAACACTTTAGCCTTTATAAGTTCAGTTGCTAGGCCTCTCCTTTGCTCAGAAAGGATTGGGCCACTTTTTACTCTCCAGTGCCTTTTACTTTGCTCGCTTTTACTTTCCTGTTGCTTATATCAAGAAAACCCCTAAAAAGTTATCTTTCAGTGCTTGCATTTATTCCTTGCTCAGAATTACTTATCAATACCTTCCACTCCTTGTTGGGTTCGACACTCTTACTTATCGAAAACGTTGCAATAGATCCCTTACGGTTGTGGGTCATCACATGGCAATCCCTACTCACTCACATTGATATCTATTTATGGGCATCTCCATAGCCCATTGATACGCCTAGTTGATATGAGACCATCTTCCTCTTTTGTCTTCTCCACAACCACCACTCTATTCCACATAGTGCTATGTCCATGGCTCACACTCATATATTTCGTGAAAGTTGAAAGAGTTTGAAAAAAATTAAAGTATGAAACAAGTGCTTGGCTGAAATCGGGGTTGTGCATGATTGGAATATTTTGTGTGACGAAGATGAAGCATAACCTAACTATATGATTTTGTAGGGATGAACTTTCTTTGGCCATGTTATTTTGAGAAGACATGATTGCTTTGTTAGTATGCTTAAAGTATTATTATTCTTATGTCAATATAGAATTTTGTCTTGAATCTTTTAGATCTGAACATTCATGCCACAATAAAGAAATTACATTGAGAATTATGTTGGTTAGCATTCCACATCAAAATATCTGTTTTTATCATTTACCTACTCGAGGACGAGCAGGAATTAAGCTCGGGGATGCTTGATACGTCTCCAACGTATCTATAATTTTTGATTGTTCCATGCTATTATATATTATGTTTTGGATGTTTAATGGGCTTTATTATACACTTTTATATTATTTTTGGGACTAACCTACCAACCCAAGGCCCAGTGCAAATTGCTGTTTTTTTGCCTATTTTAGTGTTTCACGGAAAAGGGATATCAAACAGAGTCCAAACGGAATGAAACCTTCAGGAGAGTTATTTTTTGAACCATATCTTCATAGAAGACTTGGAGTACACGTGAGGGAACGAGAGAGGCGGCCACGAGGGTCCAGGGCACGCCCAGGGGGGCAGGCGCACCCCCCACCCTCGTGGGCCCCCTCTAGCTCCCCCGATGCCCTCCTTCCTCCTATATATATCCATGTACCCTGAAAACATCGAGGCAACAGAGAAAACCCTGATTCTACCGCCGCAACCTTCTTTTCCCATGAGATCCCATCTTGGGGCCTGTTTCGGAGCTCCGCTGGAGGGGGGGGGG
>LR738715.1:44687773-44736191 GCA_902687465.1 Secale cereale
ATCAATCACGGAGTGCTTCTACATCAACACCATAGCCTCACCAATGAGTTGTGAGTAGTTTACCACAGACCTTCGGGTCCATAGTTATTAGCTAGATGGCTTCTTCTCTCTTTTAGGATCTCAATACAAAGTTCTCCTCGATCTTCGAGGAGATCTATTCGATGTAATCTTTTTGCTCTGTGTTTGTCGAGATCCGATGAATTGTGGGTTTATGATCAAGATTATCTATGAGCAATATTTGATTCTTTTCTGAAATCTTTTGTGTATGATTATAATATCCTTGCAAGTCTCTTCAAATTATTGGTTTGGTTTGGCCTACTAGATCTATAGTTCTTGCAATGGGAGAAGTGCTTGGCTTTGGGCTCAATCTTGCGGTGTCCTTTCCCAGTGACATCAAGGGCAGCAAGGCACATATTGTATTGTTGCCATCGAGGATAAAAAGATGATGTTTATATAATATTGCTTGAGTTTATCCCTCTACCTCATGTCATCTTGCTTAAAGCGTTACTCTGTTCTTATGAACTTAATACTCTATATGCATGCTGGATAGCGGTCGATGTGTGGAGTAATAGTAGTATGTGCAGAATCGTTTCGGTCTACTTGTTACGAACGTGATGCCTATATATAATGATCATGCCTAGATATTCTCATAACTATGCACCTTTCTATCAATTGCTCGACGGTAATTTGCTCACCCACCGTAGAATTCTGCTATCTTGAGAGAAGCCACTAGTGAAACCTATGGCCCTCTTCTCTATTCTCGTCATATTAATCCTCCATCTACTTTACTTTGCTTTCTTTACTTTCTGTTCATATACCAAAAATAGCAAAAATATTATACTATCCCATCTATCAGATCTCACTTTCGTAAGTGACCGTGAAGGGATTGACAACCCCTTATCGCGTTGGCTGCAAAGTTCTTATTTGTTTGTGTAGGTGCGAAGGACTCGCGCGTGGTCTCCTACTCGATTGATACCTTGGTTCTCAAAAACTGAGGGAAATACTTACGCTACTGTGCTGCATCACCCTTTCCTCTTCGAGGGAATACAACACAAGCTCGAGAAGTAGCAACATGCAACCCACGTCTGAAAAGGCGATGGTGTCCATGGAGCACCTGCTTCCTCATGAGGTCGCCGAGCGGGAGCTGGAGATGCATGAGGCGGTGGAGATCGAGGAGCGTCGGGAGGAGGAGTTGCGTGTGGCCGAGGTCGAGGTAGAGAAGAGTCTGTCCGTCGAGCAATCGGTGGTGGAGTACCAACGCGAGCTCTGGCGCAGGCACTACTATGAGTACTACAACCTTGAGGGTGGCGTCGAGGAAGAGGACGCGGTCGACTTCAGCAGGGGGGACGTGGAGTCCACCAATGGCGGCATGTCACCAGGACAAGTCATCGACGTCTCATCTCACATCGGCGATGGATAGGCCGGCGCGACGGTGGATTTGTTAAAATTATGCGTACTTAGGCTTTGTTTTTAATGATGGTCTTTTGTTAGAGCAATGATTAGGTCAACTGGCTCTGTTTAATTACTAAAACTGATTGATTCAGTAAGTGTGGTATGTCTGCTGTACGCTCTTTTGTGTGCCCAAATTAGCTAGTGATGTTAAATTATGCAATGACATACCCGGGGAAATTTCCACCAAAATTTGAATTATCAAACTCATCCCATGCGCGTAAAGCAGAAGAATCATTTGCGATGCACACAATCGTTCAAAGTGAATGGTCTGGCGGCATGATGACCCACAAGTGTAGGGGATCTATCGTAGACCTTTCGATAAGTAAGAGTGTCGAACCCAATGAGGAGCACAAGGAAATGATAGGCAGTTTTCAGTATGGTATTTTATGCAAGCACTGAAATTATCGGTAACAGATAGTTTTGTGATAAGGTAATTGGTAGCAAGTGACAAATAGTAAAAGTAAATAAGGTGCAGCAAGGTGGCCTAGTCCTTTTTGTAGAAAAGGACAAGCCTGGACAAACTCTTATATGGAGGAAATCACTACCGAAGACACATGGGAATTATTGTCAAGCTAGTTTTCATCACGATCATCTGATTCGCGTTCGTTACTTCGATAATTTGGTATGTAGGTGGACCGGTGCTTGGGTGCTGTCCTTACTTGGACAAGCCTCCCACTTATGATTAACCTCTATTGCAAGGGTCCGCAACTACAAAAGAAGTATCAAGGTAAACCTAACCATAGCATGAAACATATGGATCCAAATCAGCCCCTTACGAAGCAACACATAAACTAGGGTTTAAGCTTATGTCACTCTAGCAACCCATCATCTACTTATTACTTCCCAATGTCTTCCTCTAGGCCCAATCAATGGTGAAGTGTCATGTAGTTGACGTTCACATGACACCACTAGAGGAGAGAGAACATACATCTCATCAAAATATCGAACGAATACCAAATTCACATGACTACTTATAGCAAGACTTCTCCCATGTCCTCAGGAACAAAAGTAACTAATAACAAGACATAATATTGTTCATGATCAGAGGAGTATTAATATGCATAATGGATCTGAACATATGATCTTCCACCAAGTAAACCAACTAGCATCAACTACAAGGAGTAATCAACACTACTAGCAACCCACAGGTACCAATCTGAGGTTTGGATACAAGAGATGAACTAGGGTTTGAGAGGAGATGGTACTGGTGAAGATGTTGATGAAGATAACCCTCCCCAAGATGGGAGAGTTGTTGGTGATGACGGCGGGGACGGTTTCCCCCTCCCGGAGGGATGTATCCTCGGCAGAACAGCTCTGCCGGAGCCCTAGATTGGTTTCCGCCTAGGTTCCGCCTCAAGACGGTGGCGTCTGGTCCCGAAAGCCTCCTTCTGATTTTTTCCAGGTCAAAACACCTCATATAGGAGAAGATGGGCATCGGGGGTCCATCGGGTGGCCCACTAGGCAGGGGGCGCGCCCAGAGAGGGGGGCGCCCCCCACCCTCGTGTACAGGTGGTGGCCCCCCTGATGAATCTCTTTCGCCAGATATTTTTTATATTTTTTGAAACAGTGTCCCGTGGAGTTTCAGAGCTTTTTGAGTTGTGCAGAATAGATTTCCAGTGTTTGCTCCTTTTCCATCCCAGAATTCCAGCTGCTGGCATTCTCCCTCTTTATGTAAACCTTGTAAAATAAGAGAGAAAAGGCATACGTATTATGACATAATGTGTAATCACAGCCCATAGTGTAATAAATATCAACATAAAATCTTAATGCAAAATGGATGTATCAACTCCCCCAAGCTTAGACCTTGCTTGTCCTCAAGCGAAGGCCGATATCAAAAAATATGTCCACATGTTTAGAGACAGAGCTGTCGATAAAAATAAAATACGGACATGAGGGCATCATGATCACTCTTATAACATCAACACATATATATATATATATATTGTCATATGATTCTTATGCTAAAGTAACAATTCATTCACAAAGTCAAGTATGAATCAGAAACTTCATTGAAAACCATCAAACTATGATCTAGTTCATTGAAGCAATTGCAATTTATCATAACATCGGAAAGTGTCAATATAAGAGCTTTTCAGCAAGTCCACATACTCAACTATCATATAGTCATTCACAATTGCTCATACTCACACAATACTTATGGGTATGGAGTTTTAATCGGACACACAGAAAGATAGGGGCTTATGGTATTGCCTCCCAACCTTTTACCTCAAGGGTAATGTCAACAGTAATAGACTATGATAACTTACATCCAAGTGGGTATATATGTCAGGATCTTTCCAACACAGTGTGCTTTCCAAAGGATAAAATGTAAAAAAGAAAGGTGATTTTCACCTTGACTCTTATAAGGCAAGAATAATAGATATGCCCTTCGCTGAGGGAAGCAGAGGTTGTCATGTGCTTTTATGGTTGGATGCACAAAATCTTAGCGCAAAAGAACGTCACTTTATATTGCCACTTGTGATAAGGACCTTTATTATGTGGTCCGTCGCTTTTATTACTTCCATATCACAAGATCGTATAAAGATTATTTCGTCCACACTAATAAATCATACATATTTTAGAGAGTTTGCAACAATGACAACTTACTTGAAGGATCTTACTCAATCCATAGGTAGGTATGGTGGACTCTCATGGCAAAACTGGGTTTAAGGATTTATGGAAGCACAAGTAGTATCTCTACTTGGTGCAAGGATTTTTGGATAGCATGAGGGGAAAGGCAAGCTCAACATGTTGGATGATCCATGCCAATATAATTTATTTTAGATATAAGAAAACATAACCCATTATGTTGTCTTCCTTGTCCAACATCAACTCTTTAGCATGTCATATTTTAATGAGTGCTCACAATCATAAAATATTTCCAAGATAGTATATTTGTATGTGAAACCTCTTTTTTTTATTACTTCCTATTAATTGCAAAGATGACCAAAACTATGTTTGTCAACTCTAAACAACTTTTATTCATCATACTCTTTATATGTGAAGTCATTACTTTCCATAAGATCAATATGATATCTTTGGTACTTTTTATATTTTTTTATTCTATCATGATCAAAGTGAGGAAATCAGGCCCTTGAATCAACACTAATCTTTATTATATAGCTCACGGACTCGATTACAAAGGTAAAGATCATAAGGCAAAAGCTCACAACTAGATCATGCTAACTTTATTATACTATATCAAGATACTACCATAAGGATCGAACTAAGAAAAACGGTAAAGATAGGACTGTGATGGTGATACGATACCGGGGCAACTCCCGCAAGCTTGGCAGTTGCCAAGGGGAGTGCCCATACCCATATGATTATGTCTCCTTCTTCGAAGCTAGTGATGATGGAGTTGTTGATGATGTAGGCTTGTCATCCATCTTCCAAAGGCATGGGCTCACCAGCGTAGAAGGATGATCGAGTCTCCGGGATACTCAAATCTGCAGCCAAACTCATCTTCTTGAATCTATATTCATACTCACAGTTTTGGTTTTGCAGGTCATAGATCCGGGCTTGGAGATGTTCGATTTTCTCTTGGAGATTGGAGATGGCTTCCCCAAAGATCCTTGAGTCCAGCTTGAGGTTGTTGGTGAGCTCCGAGATCATCATGTGGTTGGCGTTGAGTCCTCGTTCCACCATACCTTGGGAATTGAAAACTTGCTGCTCCATTGCTTCGAGTCTTGTCTCCATGCTTCCGGTCATCTTTGGCCCCTCAACATCGCGGATGTGCAGCACCCCCTCATGCAACTCCATGGTTTGAGGATGATGCAACACCTCCGCAAGGTAGGGGTTGATGACCTTCTCGAAGAACTTGTCCTTGGGGGTGTTGGAAGACGCCATGATGATCTAGATATGTCAAAAACAACAGCTCGAAACGAAAACAGAGGATTTTTGCATGATATAGAGGTCAAAACCTTCAGGAGTATATATAATGAATTTTTACCGACTAAAAGGAGTAACATACAAGAAATCCGAGTCCGGGAGGCACACAAGGTGCCCACAAGGCAGGGGGCGCGCCCTGAGAGGGGGGGGGGCGCCCTCCACCCTTGTGGATGCCTCGTGTCTCTTCCGGACTGCCACTTATTTTTCCATTTTTCTAAATATTCCAAAACGTCAGGTCAAAAAAATATATTCCAAAACGGTGAAAAATTGCCATTAGAACTATTTTGGAGTCGGTTTACTTACCGTACCACATACCTCTTCCTTTTCGGGTCTGAATCGTTCTGGAAAGTGTCCCTTATGTATTCCTCTAGGGTTATGGTTTCAATAAATTGGTTTCAACATTTATAGGATTACCTGAGATATAATGTTTGATTCTTTGACCATTCACCACCTTTGGATTTGTGCCTTCGAAGTTGTTAATTTTTATGGCACCAGAATGATAGACTTCCTCGATAATGTAAGGACCTTCCCATTTAGAGAGAAGTTTTCCTACAAAAAATCTTAAACAAGAGTTGTATAGCAAGACATAATCACTTACGTTAAACTCACGCTTTTGTATACTTTTGTCATGCCATCTTTTAACTTTTTCTTTAAATAGCTTGCCATTCTCATAGGCATGGGTTCTCCATTCATCCAGAGATCTGATGTCAAATAACCTCTTCTCACCGGCAAGTTTGAAATCATAATTGAGCTCTTTAATAGCCCAATATGCCTTATGTCCTAGCTCAAGAGGTAAGTTACATGTTTTTCCATAAACCATCTTATTTGGAGACATACCCATAGGATTTTTGTATGCAGTTCTATAGGCCCATAATGCATCATCAAGTTTCTTGGACCAATTCTTTCTAGACCTATTAACTGTCTTTTGTAAAATTAATTTCAGCTCTCTATTACTTAAGTCTACCTGACCACTAGTCTATGGGTGATAAGGGGATGCAATTCTATGATTAACATCATACTTTGCAAGCATTTTATGGAAAGCACGATAAATAAAGTGTGAACCCCCATTAGTCATTAAGTATCTAGGGACTCCAAACCTCAGAAAATAACTTCTTTAAGCATCTTAATAGAAGTGTTGTGATCAGCACTACTAGTTGGAATAGCTTCTACCCACTTAGTAACATAATCAACAGCAACTAAAATATGTGTATACCCATTAGAGGAAGGAAACGGTCCCATATAATCAAAGCCCCAAACATCAAATGGTTCAATAACAAGTGAATAATTCATAGGCATTTCTTGATGTCTACTGATATTACCAATTCTCTGACATTCATCACAAGATAAGACAAACTTACGGGCATCCTTGAAGAGAGTAGGCCAATAAAAACCAGATTGCAATACCTTATGTGCAGTTCTATCTCCAACATGCTTATATGTTCTATCTCCAACAAACTTATGGGTATCATGCTTATATGTTGATACTTATTGCATTATGGGATGTTATTACACATTATGCCACAATACTTATGCCTTTTCTCTCTTATTTTACAAGGTTTACCTGAGTAGGGAGAATGCCGGCAGCTGGAATTCTGGGCCGGAAAAGAAGCAAACTCTGGAAACCTATTCTGCACAACTCAAAAAGCCCCGAAACTTCACAGGACACCGTTTCAAAAAATATAAAAAATATCTGGCAAAAGAAGATCACAAGGGGGGCCACCACCTGTCCACGAGGGTGGGGGTGCCCCCCCCCTCTCTGGGCGCGCCCCTGCATCGTGGTCCCTCTGATGGCCCCCCGATGCCCATCTTCTCCTATATGAGGTGTTTTGACCTGGAAAAAAACATAAGGAGGCTTTCGGGACCAGACGCCGCCGTCTCGAGGCGGAACCTTGGCGGAAACCAATCTAGGGCTCCGGCAGAGCTGTTCTGCCGGGGATACTTCCCTCCGGGAGGGGGAAATCGTCACCGCCGTCATCACCAACAACTCTCCCATCTTGGGGAGGGCTATCTTCATCAACATCTTCACCATCACCATCTCCTCTCAAACCCTAGTTCGTCTCTTGTATCCAATCTTTGTACCCAAACCTCATATTGGTACCTGTGGGTTGCTAGTAGTGTTGCTTACTCCTTCAAGTTGATGCTAGTTGGTTTATTTGGTGGAAGATCATATGTTCAAATCCATTATGCATATTAATACCCCTCTGATCATGAACAATATTATGTCTTGTGAATAGTTACTTTTGTTCCTGAGGACATGGGAGAAGTCTTGCTATAAGTAGTCATGTGAATTTGGTATTCGTTCGATATTTTGATGAGATGTATGTTGTCTCTCCTCTAGTGGTGTCATATGAACGTCGAATACATGACACTTCACCATTATTTGGGCCTAGAGGAAGGCATTGGGAAGTAATTAGTAGATGATGGCACTACAACAAACACCCCCATACACCAACGCATATCTAGCAACGATGTTAGCCTATGTGTTGTTGGGATCCACCCCACCTCCCACGAAGGGATTAACCTCCCCGCACCCCACCTCAACCTTTTTTTTGACAGTACCGTACCCACCTCCACCTTATCTGTGCCCCCTCTCCTTCCAAATATCAGAGCCTAAAATACCTTTTTTTCTCTCCCGGCCACCCCTCTCCCCCGATTCCTCTGTCTCACACCACAGCGCTGCCGCCTCCAACTCCGATTCCGGGAGTCTCCGGCGGACTCCCCAACCCACTTCTCACCTATCTGCCCAACTCCCTCTATGTTCTCCTATCCCCCCGCACCCCCCTCCCCGATCCTTCGCCCCCGTCCACCGTGCCCCTGCACGCACGCCACGCAACAACCCTAGCCGGCACGCGTCGCCGGCGTTTCTCCCGCAGCTCTGGTTTATCGGCCCTCTACGACTGCATCACCTCACACGCGGCAGCCGGCTCGGGTTTGACATTGATACTCCGTCTCTTCTACCTCGACTCCGACATGGACATGTTTGGTTCTGGTGTTTACTATATTTGATTAATTAGATCTGATTCACCATGTGTTGATCTGCACTAATACTGGATGAGTGGTACCATGTCATGCGATATGGTTAGACTTTCCTCTTACTATATAGATGGATCGATGGATAATTAGGTATTTTTTAAAACTGAAATTAATCATTACATATTAGCATGTAGCATGACCTGTTCAATAACATCAACGCAGTTTTCTTACAAAAGGAGATCATCTTGGTACAAACAGGAGTGAGATAGTGTAACAGCGATATATCATATGCTATCATGTATGTCACCGAAGAACATTGCTACAAAAATCAACATGTGAGTGCAATTATGTGTCCATGATACTAGAATAATTATTTTAAATGGAGAATCCCCTACTTGATAGACTGAATCGTTATTTATTTGGTGTCACATGTATACATATACTATATATACTAAATAAACAAGTCCCACTTTCATCCGTCCATCCCAATATACCTTTTGTTCCGTCAACACCCCTAGGTTCTGACTTTATCTTTTACTAAGTGTGTGCTTCTACTATTTTTTAACAGATTTATCAACTACACTTATGCATTGCAATCAGGAGAAATCCATAAATATGCAGAAGAAGACTTGAGAATTATTTAAGTCAGTTTTTTATAGCATGGTGAGGATCCTTTCAATAGTTCATCTTAAAGTAAGGAAAACATGAATTTGTATCTTATTCTTTTTTTGGTTGATGTAATACTTGTTTTCCCCTGACCAAAAGTTACATTAGTTTCAACTTCCTATTCAGTAAAAATGGGCATACTACAATCTTGAATTTTATGCAAAAGCTCAGATGGAAATAATTCTTACACTCTTGTTATCCAAAGCTATTAAATAATTGATAAAATTTGAAGGTGGGTTACAAGAACATCATACTTGATACACTCATCATATGTAAATGACTCGTACTCTTAAAATCTCACCTCTAAATCGAGTTTAGTGCATTTTTTGGAAATACATGTACTTCTGAATTCCTGCAATCTCTGTACTGATTTTGTATTTTGTGGGGAGCCATAGATGTTCCCAAATACTACAAGGATACATGATTGGTCAGCACACAAACTCTTGGCCAGGTGCCGCTCACATCTTATCTTGTTTGTAATATATTCTCCTTATAAACTGTTAACACAATCAGCATGTACTTGGTTCATCCAAGAACATAAACATGCAAATTATTCCTCTTGTGCACTCAGCTTACCTGACATACAGGGCACACTACGGTGGTGGGATGGTACTAACAACCATAAACAGACAACTAAGCGATAAGATGCGGCGACTGTACGAGTGTGTCAGGTACATCGAATTCACTAATCCTAAACCGTTGGATCTTACTAGGACCTTTTCTTCTCTGTAATACTTATGGCCTTCTCCTATACCTATTCCGGCCAACAGTTTGAGCACGCATCCAGCAACCACGGTGACAGAGACGAGCGTACTGGAACTGCTCTAGGTTTCCATTTTCTTGGTAAACAAGTGAAATAAGAAAGCGAATCATGTTTAATAAGTGTTGGCATATACTAATACGCTCGCACTACTTAGACTGGATGAACGTTGTGGTCTTCTAAATTGTTAGAATAATTTTGAAGTTGTCTAGTAGGAGTCCATTCTAGTTTAACTAGACAAGTTTGAGTCTAATTTGGATAGGTTGATTAGTTAGTTTTCCAACATGTCTGGTTTGCATGTCGTAAGCGATTATGTTATTAGGTGGGTCGTAGTCATTACATGATTCAATGTGTTTGCATAGCTAGCAGCCTACATATTGTACTAGTATTGTCTTGGAGTTAGCATGCCTTACTAGTCTAGTAAAAGGGCACTGGAGTTTGAGTCTTTTAGATGCTACTCCCTCCGTTCCAGAATACTCCCTCCGTCCCATAATGTAAGACGTTTTTTTCACACTACTAGTGTGAAAAAACGTCTTACATTATGGGACGGAGGGAGTATTTGTCTTTCTAGAGATTTCAACAAGTGACTACATACGGAGCAAAATGAGTGAATCTACACTATAAAATATGTCTACATACATCTGTATTTGTAGTTTATTTGAAATGTCTAGAAAGACAAATATTTGGGAACGGATGGAGTATAAGTTAGAGTAGGTTTAGATTGTTTTGGCCATGTAGCAGGTCATATCATGGAGCCAGGTCGCGCAAGAGTTTTTCCATAAAAAAACAACGCCATGTAAGAGTTTTGATATAAAAGAATAAAGAGTACGCAAAAGTTTTTTTGTCACACGTGTTCGGCTATTTTGATTCGATCGGTTTGTTGGCAAAATCAAACATTGATTACTAATGCATATGCTAAATCAGCAGGTTACAGAGACTCGATTGTTCCAAGTCAATGTTCTTGGCGCTAAAACATAGAAGACTACTAGTGCCAAGGTGGATTTACTAGGAGGTACTTACTGATAGTAGTTCTATATTCCATGAATGATTCTTCACCAGATTGAATGGAAATTTTGGAGTATTAATAGCATTACTTGTCTATATTTTATTATCTTGGACATGCTTCTCTTTTTTTCACCTAATTTCTATGAAAGAACACTTTTCTTGCATGTGAAAATAGTCGTACTGCTACTGTGAGATAAGACTCTTTGCTGCTAGATTACGTAAAACAATTCATCAACTATTGTATGTCTGCCTTACATTCCCCACCCCTACAAAACACTTTGTTTCTATTAACATAGTGAAACTTAATAATGAAATGAGCTGAGTTAGTTTACTGTAAGCTAAAATGACTATTGTAAGTTACAAATGTGATACTGGACAAAGCCGAACAAGAACGTTGCTATTACTTTAATCCAAAGTATCGACCCTGAATATAAAGCTAAATTTTACGATGTTAAATTTGGTAATGAATTCTTGGTATTGCGAGTTGATGCTACATTAGCAAAATCTTATAAGTATTTACAACTACTAAAAAAGGTCAAAATTATTAGTCACACAGCAAGATTAATTATCACATTGCCATCAACCTTTCTATGTTGCTCCTCCTTTCAATTTTTCTGCCATATTAACCTATTTCATTTCTTTGTTGTAGATTGCAATATTCGATGATGCATGGTTCAGATGTTGATTCCAAGGTCAAGAATAGGGGTGCACTAGATAGTTTCACATTGTGTCTTAGAATGTCATTTCCACTGCCAATGTTTCAGTCATTAAGTTTCAGATATTTCCAGTGTCAATGTTTCGATTGTTATGTTTCAGAATGGCTGAGACATTGGTTGCAAGCTCAAGAATGGAATTACTACTAGTTTCACATCTTGTAATCTTTGTATCCTGTCCTTTGTAATGCAACCAAGTTGATTTAATATATGAGAAATTGCTTTTTCTTATACTGCATCCCCTGTGCAATGTCGGCATTGACCTAATTATTCTGGCCAGTGATATATAAAATAACATGCATTTTTTATGCAATGCACTAGGCATTTATTAATCATTTTCTGTAGGGTAACCACCAACGCATGCGAAGCGTTGTTGGGCGCTAACTCTATACGTTGCTATCTTACAACACTTATTCACACTATTTACCAACGGATGCATATACGTTGTTGTAGACTCTTGCAACGCCACCAACGGCAACGCATACAAATCCGTTGGTGTAGACCTTACCAACGCTTATATGGACTTTTGGCAACGCAATGATGCGTTGCTGTAGGGGGGTTCCTCTTGTAGTGTGGGTTGCTAGAGTGACAGAAGCTTAAACCCGAGTTTATGCGTTGCTTCGTAAGGGGCTGATTTGGATCCACTTGTTTCATGCTATGGTTAGGTTTACCTTAATACTTCTTTTGTAGTTGCGGATGCTTGCATTAGAGGTTAATCATAAGTGGGAGGCTTGTCCAAGTAAGGATAGCACCCAAGCACCGGTCCACCAACATACCAAATTATCAAAGTACCGAACGCGAATCAAATGATCGTGATGAAAACTAGCTCGACGATAATTCCCATGTGTCCTCGGGAGCGCTTTCCTTCATATAAGAGTTTGTTCAGGCTTGTCCTTTGCTACAAAAAGGATTGGGCCACCTTTCTGCACCTTATTTACTTTTACCTTTTGTCACTTGCTACCAATTACCTTATCACAAAACTATCTGTTACCTATAATTTCAGTGCTTGCAGAAAATACCTTACTGAAAACTGCCTATCATTTTCTTTTGCTCCACGTTGGGTTCGACACTCCTACTTATCGAAAGGACTACGATAGATCCCCTACACTTGTGGGTCATCAAGACTCTTTTCTGGCACCGTTGCCGGGGAGTGAAGCGCCTTTGGTAAGTGGAATTTGGTAAGGAAAAAATTATATAGTGTGCTGAAATTTATTGTCACTTGTTACTATGGCTCATAATCCTTTGAGGGGCTTGTTCGGGGTATCTTCACCCCGACCAGAAGAGCAAAGAGTTGCTCCTCAACCTACTGCACCTACATAAAATGTTTGCTTTGAAATTCCTTCGGGTATGATAGAGAAACTGCTTGATAATCCTTTTACAGGAGATGGAACACTGCATCCCGATTTACACCTAATCTATGTGGATGAAGTTTGTGGATTATTTAAGCTTGCAGGTATGCCCGAGGATGTTATCAAGAAGAAGGCCTTCCCTTTATCTTTGAAGGGAGATGCATTGACATGGTTTTGGCTATGTGACGATATTGGATCATGGAACTACAATCGTCTGAAGTTGGAATTTCATCAGAAGTTTTACCCTATGCACCAGGTTCATTGTGATCGTAATTATATCTATAAATTTTGGCCTCGTGAAGGAGAAAGCATCGCTCAAGCTTGGGGGATGCTTAAGTCAATGTTACATTCATGCCCCAATCATGAGCTCTCAAAAGAAATGATCGTTCAAAATTTTTATGCTCGGATTTCTCTCAATAATCGCTCCATGCTCGATACTTCTTGTTCTGGCTCTTTTATGATGAAGACTATTGAATTCAAATGGGATTTATTGGAAAGAATTAAATGCAACTCTGAAGATTGGGATCTCGACGAAGGTAAGGAGTCAGGTATGACCCCTAAGTTTGATTGTATTAAAGCTTTTATGGATACCGATGTTTTCCGTGAGTTTAGCACTAAATATGGACTTGACTCTAAGATAGTAGCTTCTTTCTGTGAATATTTTGCTACTCATGTTGATCTTCCCAAGGAGAAGTGCTTTAAATACCATACTCCCATTGAAGTAAATGTAGTTGAACCTGTTAAAGTTGAAGAAAAGACTATCACTTATAATGTTGATCCTATTGTTCCTATTGCTTATATTGAGAAACCACCTTTCCCTGTTAGGATAAAGGATCATGTTAAAGCTTCAACTGTAGTTTGTAAGAGTAATACTAGAACACCTACACCCTCTGAGAAAATTAAAGTTGAGCCTAGTGTTGCTATGGTTAAAGATCTCTTGGTAGAAGATTTAGATGGACATGTTATTTACCTCCAAGAGGAATCTGCTAAATAGCCAAAGCCGATTCTAGGAATAAACATAAACCTATTATAGGCCTGCCTGTTATCTCTGTTAAAATTGGAGATCATTGCTATCATGGTTTATGTGATGTGGGTGCTAGTGTGAGTGTATTACCTATATCCATATATGATAAAATTATGCACGATATTGCACCCGTTGAGCTAGAAGGTATATATGTTACTATTAAACTTGCTAATAGAGACACTATCTAACCAATTGGGATTGTTAGAGATGTTGAAGTCTTGTGTGGGAAAAGTTAAATACCCTGCTGATTTTCTTGTTCTTGGTTCCCCACAAGTTGACTTTTGTCCCATTATATTTAGTAGACCCTTTTTGAATACCATTAATGCTAAGATAGGCTGCGTGAAAGATATTGTTACTGTTGGTTTAGGGGATATGTCTCGTGATTTTAACTTTGCTAAATTTCGTAGACAACCCCTTGATAAAGAACTACCTAGTAAGGATGAAATTATTGGTCTTGCTTCTATGAATGAGAGAAGGGAAATAGATGAAATGTTCTTTAATCAGGGACCCGTATTGAAAAACAACTTGCCTGTTGAAATCCTAAGGGATCCTCCTCCAACCAAGGGTGATCCCGTGTTTGAACTTAAAGCTTTACCTGATAATCTTAAGTATGTTTATCTTGATGAAAAGAAGATATATCCTGTTATTATTAGTGCTAACCTTTCAGAGCAGGAGGAAGAAAAATTATTGAAAACTCTGAAGAAGCACCGTGCTGCTATTGGATATACTCTGGATGATCTTAAGGGCATTAGTCCCACTTTATGCCAACACAAGATAAAATTGGAAGAAAACGCTAAACCGGTTGCTAATCATCAATGACGGTTAAATCCTAAGATGAAAGAAGTGGTAAGGAAGGAAATACTAAAGCTTCTAGAGGCAGGTATTATCTATTCAGTTGCTGACAGCCAGTGGGTAAGTCATGTCCATTATGTTCCTAAGAAGGGAGGTATTACTGTTGTTCCTAATGATAAAGATGAATTGATCCCACAAAGAACTATTACAGGTTATAGGATGGTAATTGATTTCCGCAAATTAAATAGAGCTACTAAGAAAGATCATTACCCTTTGTCTTTTATTTATCAAATGCTAGAAATGTTATCCAAGCATACTCACTTTTGCTTTCTAGATGGTTATTCTGGTTTCTCTCAAATACATGTGTCAAAAGGAGATCAAGAAGACCACTTTTACTTGTCCTTTTGGTACCTTTTCTTATAGACGTATGCCTTTTGGTTTATGTAATGCACCTGCTACCTTTCAAAGATGTATGATGGCTATATTCTCTAATTTTTGTGAAAAGATTGTTGAGGTTTTCATGGATGATTTTTCCATTTACGGAACTTCTTTTGATGATTGCTTAAGCAACCTTGATCGAGTTTTGCAGAGATGTGAAGACACTAATCTTGTTTCGAATTGGGAGAAGTGCCACTTTATGGTTAATGAAGGCATTGTCTTGGGACATAAAATTTCTGAAAGAGGTGTTGAAGATGACACGGCCAAAGTTGATGCTATTGAAAAGATGCCGTGCCCCAAGGACATCAAAGGTATACAAAGTTTCCCTGGTCATGCCGGGTTTTATAGGAGGTTCATAAAGGACTTCTCCAAAATCTCCAGGCCTCTGACTAATATCTTGCAAAAGGATATTGTTTTTGTCTTTGATGATGATTGTCTAGAAGCATTTGAAATACTTAAGAAAGCATTGATCTCTGCACCTATTGTCCAGCCTCCTGACTGGAATTTACCCTTTGAGATTATGTGCGATGCTAGTGACTATGCTGTAGGTGCTGTTCTAGGACAAAGAGTTGATAAGAAATTGAATGTTATCCAGTATGCTAGTAAAACTCTAGATAGTGCCCAGAAAAATTATGCTACTACTGAGAAAGAATTTTTAGCACTTGTATTTGCTTGTGATAAGTTTAGACCCTATATTGTTGATTCTAAAGTAACTATTCACACTGATCATGCTACTATCAAATACCACATGGGAAATAAAGATGCTAAACCTAGACTTATTAGATGGGTTCTCTTGCTGCAAGAGTTTGACTTGCATATTATTGATAGAAAGGGAGCCGAGAAGCCCGTTGCAGATAACTTGTCTATGTTAGAGAATATTCTTGATGGCCCACGACCTATTGATGATAGCTTTCCTGATGAACAATTAGATGTCATAAATACTTCTCGTACTGCTCCATGGTATGCTGATTATGCTAATTACATTGTTGCTAAGTTTATACCTCCTAGCTTCACATACTAGCAAAAGAAAAAATTCTTCTATGATTTAAGGAATTACTTCTGGGATGATCCACACAATTATAAAGAAGGAGTAGATTGTATTATTAGACGTTTTATACCTGAGCATGAACAGGAATAGATCCTATGCAAGTGCCACTCCGAAGCATATGGAGGACACCATGCTGGAGATAGAACTGCACATAAGGTATTACAATCTGGTTTTTATTGGCCTACTCTCTTCAAGGATGCCCGTAAGTTTGTCTTATCTTGTGATGAATGTCAAAGAATTGGTAATATTAGTAGACGTCAAGAAATGCCTATGAATTATATGGGACTGTTTCCTGCCTCTAATGGGTACACACATATCCTAGTTGCTGTTGATTATGTTACTAAGTGGGTATAAGCTATTCCAACTAGTAGTGATGATCATAAAACCTCTATTAAGTTCCTTAAAGAAGTTATTTTTCCGAGGTTTGGAGTCCCTAGATACCTAATGACTGATGGTGGTTCACACTGCTTTCCATAAAATGCTTGCTAAGTATGATGTAAATCATAGAATTGCATCTCCTTATTACCCACGGACTAGTGGTCAAGTAGAACTAAGCAATAGAGAGTTGAAATTAATTTTGCAAAAGACAGTTAATATGTCTAGAAATAATTGGTCCAAGAAACTTGATGATGCATTATGGGCCTATAGAACTGCATACAAAAATCCTATGGGTATGTCTCCATATAAGATGGTTTATGGAAAAGCGTGTCACTTACCTCTTGAGCTAGAACATAAGGCATATTGGGCTATTAAAGAGCTCAATTACGATTTCAAACTTTCCGGTGAGAAAAGGTTATTTGACATTAGCTCTCTTGATGAATGGAGGACCCGGGCCTATGAGAATACCAAGCTGTTTAAAGAAAAAGTTAAAAGATGGCATGACAAAAGGATACAAAAGCGTGAGTTTAACGTAGGTGATTATGTATTGCTATACAACCCTCGTTTAAGATTTTTTGCAGGAAAGCTTCTCTCTAAGTGGGAAGGACCCTACGTTATCTAGGAGGTCTAACGTTCTGGTGCCATAAAAATCGACAACTTCGAAGGCACAAATCCGAAGGTGGTGAACGGTCAAAGAATCAAACATTATATCTCAGGTATCCCCATAAATGTTGAAACCAATATTATTGAAACCGTAACCCCGGAGGAATACATAAGGGACACTTTCCAGAGCGATCCTGACTCCGAAAATGAAGAGGTATGTGGTACGGTAAGTAAACAGACTCCAAAACAGTTCTAAAGGCAATTTTCACCGTTTTAGAATATTTAGAAAAATAGAAAAATAAGTGGCAGTCCGGAAGAGACACGAGGCATCCACGAGGGTGGAGGGCGCCCCCCCTCTCTGGGCGCGCCCCCTGCCTTGTGGGCACCTTGTGTGCCTCCCGGACTCGGATTTCTTGTATGTTACTCCTTTTAGTCGGTAAAAAATCATTATATATACTCCCGAAGGTTTTGACCTGTGTATCATGCAAAAATCCTTTGTTTTCGTTTCGAGCTGTTGTTTTTGACATATCTAGATCATCATGGCGTCTTCCAACACCCCCAAGGACAAGTTCTTCGAGAAGGTCATCAACCCCTACCTTGCGGAGGTGTTGCATCATCCTCAAACCATGGAGTTGCATGAGGGGGTGCTGCACATCCGCGATGTTGAGGGGCCAAAGAGGACCGGAAGCATGGAGACAAGACTCGAAGCAATGGAGCAGCAAGTTTTCAATTCCCAAGGTATGGTGGAACGAGGACTCAACGCCAACCACATGATGATCTCGGAGCTCGCCAACAACATCAAGCTGGACTCAAGGATCTTCAGGGAAGCCATCTCCAATCTCCAAGAGAAAATCGAACATCTCCAAGCCCAGATCTATGACCTGCAAAACCAAAACTGTGAGTATGAATATAGATTCAAGAAGATGAGTTTGGCTGCAGATTTGAGTATTCCGAAGACTCGATCATCCTTATACGATGGTGAGCCCATTCCTTGGAAGGTGGACAACAAGCCTACATCATCAACAACTCCATCATCACCACCTCCGAAGAAGGGGACATAATCATATGGGTATGGGCACTCCCCTTGGCAACTGCCAAGCTTGGGGGAGTGACCCCGGTATCGTATCACCATCACTCCTATCTTTGCCGTTTGTCTTAGTTCGATCCTTTTGGTAGTATCTTGATCTAGTAGAATAAAGTTGGCATGATCTAGTTGTGAGCTTTTTCTTTATGATCTTTACCCTTTGTAATCGAGTCCGTGAGCTGTATAATAAAGTTTAGTGTTGAGTCAAGGGCTTGATTCCCTCACCTTGGTCATGATTGATAAAATGAAAGAAAACATAAAGAGTATCCAAGAGATCATATTGATCTTATGGGAAGTAATGACTTCACATACAAAGAGTAAGATGAATAAAAGTTGTTGGGAGTTGACAAACATGGTCTTGGTCATCGTTGCAATTAATAGGAAGTAATAAAGAAAGAGAGGCTTCACATACAAATATACTATCTTGGACATCTTTTATGATTGTGAGCACTCATTAAAATATAACATGCTAAAGAGTTAATGTTGGACAAGGAAGACAACTTAATGGACTATGTTTTCTTATATCTGAAATAAAGTATATTGCCATGGATCATCCAACATGTTGAGCTTGCCTTTCCCCCTCATGCTAGCCAAAACTCCTCGCACCAAGTAGAGATACTACTTGTGCTTCCACATATCCTTAAACCCAGTTTTGCCATGAGAGTCCACCATACCTACCAATAGATTGAGTAAGATCCTTCCAAGTAAGTTGTCATGTCGCAAACTCGCTAAAATATGTATGATTTATTAGTGTGGAGGAAATAAGCTTTATACGATCTTGTGATATGAAAGTAATAAAAGCGACAGACTGCATAATAAAGGTCCTTATCACAAGTGGCAATATAAGGTGACGTTCTTCTGTGCTAAGACTTTGTGCATTCAACCATAAAAACAACCTCTGCTTCCCTCTGCGAGGGGCCTATCTATTATTCTTGCCTTATAAGAGTCAAGGTGAAATTCACCTTTCCTTTTTACATTTTATCCTTTGGCAAGCACATTGTGTTGGAAAGATCCTGACATATATACCCACTTAGATGTAAATTTTCATGGTCTATTACTGTCAGGGATATTACTACCAGATATAAACTGGCTAGGAGGGTCTGGTTTAAGTTATCAATATTATATTATCAGAAGCCCAACGGAGTATGAAGTAAAATATTGTAGCCCAAGAGGCTTAGAGCCCATATGTTAGGGTCCATAATTTGTAAACCATCATACTATGTAACTTGGGATGTAAGATAGAAAGAGCACAGACCGGGGCGGACACGTTAATGAACCGACCTCGGGACTCTATAAACCGGACCGGGTGTCACCTCTTATATAAAGGGACGAATCAGCGACGGTTCAGGACAAGAAACAACAGCTCGAGACACAGGGAAAGTGGATTCGCTCCCTGGTCATCAAAGCCCAAGCAATACCACACTAAACTAGACGTAGGCTTTTACCTTCATCGAAGGGGCCCAACTAGTATAAAATCCCTGTGTCCTTCGTCCGCTTTAACCCCTTTAAGCTAACCCGTAGCGATGGCCTCACGACTAAGTCCTTTTGCTAGGACATCTGCCGTGCTAAATCCACGATTGTTGGCACCCACTGTGGAGATATCGCACGATGGTTTCGAGTTCTTGAAGGGCAGCTTTGAAGGGCTCAAGGGCTACGCAGTGGGCCGGATGACTAAGAGTCGTCGCGGCCGGATCTACATCGACGATGCAGGCTAGGGCCCCGAGGCCGATTCAATCGAATACGGGTACCGGGTCCCCTTCGGCGGCATCCACGTCTTCATTGGCAAGATCGGCGAACCGGGCCCTGAGCCGGACATCTTCCCCAACATCGTCAAGTCGGCTCAGCGTGCGAGACCTGCCCGGATTTGGCCCACCGTGAAACACGTTTTCGTTGGAGAAGTGCATGGAGTACAGGCCGAGGACGGATCGGATTCCGGTGGTGAGACTGTGGTTTATTCCGGCGATGAATCTTCTTCCGGAGAGACAGAATCTTTGTATCTGCTACATGATGGCCGATCGGGGGGCTGTTCCGATGGTGACAGTATTCCGTACCCCCTCGATCCGCCAAACAGGGTTGCTGTCGTCATGGCCGGATCACAATCCATGCAGCAGCCCTCGATGACAGGGGCATTGACATCGGAAGCAATGGGAGCTAGAGCTGGAGATTCTCCTCCGTCGCCTTCTGACGCTCTATCCATCTTGGTCGACACTTTGACGGCGCTTGTAACAGCAGAAGTAGCCCAGGCCGACAAGGAGCAGCATGATCTGGAGATCGCTCAGGTTAAGATCTGGATTGAACAAGCCAAGTTGGACCTAGCAGCTGAGAAAGCTAGGATGGCTACAAGGCAGGCGGAGCTGGAGGCTCAGGCCTATCGGCTTATGTTAGATTAGACCGCATCACAAGGGGTAATAATGAGAAGGCAACGATCTCACCTACCACCGGTTTATGAGGCGAGGAATCTCTTCAGCACACCAGGCGCAGGGACCAGTAACCAGTCGGAGGTAAACCGGGGAGGAGCACCAGGAATAGGCGCATCGGTTCAGCCACCGGACGCGGAGCCAAATCTCCAAGTTGTGCCGGCCCAACATGGGTCCACCCCTCCTGGTCATTATTCTAATCCAGTGGATAACATAGTTGCTGCCGCTTCACGATTGGCCGCCCTTCCTATTGAAGGAACATCCCCCATAGCAGTAGAGGCGCGACGGTCCAAGGAGTTGTTGGACACGGTGCTAACTCAGCAGCAAGCTTATTCCTATAGCCGGGAGAGGATCCATTCGTCCCCCCGTCCGAGCCGGAGTTATACGAGGCGTCTGGATGAACCGACCGTATCAAGCAGCGCACGGAGGCGTCATCAGCAGAGGCGGGATAATCCGGCAGTAGATGAGGCGCACGCCCAAGAGGTGGTGGATCAAGCTAGACAGCGCCGGGAGGCCGAGCTAACAGCGCAATTCGGCGCCCGTCAGGCGATGCCGGTTCATCCCACCACCACAGATGAACCGGGGGTCATGTCCAGTTCCTTGGGAGTACCGTGTCTCATCCCCGCTTTACGGAACGTGAAACTACCCAAAGATTTCAAAGGTCCGTGCAAGGTGCCCAACTACATGGCGGATCTTGCCCCAGAGGCATGTGTTGAGAGTTATGAGATGGCAATGGAGATGCTCGATGTGGACGAGGCAGCATGCACTAAGTACTTCACGATGATGCTCGAGGGCACGGCCCGAACATGGCTGAAGGGTTTACCACCTAATTCCATCGGATCATGGGGTGAATTGAGGCACCGGTTTATCAATAATTTCAAGGACACGTGCAAGCACCCAATGTCTGTTGTCGACTTAGCTGCGTGCGTTCAAGGGGAGCAAGAGTCTACAAGCAGTTGGGTGCGTCGAGTGTCCGAAATCTTGCACTCCTCCAATAGCATCAACCCAAGTACAGTAATAGTAACCTTGGAAGGTAACTGCCGGTTTGAACCTTTGAGGCAGAAGTTGGGACGGCTCAAACGTGATCGCAAAGACATGGGAACACTCATGGGCGCTTTGGTGAAATACGGAGATTCTGATAACACCAAATATCTAGACGCAGATGGAGACAAGTTAGGGAAGGTGAGCAAGAACGGTAAACCACCGCAGGCCAATCCGGCGAGTCAAGGATACAATGGCAAGCGTAAAGCGGAGGGTAGCTCAGACTTTGTGGCCAATACCAACGCTTAGGACAATGGGCAAAGCCGTAAGGGTAGACCGCCCCCACGCAACGGGAGGCCGCCTAATAATCTAGAGCGCCAGTTGAACGTGCCCTGCCCAAAGCACGGTACGACGGAAAACCCGGCTACGCATCTCTGGAAAGACTGCTTCATTATGCAAGAATTCATGAAACAGACTAGGTATGATCATGGGCCCCCAGGCGGATCAGGCCCTGGCTTCCAAGGTCCGGGTCACCAAGGTGGTGGGTCCGGTTCAGGATACCAAGGCAACAACAATAACCACAATGGGCACAATCAGCATAACCAGCAGCATGGTCAGGGCGGATACAATAACCAAGGGAATCAACAACGTCAACAGCAGCATCAATCCGGATATCAGAATAATCCGAAGGAGCTGAGCAGTGGGCAGTATCACGTCTTCACCACGAGTTTGTGCAAATGGGATCAGAAGGTTCTGAAGAGGGCAGTGCATTCGGTTGAACCGACGATACCACGTTTTTGCGTTGGTCTGAGCAACCCATTTTGTGGAGCAGAGAGGATCATCCACCCCGGGTTGATAATCCGGGTCAGTTAGCTCTGGTGGTGGCACCACAGGTGGGTGGTTACAAGTTCACCAAAGTGCTTATGGATGGAGGCAGCAGCATCAACATCTTGTATTATGAGACGTTTCGGCGTGTGGGGCTGACGGATAAGAAGCTTCGACAATCTAACACAGTGTTCCATGGGGTGGTACCCGGTAAATCGGCTTATCCAGTTGGCAAGATCAATTAGGAAGTCACCTTTGGAGATGAGCATGACTCTAGGTCAGAAACGGTGACCTTTGAGGTGGTAAAGATCAAAAGCCCGTACCACGCTTTGTTTGGGCGGCCGGTTTACGCCAAGTTCATGGCTAGGCCGTGTTATGTCTATCTACAGCTCAAGATGACATGCCACAAGGGAACTATTACGGTTCATGGGAGCCGCAAAATTGCATTGGAGTGCGAGGAAGGTGATGCGGCTTATGCCGAGGCAGTTTGTGCGACCGAGGAGCTGAAGTTCTATAAGGACAATGTTGATCCAGCAGATATGTCTCCACTGAAGAAGCCAACCACAGAGAATGATCCGGCACTGAAGTTCAAATTAGCTAAGGAGACTAAGCAGGTGGACTTTGTTCCGGGCGACTCATCCAAGCAGTTCACTATCAGCGCTAACCTAGATCCCAAATAGGAAAGCACGCTCATCGAGTTCATCCGTGAGAACTGGGATATCGTTGCGTGGAAGCCTTCTGACATGCCAGGTATAACGAGGGAACTCGCTGAGCACAATCTTAATATTGATCCTAAGTTTAAACTGGTCAAGCAATATCTGCGCCGCTTCAGTGAGGAGAGGCGCAAGGCTATTGGAGAAGAAGTGGCTAGGCTCTTGGTTGCAGGCTTTATAGTTGAAGTGTTTCATCCAGAATGGTTGGCTAATCCGGTGCTAGTGCTTAAGAAAAATGGAACTTGGAGAATGTGTGTTGATTACACAGATCTAAACAAGGCTTGCCCAACTGATCCTTTTGCTCTCCCCCGTAGAGATCAAATTATTTATGCTACGCAGGATGTGAGCGGCTAAGTTTTTTGGATGCATATTCAGGTTATCATCATATCAAGATGGCAGTTAAGAACCAGGAGAAGACAGCTTTTATAACTCCATTTGGAGTCTTCTGCTATGTATCTATGCCATTAGGGATCAAGAGTGACCAGGCAACCTACCAGCATTGTGTGCAGAACTGCCTACAAGGGCAGATTGGGCGGAATGTTCATGCATATGTCGATGACATTGTGGTGAAATCCAGGAAGGAAGAAACACTGACAGATGATTTGAAAGAAACTTCTGACAATCTCCGAGTTTATAAAATGATGCTCAATCCGGAGAAGTGCGTTTTGGTGTTCCGGCAGGCAAGCTCTTGGGGTTCTTAGTACCACAGAGGAATTGAAGCTAATCCGGAGAAGATCAAGGCGATCACGTCCCTGGCTAAACCAGCGTGCATCAACGATGTCCAACGCATGGTGGGCCGTATTGCAGCACTCAGCCGGTTTATCAGTCGTTTGGGGGAGAAGGCAATCCCGCTTTATCAGATGATGAAAAAGACGGATCGTTTCATCTGGAGTGATGCTGCTGATGCTGCGTTTGAGGATCTGAAGAGGCAATTAGCAGAACTGTCGGTCCTTGCTGCCCCAGTTGACAATGAGCCGCTGTTGTTATACGTGGCTGCTAATGCTCGTGCAGTAAGCGTTGCCATTGTGGTAGAGCCCAAGGAGGCAGGGAAAGAATATCCGGTTCAGCGGCCGGTTTACTATATCAGTGAGGTGCTTATTGAGTCGAAACAGAGATATCCACATTGGCAAAAACTGGTGTATGGAGTGTTCATGGCAAACCGGAAGCTAAAGCATTATTTTCAAGGCCACCCAATCACTGTTGTCAGTTCACACCATTAGGAGATATAATCCGAAACAGGGAAGCTATTGGTCGAGTTGCAAAGTGAGCCATTGAGCTTAGCCCACACGGATTAAAGTATGTGCCCCGTACTGCGATAAAGTCTGAAGCTCTGGTGGATTTCATCAACGATTGGACAGAGTTACAAGCGCCTGAGGAGAAGCCGGATCATACATACTGGACTATCCATTTTGACCGTTCAAGGCAATTGGAGGGCTCGGGGGCTGGAGTCGTGTTAACTTCCCCACGAGGCGATAAGTTCTGTTATGTCCACCGTTTAATGTTCCCTTGTACTAATAATGCTGCTGAGTATGAAGCTCTCCTCCATGGTCTGCGGATGGCCAAGGAGATGAACTTGAGCAGGGTCAAGTGTTTTGGCGATTCAGATCTGGTGGCACAGCAGGTATCTGGCAAGTGGGACTCCAAGGATCCGCTCATGGCAACATATCGACGGGAAGTAGACGCTGTCGATGTATACTTCAAAGGATATCAGGTGGATCATATAGACCGGCGGAAAAATGAAGCAGCTGACGCGTTAAGCCGACTGGGTTCCCAGCGTAAACCGGTTCCACCTAACACCTTCTTGGATGAGTTGCATAATCCGTCGGTGCAGGTACTTTCAGAGGAAGATTTGGCTGTTCCTGATCCGGAAGCACAATTGGTTGCAACACTTCATGTCATTCCAGACTGGACGCTCCCTTACTTGGCATACATGAACTTAGGTGAATTACCAGAGGACGAAGTCGAGGCCCGGCAGATAATTCGGCGGTCTAAATCTATGACTATTGTCAATGGAGAACGTCATCATCGCAGCATTTCTGGAGCTTTTCAGCAGTGTGTATCTTCAGAAGAAGGCTGTGATATCCTTAGAGAGATTCATGAAGGGGATTGCGGACATCACGCCGTTTCAAAATCTTTGGTGGCTAAAGGTTTTCTTCATGGGTTCTACTGGTTAACGGCTCACGCCGATGCAGAGGATTTGGTCAGAAAATGTGATGCTTGCCAGCAATTCTCACGGCGCGCTCATATACCGGCGCAGGAGCTCAGGATGATCCCAATTACTTGGCCGTTTGTGACTTGGGGGCTTGATATGGTTGGACCCTTCAAGAGATCCCAAGACAAGAAAACCCACCTGTTGGTAGCAATGGACAAGTTTACAAAATGGGTTGAAGTGGAGCCTGTCAGTAAGTGTGATGCAGCAACAGCGGTTCAGTTCATCAAAAAGGTGATTTTCCGGTTTGGCTTTCCACACAGTATTATAACTGATAACGGCACCAATCTATCCAAGGGGGCTATGGAGGAGTTCTGTCAACAAGAGCATATTCGTCTTGACGTTTCATCAGTAGCTCACCCTCATTCTAATGGCCAAGCTGAAAGAGCCAATCAAGAGATCTTGAGAGGCATCAAACACCAGCTTATGGTTCCTTTGCAGAGAACACTGGGTTGTTGGGTGGAGGAGTTGCCTTCTGTCTTATGGAGCATCAACACTACACCTAACAGATCCACATGGTACACGCCTTTCTTCATGGTATATGGAGCTGAAGCGGTCCTCCCTAGTGATATTCGTCATGACTTGCCACGAGTGGTGGCTTATGTTGAAGCGGATAATGAACAAGCAAGACAAGACGCTCTGGACCGGCTGGACGAGGAACGGGACACGGCAGCAGCTCGATGGGCGATTTACCAACAAGACCTGTGCCGGTACCACAGTCTCCGGGTTAAAACCAGGACGTTTCAAGAAGGAGATCTGGTGCTTCGGCTCATCCAAGACCAGACAGATATGCACAAGCTATCCCCACCTTGGGAAGGACCTTTTGTGGTCAGCAAGAACCTGCACAACGGTTCTTAGTACCTCGTCGACGTTCGAGAACATAAGGACTCACACACGGTGGAGGAGGAGACCAAGCGGCCGTGGAACATCGCTCTTCTTCGACCTTACTATACTTGAGCCATCGGCTCCGCTTTATGTACAATGTATATATTATGATTAATAAAATAAACCGGCGCCCCCGGTAAACCGGGGAATCGGCCATCCTTTTCATATGAGTATCACATGGGGGCTTCCGTGGGCAAGGGAGTTTTCTATGGCCTCTTAAACCGGCACCCTTGATAAATCAAGGAATCAGCCGTCCTTTCTATACAAAAAAAGAATCACATGGGGGCTTCCGCGGGCAAGGAAGTTTCCCATCGTCTCTTAAACCGGCGGCCATATAAAGACCATCATAAGAGCACTGCTCTGGTTGCTTGGGGCAAAAGAGGGTTTGATGCCTAGCACAACTCAAACATATGCCCCGACGAGCAATGCTAACACGCTACCTGGGGTCTCCTGAAGCAAGTTCATCAGCGAGTTGAAAACTCTTGTAGTGAACACGGCTTGGAAGCCCGGTGTATACACCTAAAACCCCGGATTAACCTGCCTGCATCAAGTAAATCGCGCCGTCCAGGTAAACCTGGTATGACCCGTCGAACGTATCACAAGTCAATCCTTCGGGACCCTGAACTTGGTCACGTTAAATTGACGATCATCAAGTGATTACACAAGCCAAAATATATATGAGATTTTGAACATTGGTAGCATTTGACATTGATGATTTGGTTAAAGATTGCGGATCATCTTAACATGCTTTGCTAAAATGGTTAATGACAGTAGCCTGGCAGCTCAAAAAAAGCCTCGAATTTGGAGCCTGACAGCTCGTAAAAAGCCTCGACTACATGGTCTTATTTGCCCAAAAACTTTATTTTTTACTTTTTTCTGTTTTCTCAAATCTTTATCTTCAAGGTCATTGGTTTTTCAACCAAGTCCATTGATTCAAGACTGGATAACTACAAAGTTGTCACTACATCTGTATTTACACAGCTATAGTCTGGGTCATGAACACCAGTACTAGTTTACAGTTAAACCGGCGTTCATTGTAACCCGTATCGGCCTTCATAATAAGCCGACAGAGAGCCAAGGGAGTCATCAACACTCACGCCTTGGATTGTTCCTACCGGGTTAAGGTTTACATATACACTTAATCGCAGGTACGGCAAGTGTTTCTATTTTATACACAGTTCAAGTTATTTACTTAGATCATGTGTTTGGGCAGTATAACCCGTCCGTTGGTAAACCGCTAGGGCATTTTTAGCTTTGTTCATGCAGACACAGGTAATATAAACTGTCAAAGCATTGCAAGCCGGAGATAATTTAGGAGTTGCCACGCAGAATAATGCCATGATGCAAAGTGCGGGAAAAAGATAGTATTTCAACTATTCTATTACAAGGCACTGGCAAGCCCAAAAGAATTATAAGTTTTTTGCACCAAGTGTTCAGCATATGAAGATAAACCGGACCGGTTTAAGACTCTGCTTTTGCTCGCTGTGAAGACTGAGGGTCAGCTTGTTCCGGGTCTTCGACGACTTCTGGCAGCTGCTGGAAGTCAGGGGTGCTCCAGTCAATCTTGGCAAGGGCGCGGAAATATACTTCATCATTTATAAGTTCTGATGGTTCAATGTCAGGAGCGAAGGTATGCTTACGAACGGGTGGAATCATAATTTCGATGTCATAAGACGGCCGCTCCACCCCCACATTATCCAGATCATAACCCGGATGATACCTTGACAAGTCCGCTTCGTCAGCAAGCTTACTGGCAAGAGGCCGCATGTCTTTGGTTAAGGCGCACAGATCTTCAGCAAAGAGAGCTGACCCGTCTTCTTTCATACTAGGATAACCATTCATGGCCTCCGCTGGATCAAAATCAGGAACCCATGCCTTGGCTCGGGTTAACGCCATGAGGGAACCAGCTCTTAAAGAAGATTTCTTCACTTCAACAATTCGGGTAGGCAAGATGGATAATTTCTCCAGAGTACCTTTGATGGTGGTTGGCGCCGGTTTATTATGCGAAATAACACTGATGGCCCTCTGAGCGCCAGCATAGAGTTGTTCCACCAAGGTGTAAGCAGCCTTCAACTTCCTCCGTACATCATCCCCAAGATGAGTCACGCGCCTCCCTGTGTACAAGTGATGAGTTAAGCCGGAGAAGTATAAGATAGCAAGGATAAAGTGTATGAAAATAAGTACCTACCGAAGATGGCAGATGTCATATCGTCTATATGCTGCCTTAACCTAAATAACTCCTCCGTCACCGGGTTAAGAGCAGCCTCAGCATCCTTGGCTCTTTTCTCTAAGGTAGCCTTCTGTACCTCCCAAGTGGACCGCTCCGCTTTGAAATCTTTCTTGAGCTTCTCCATACTAGCTAAAGCAAGGGTAAGTTCCTCCTTGGCTTTAGTCGAAGCAGTTTCTTGGAAGGTCAGGCTATTCCGGATTTCGGTTATCTCAGAAGCCCTCCGGTTTAAGTCAGTCTGCAGAGGATAAAAAGTATATCAGATATTCATGAAGACAGTTCAATCAAAAGTCTCAAGCCCATAACAAGTTATGCACTCGACACTTGGGGGCTAATGTACAATTGAAGTGAAAGAAAGCAATTTTTTCAGACAAGTCCTAAGCACATAACAAGTTATGTCCTTGACACTTGGGGGCTAATGTAAGGTCATTCTCAAACATAAGAGAAGTCCCGGTTCACCCGCAATGAAGTAAACCGGCCCTTTGGGGCTACACGTGCAAATCAAACTATTCCAGTTGGTCTATCAAAGTCCCGGTTCACCCTAAAGGCTGAACCGGCACTTGGGGGCTATAATGGCCTAACGGTACAGCTACAAGATACAAGAAGAAATGAAAGGCAAAGGGAAAGAAGTTACCTCATATTTTTCCTTCATCAATTTTACCAAACTGGCCTCGTGGTCGCGGCTGATGAAGAGCCGGTTTAGGTACCCAAAATGAAGCTCATGGGCACTAAGCGGGGCATAGCTAGACAGAGCAGTGCTCCACTTGCCTTTATCCTTCTGAAGAATTTCTTCCTTGGCAGTGTGTCTGGCCAAGATAACAGGCTCCGCGGGAGCAGTAAAGCCTATCCCACTGATCTCGACATCATCTGTCGAGGCAGCAGTTGGCCTGGGGGGATCAGCGGCAGCAGCGGGATTGGTCTGTACCGGACTGACACGAGTCGGACTAGCCCGGGGAGGACTAACCCGGACAGGGCTGGCCGGTTCAGCAGTTTTCTCCGTAGCATCACCGCCCGGAGCAGCAAGATCTTCGTGATCCATAAGGGAAGGATCATCGTGCTGAACTTCAACGTTTTCATCCAGAGGATTGGCAGCTTCAGGATCTTCTGCCGGTTCAGCGGTGGTGTTTTCGACCGTCGGTTTACTCAACTTTGCCTTCTTGCTAGGCTTGGGCATACTGAAAAGATTAAAGGAATAGTGAAAATCACAAGTCAAAAAGGAAAGATAAACTGGACATATTGAAAGACGGCTTACCCAGGAACGGTCTTGAGCACCGGGACTTGGGTGGCAGTTGACTCACCAGAAGAAGATAGAGGAGTTTCCTGATAGTTTGGATCAGACGGTTTAAAAGGTTTACGAATAAGACCTGCTTTTGGATGAAGAATGGTTGGATTAAGCAAAACCTCTGAGCGGCGTCTTCGAGTCGGAGTGTGGATTAATTCGGTTGATTCGACCACATGACCACTGTGGCGTGTGGTCCGGCGAGCCTCATGCTGCTGCTTCTTCAAAAGAAAATTGGGATCCAATTGAGCATAAGGGTGAGAAAATGGATATTTCCGGGCTACCCGACGGACTTTGGGTGGCAACGGTTCTGAATCAGAGGAGAGAGAGATTACCTCGACTTCATCTGCTTTACTCCCTTCCGTCGGATCCTGGGAAAGGACATTGTTACTATGAATACAGACAAAGGAAATTAAGAGACGTAAGAGCCAAGTAGTACCTCAGAAGCCGGGTCATCTTCTTCGGCGTTTGAACCGGAAGCAGCGGCAGGTCTTTTCTTATGTTTCTTTACGGCCAAGCTCTTCTTGCGAGTTGGCTTCGCCGGTTTGTCCTGGGCCTTCCTCTTCCAGAAGGGGTCATTGGCCTGTGTAAAGGAATAAAAACATGTTGAAGACAACCAATATGGACGGATTAAAACAAAGATAAAGGGACAGAAGAATCTTACCTATGGCGGTTTATTGTTCACGCAGAAGGGTGCTAAACCGGTCCGGCTGCACTCCTCCAGAGGAATATTCAACATCTTCTTAGCAGACTCAGTAACTTCATTGTCTGGAAGCACCGTAGTTGTGTGACGCTGAGGGTCCTTCGGATTACTGGTATACTAACACATTAAGATGGAACGCCGGCTTAACGGGAGAATGCTCCAAGAGAGCCAGCAGCGGACAAAGTCAACCCCGGTTAAACCGTTGGCAACAAAAGTCCTGAGTTTTGAAAGTTGGGGGCATATCGAGCCCAGTCTTGGGCACTCAGATGCTGCGGGAAAGGGTGATCCGCCGTCAGACGATAAGGGCGGTAACCCGACAGTGGATTCGCTCCCTCTGGTGAAGTGTCGATGCAGTAGAACCAGCTCTGATTCCACTCCTTGGGATGGCTATGAAGAGTGGCGTGAGGTAAACTGACATCTTTTCTCTTTTGGATGCTCATACCGCCAAGTTCAGTATTGGGCCCGTCATGGAATTCAGTCTGGCAATTCAGATGGAAGAAGTCCCAGAATAACTCTACGGATGGTTCCTCTTGCAGATAGGCTTCTGAGAAGACTTGAAAATTGCAAATGTTTGATATGGAATTGGGACCTATGTCTTGGCGTGGCGTTGAAAGTCTGCTAACACGTCGCGAATTTTTTTTGACCCTGGAGGGTTAAAGCCCCGGGCCAGGTGATCAAAAAAGACTATAACTTCTCCTTCTATAGGCTGAGGAGGGCACTCTTTCCCAGGAGCCCTCCAGTGCAAAACCTCCTTGGGGCCTAAACCGCCAATTGAGGCCATCTTTGCTAAGTCATCCTCGGTAATCCGGGATGGGACCCAGTTGCAAGCGACAAACTGTTTAGCCGCAGAAGTCATCTTTTTCAAAGGGGGAATGCTGAAAAATACAATACAAGACCCGGTTTACGATCCACTAGATATAAACCGACATGTTCTATGAAGGCATTGATCTAATTGGCGGTTTAAGCAGGGGACTAATGGTATCTACTGATCCGGAACAACTATGAATGAAACAGCTACCGGATTATGAAGCTTGGAAGGAAAAAGTTAAACAACCAAGTACAGGCAGGTGAGGTGCAGGTCTAAAGCTAAACCGTCGGCACGGGCATGTGAGATGCACATTCAAGGTTGAACCGTCGACATAGGCAAATAAGACGCAGATCTAAAGTGTGGGAAACAACTTTAACACGAGTAGCAGCAAAATATGGATTTACAGCATGCGGAAAACGCAAGATAATTCAAGTCATATTCATCAAAGGCAGCGAAGGTTTCTACAGATCTAGTCTAACTAGCAGTATTGGGGAAACTAAGATTATAAAGACGGAGTGGAATCATGCGCACGAGGGTTGGCCTAAACGTTTTTACGTCTACAGCTAAGAACTGCCTATGGTGATGAACTGCGAAGAACAAGGGTTTGTGGGCGAGCTCCTGAGGAACCCTAGAACTGAGATCTACATGGAAGAAGGAATGAACGTACCTGAGGCAGCAGAAGTAGAAGGACGGCGACAAATTTCTGGACACACTCAGGTTGATGCAGCAGCCGGGCTTGGTCAAGACGACGAGCTCGAAGAACCGCGGCGGAGCTTGAGCGCTGGAGGTCAGAGGAAGAAGAAAGTGAAGGGGGATAAAGAGATGGCCCTCGGCCCTAGTTATAGGCCGAGGAGATAAAACGGCAAGCGCGGGAATCGAGGAGACCAAAAATCGGATATGGATCGAGCTATCGCCTCGACCTTCAGAGCTTTAATAAAGGTATAAAAAAGGTACATGCATTAAATGTGCAGATGACGTCACGATGGTTTAAGGCGACTCAAGGGGATGACGTCATGCCAGTTTACCAAGCATATTGAAGCTGCAGAAAGGAAAAGTTGTACAAGACTTTGGACATTGACATGAACGGGTTCAAATCAATCTGGGGCCTAATGTCAGGGATATTACTACCAGGTATAAACCAGCTAGGAGGGTCCGGTTTAAGTTATCAAGATTATATTATCAGAAGCCCAGCGGAGTATGAAGTAAAAGATTGTAGCCCAAGAGGCTTAGAGCCCATATGTTAGGGCCCATAATTTGTAAACCGTCATACTATGTCACTTAGGATGTAAGATAGAAAGAGCAGAGACCGGGGCGGACACATTTATGAGCCGGCCTCGGGACTCTATAAACCGGACCGGGCGTCACCTCTTATATAAAGGGACGACCCGACGACGGTTCAGGATAAGAAACAATAGCTCGAGACACAGGCAAAGCTGATTCGCTCCCTGGTCATCGAAGCCCAAGCAATACCACACCAAACTAGATGTAGGCTTTTACCTTCATCGAAGGGGCCGAACTAGTATAAAATCCATGTGTCCTTGGTCCGCTTTAACCCCTTTAAGCTAACCCGTAGCGATGGCCTCACGACTAAGTCCTTTTGCTAGGACATCTGCCGTGCTAAATTCACGACAATTACTGTTGACATTACCCTTGAGGTAAAAGGTTGGGAGGCAGCACCATATGCCCCTATCTTTCTTCGTATCCGATTAAAACTCCATAACCATAAGTATTCCGTGAGTGTGAGCAATTGTGAATGACTATATGATAGTTGAGTATGTAGGCTTGCTGAAAAGCTCTTATGTTGACTCTTTCCGAAGTTATGATAAATTGCAATTGCTTCAATGACTGAGATGACAGTTTGTTGGTTTTCAATGAAGTTTATGATTCATTCTTAATATTTTGAATGAATTGTTACTTTACCATAAGAATCATATGACAATATATATATATGTTGTTGTTATGAGAATGATCATGATGCCCTCATGTCCGTATTTTATTTTTATCGACACCTCTATCTCTAAACATGTGGACATATTTTTCGATATCAGCTTTCGCTTGAGGACAAGTGAGGTCTAAGCTTGGGGGAGTTGATACGTCCATTTTGCATCATGCTTATATGTTGACATTTATTGCATTATGGGCTGATATTACACATTATGCCACAATACTTATGACTTTTCTCTCTTATTTTACAAGGTTAACTTGAGGAGGGAGAATGCCGACAGCTGGAATTCTGGGCTGGAATAGAAGCAAACTCTGGAAACCTATTCTGCACAACTAAAAAAGCCCCGAAACTTCACAGGACACCGTTTCAGAAAATATAAAAAATATCTGGCGAAAGAAGATCACCAGGGGGGCACCACCTGTCCACGAGGGTGGGGGGCGCGCCCCCTGCCTCGTGGGCCCCCCGATGGCCCCCTGATTCCCATCTTCTCCTATATGAGGTGTTTTGACCTGGAAAAAAAATCATAAGGAGGGTTTCGGGACCAGACGCTGCCGTCTCGAGGCGGAACCTTGGTGGAAACTAATCTAGGGCTCTGGCAGAGCTGTTCTACCGGGGATACTTCCCTCCGGGAGGGGGAAATCATCATCGCCATCATCACTAACAACTCTCCCATCTTGGGGAGGGCTGTTTTCATCAACATCTTCACCAGCACCATCTCCTCTCAAACCCTAGTTCATCTCTTGTATCCAATCTTTGTACCCAAACCTCAGATTGGTACCTGTGGGTTGCTAATAGTGTTGATTACTCCTTGTAGTTGATGCTAGTTGGTTTATTTGGTGGAAGATCATATGTTATGAATATTAATACCCCTCTGATCATGAACAATATTATGTCTTGTGAGTAGTTACTTTTGTTCCTGAGGACATGGGAGAAGTCTTGTTATAAGTAGTCATGTGAATTTGGTATTCGTTCGATATTTTGATGAGATGTATGTTGTCTCTCCTCTAGTGGTGTCATGTGAACATCGACTACATGACACTTCACCATTATTTGGGCCTAGAGGAAGGCATTGGGAAGTAATAAGTAGATGATGGGTTGCTAGAGTGACAGAAGCTTAAACCCTAGTTTGTGTGTTGCTTCGTAAGGGGCTGATTTGGATCCACTTGTTTCTTGCTATGGTTAGGTTTAGTGGTTTCCCTTAATACTTCTTTTGTAGTTGCAGATGCTTGCATTAGAGGTTAATCATAAGTGGCAGGCTTGTCCAAGTAAGGACAACACCCAAGAACCGGTCCACCCACATACCAAATTATCAAAGTACCGAACGCGAATAGGATGATCGTGATGAAAACTAGCTCGACGATAATTCCCATGTGTCCTCGGGAGCGCTTTCCTTCATATAAGAGTTTGTTCAAGCTTCTCCTTTGTAACAAAAAGGATTGGACCACCTTGCTACACCTTATTTACTTTTACCTTTTGTCACCTGCTGCCAATTACCTTATCACAAAACTATCTCACTAGTAGAAAACAGGGCTTTGGTCGAGGCCTGTCCAGCCCATTAGCCCCGGTTCAATCTAGAACTGGGTCCAATGGGGGCACTGCACCCGGTTCGTGAGCCCAGGGGGCCGGCCGGGCCACGTGGGCCATTGGTCCCGGTTCGTCTGAACCTTTTGGTCCCGGTTGGTGCGACGAACTGGGACCAATGGGTCTTGCTCCTGGCCCACCACCATTGGTCCCGGTTGGTGGCATGAACCGGGACCAAAGGCACCCCTTTAGCCCCGGTTCGTAGCACCAACCGGGACCAATGAGGTGCCTATATATACCCCCTCGCTCAAGAGCAGAGCACACTGCTCTGTTTTTTTTTCTGGCCGAGGGGGAGAGGGGTTAGTGGTGCTCTAGCTCACCTCCTATGCACACAACGTGTTCGATGGAATGCCCGAGCCACACTAGTTAAGCTTTTCTCCTCTCGAAGCTCTATTTTCTCCGAGATTTGTCTAGGTTTAGCGGTCCGTCACGTCCCGTCCCCGTCTTCGCCGCCGTCAATCGCCCCCGCCGATCTCGTCACCAGCACCACCGTGGTGAGCCTCTTGTTATGTCCATGCTTTTCTTATTACTTTTATTATTGCTTGTTATTATTGCTTTAGATAGATATTTGTCTAATTTTCTTACGTTTATTATTGCTTGTTATTATATAGTGCGATGGTTTTGATATCCGCCCACGTGGGCCCTCGTCCTGTCTACGATTCGGATGTGGTATATTATCTTTAATTTATAACTATTTGTTTTAGTGTTTATGATAGTTATGCCGACCAACCTGACATGCATAGATGTTTTATTATGTCTAGGAGGTAGTTGAACCGGAAATTCCAATCGACCCTCTTGTGGAGAGGTTAAATTTATTTGAAGAGGAAAACATTTCCTTAAAGAAAAAATTGGAAAAAATGGAGGAGGAGAAGATGGAATTGGAGTTGCATGTTGCGGAAGTCATCGATGATCACAAGATCAAGATGGACCCTATTGTCGAGAGGTTAATTTTAGTTGAAGAAGAAAACAAATTCTTGTAGGAAAAAATAAAAAAAATTGAGGACGAGAAGATGATATTGGAGTTGCATGTTGCGGATGTCGTCGATGATCACAAGATCAAGATGGATGCAATGCGGTTGAAGATTAGAAAGATTAGAAAATATGCCATTCATACCGAGGCTTGGTATCATTATGTCGTTGGATCAATTGTTACCTTGGTTGCGATTATGATCGCATTTGTTTTCGCATTCAAATGTTTTACATAGTTTCGATGTGTATGGAGAGCTATATGTTGTTAGATGAGAACTATATATGTATGTACTTTGGTTTTAATGTGATGATGAACTTCTATTAATTTGGTCACTTAATTATCTATTTATGATGTTCTGTAATGGTTTTTGACACACTTAATTATATATAATGCACGCAGATGAACCGGCAATGGATGTACGGTGACAGACACACCTCCGAGTACATTAAGGGTGTGCATGAGTTTCTAAATGCGGCTGAGGCAAACAAGCAGAATGGTTTTATGTGTTGTCCATGCACTAAATGTGGGAATACGATGTCTTACTCTAACCGGAAAATCCTTCACTCCCACCTGCTTTACAAGGGTTTCATGCCACACTATAATGTTTGGACGAGGTACGGAGAAATAGGGGTTATGATGGAAGACGGCGAAGAAGAAGAGTACGATGACAACTATGTGCCCCCTGAATACGGTGATGCTGCAATGGGGGGGAGCTGGTGAAGATCAAGACGAACCAGACGATGTGCCCAATGATGCTGCAACGGGTGAAGCTGCTGAAGATCAAGAGGAACCAAATGATGATCTCCGCCGGGTCATTGTCGATGCAAGGACACAATGCGAAAGTCAAAAGGAGAAGCTGAAGTTCGATCGCATGTTAGAGGATCACAAAAAAGGGTTGTACCCCAATTGCGAAGATGGCAACACAAAGCTCGGTACCGTACTGGAATTGCTGCAGTGGAAGGCAGAGAATGCTGTGGCTGACAAAGGATTTGAGAAGCTACTGAAAATATTGAAGAAGAAGCTTCCGAAGGATAACGAATTGCCCGACAGTACATACACAGCAAAAAAGGTCGTATGCCCTCTAGGATTGGAGGTGCAGAAGATACATGCATGCCCTAATGACTGCATCCTCTACCGCGGTGCATACAAGGATCTGAACGCATGCCCGGTATGCGGTGCATTGCGGTATAAGATGAGACGAGATGACCCTGGTGATGTTGATGGCGAGCCCGCCAGGAAGAGGGTTCCTGCGAAGGTGATGTGGTATGATCCTATAATACCACGGTTGAAACGTTTGTTTAGAAACAGAGAGCATGCCAAGTTGATGCGATGGCACGGTGAGGACCGTAAGAAAGACGGGAAGTTGAGAGCACCCGCTGATGGGTCACAGTGGAGAAAAATCGAGAGAAAGTACTGGAAGGAGTTTGCAAAGGACCCAAGGAACGTATGGTTTGCTTTAAGCGCGGATGGCATTAATCCTTTCGGGGAGCAGAGCAGAAATCACAGCACCTGGCCCGTGACTCTATGTATGTATAACCTTCCTCCTTGGATGTGCATGAAGCGGATGTTCATTATGATGCCAGTTCTCATCCAAGGCCCTAAGCAACCCGGCAACGACATTGATGTGTACCTAAGGCCATTAGTTGAAGAACTTTTACAGATGTGGAATGGAAACGGTGTACGTGCGTGGGATGAGCACAGACAGGAGGAATTTGACCTAAAGGCGTTGTTGTTCATGACCATCAACGATTGTCCCGCTCTCAGTAACCTTTCAGGACAAACAAACAAAGGATACCACGCATGCACGCACTGTTTAGATGACACTGAAAGTATATACCTGGACAAATGCAGGAAGAATGTGTACCTGGGCCATCGTCGATTTCTTCCGACCAACCATCAATGTCGAAAGAAAGGCAAGCATTTCAAAGGCGAGGCAGATCACCGGAAGAAGCCCGCCATGCGTACCGGTGATCACGTACTTGCTATGGTCAATGATTTACACGTAATCTTTGGAAAGGGCCCCGGCGCACTAGCTGTTCCTGTTGGGGAACGTTGCATGGGAAACAAAAATTTTCCTACGCTCACCAAGATCAATCTAGGAGATGCATCTACGAGGGGAGAGTTGGATCCACATACCCTTGTAGATCGCTAAGCGGAAGCGTTCAAGAACGCGGTTGATGGAGTCGTACTCGCCGCGATTCAGATCGCCGAAGATCCTAGCACCGAACGGACGGTGCCTCCGCGTTCTTCACACGTGCAGCTCGGGGACGTCTCCTCCTTCTTGATCCAGCAAGGGGGAAGGAGAGGTTGATGGAGAAACCAGCAGCACGACGGCGTGGTGGAGATGGTGGTGGAGGAATTCCAGCAGGGCTTCGCCAAGCACTGCGGAATAGACGAAGATCTCTACGGTGGAGGGAGGGCAGCGCCGAGGCACGAACGTGTGTGGCTGCCCTCCCTCTGCCTCTCTTTATATAGGGGGGAGAGAGGGGAGGGGGCGCCCTAGGGTTTACCCCTAGGGGCGGCGGCCAAGGGGAGATGGGAGGGGGCGGCGGCCCAGGGGCTAGGGTTTCCCCCCCCCCCCCAAGTGCCTTGCCCCCCACTCCAAAGGGTGCGGCTGCCCTAGGGGGGGGGGCACCCCCCATGCACAGGTGGAGAGGGCCCAAGGGGGGGCGCACAGCCCCATGAGGGCTGTTGCGTCTCCCACTTGTGGCCCATAGGGCCCATAACAATTACCGGGACCCCCCGAAACCCCTTTCGGTCATCCGACGACTCCCCGATGCTTCCCGGAACACTTCCGGACTCCGATCACTCTCATCCTATATATCAATCTTCGTCCCCGGACCATTCCGGAAACCCTCGTCACGTCCGGGATCTCATCCGGGACTCCGAACAACCTTCGGTTACCATGTATTGTTCTCACTAACAACCCTAGCGTCACCGAACCTTAAGTGTGTAGACCCTGCGGGTTCGGAAACTATGCAGACATGACCGAGACACTCCCAGGTCAATAACCAATAGCGGGATCTGGATACCCATATTGGTTCCCACACGTTCCTCGATGATCTCATCGGCTGAACCACGATGTCAAGGATTCAGGCAATCCCGTATACAGTTCCCTTTGTCTCGTCGGTATGTTACTTGCCCGAGATTCGATCGTCGGTATCTCCATACCTAGTTCAATCTCGTTACCGGCAAGTCTCTTTACTCGTTCCGTAATACATAATCCCGTGACTAACTACTTAGTCACTTTGAGCTCATTGAGATGACGTATTACCGAGTGGGCCCGGAGATACCTCTCCGTCACACGGAGTGACAAATCCCAGTCTCGATCCATGTCAACTCAACAGACACGTTCGGAGATACCTCTAGAGTACCTTTATAGTCACCCAGTTACGTTGCGACGTTTGGCACACACAAGGCACTCCTACGGTGTCAATGAGTTACATGATCTCATGGTCATAGGAACTTATACTTGACATGCAGAAAACTATAGCGATAACTGGTACGATCAAAAGCTATGTTTAACGTTTGGGTCTCGTCCATCACATCATTCTCCTAATGATGTGATCCCGTTATCAAATGACAACTCATGTCTATGACCTGGAAACCGCGGTCATCTTTGATCAACGAGCTAGTCCTGAAGAGGCTTACTAGGGACACAAAGTTTGTCTATTCATCCACACATGTATTTAAGTTTCCAATCAATACAATTATAGCATGGATAATAAATGATTATCATGAACAAGGAAATATAATAATAACTCTTTTATTATTGCCTCTAGGGCATATTTCCAACAGTCTCCCACTTGCACTAGAGTCAATAATCTAGCATTACAAGGTAATGAATCTAACACCCATAGAGTCTTGGTGTTGATCATGCTTAGCCCGTGGAAGAGGCTTAGTCAACGGATCTGCAACATTCAAATCCGTGTGTACTTTGCAAATGCTTATGTCCTCCTCCTTGACTGAATCGCGGATGGAATTGAAGCGTCGCTTTATGTGTCTGGTCCTCTTGTGAAACCTTGGTTCCTTGGCTAGAGCAATGGAACCAGTGTTGTCACAAAACAGAGTCATTGGGTTCAATGCACTAGGCACAACTCCAAGATCTGTCATGAACTCCTTCATCCAGACACCTTCCTTTGCCGCCTCCGAGGCAGCTATGTACTCCGCTTCGCATGTAGAATCGGCTACCACGCTTTGCTTGGAACTGCACCAACTTACCGCTCCCCCGTTGAGAATATATACGTATCCGGTTTGAGACTTAGAGTCATCCGGATCAGTGTCAAAGCTTGCATCGACGTAACCCTTTACGACGAGCTCTTGATCACCTCCATAAACGAGAAACATCTCCTTAGTCCTTTTCAGGTACTTTAGGATATTCTTGACCGCTGTCCAGTGATCCATACCAGGATTACTTTGAAACCTTCCGGCCATACTTATGGCAAGGCTGACATCTGGTCTTGTGCACAGCATTGCATACATGATAGAGCCTATGGCTGAAGCATAGGGGACGGCACTCATCTTTTCTCTATCTTCCGCAGTCACTGGGCATTGAGTCTTACTCAACTTTGTACCTTGCAATACCGGCAAGAACCCCTTCTTGGATTGATCCATTTTGAACTTCTTCAAAACTTTATCAAGGTATGTACTTTGTGAAAGTCCTATCAAGCGTCTCGATCTATCTCTATAGATCTTGATGCCCAATATGAAAGCAGCTTCACCGAGGTCCTTCATCGAAAAACTCTTGTTCAAATACCCCTTCACGCTATCCAAAAATTCTATATTGTTTCCAATCAGCAATATGTCATCCACATATAATATTAGAAACGCTATAGAGCTCCCACTCACTTTCTTGTAAATACAAGCTTCTCCGTAAACTTGTACAAACCCAAACGCTTTGATCACCTCATCAAAGCGAAGATTCCAACTCCGAGATGCTTGCACCAGCCCATAAATGGAACGCTGGAGTCTGCAAACTTTGTCAGCATTCTCTGGATCAACAAAACCTTCCGGTTGTATCATATACAACTCTTCCTTAAGAAAACCGTTAAGGAACGCTGTTTTGACATCCATCTGCCAAATTCCATAATCGAAATATGCAGCTATTGCTAACATGATTCGGACGGATTTAAGCATCGCTACGGGTGAGAAAGTCTCATCGTAGTCAACTCCTTGAACTTGTGAAAAACCCTTTGCCACAAGTCGAGCTTTATACACGGTGACATTACCGTCAGCGTCCGTCTTCCTCTTAAAAATCCATTTATTCTGAATGTCCTTCCGCCCTTCAGGTAATACTTCCAAAGTCCATACTTTGTTTTCATACATGGATCCCATCTTGGATTTCATGGCCTCTAACCATTTGTCGGAATCCGGGCCCACCATCGCTTCTCCATAGCTCGTAGGTTCACTGTTGTCCAACAACATGACCTCCAAGACAGGGTTACCATACCACTCAGGTGCAGTGCGTACCCTTGTCGACCTACGAGGTTCGGTAGTAACTTGATCAGAAGCTTCTTGATCATCATCATTGGCTTCCTCTTCAACCGCTGCAGGCTCCACAAAAACATCTTTCTGTGCTGCGCTACTTTCTGGTTGAAGCAGAGGTTCAATAACCTCATCAAGTTCTACCTTCCTCCCACTTAATTCTTTCGAGAGAAACTCTTTCTCGAGAAAGGACCCGTTCTCAGCGACAAACACTTTGCCCTCGGATCTGAGATAGAAGGTGTACCCAACCGTCTCTTTTGGGTATCCTATGAAGACACATTTGTCCGCTTTGGGTTCGAGCTTTTCTGGCTGAAGCCTTTTGACATAAGCATCGCAACCCCAAACTTTGAGAAAAGACAACTTAGGTTTCTTACCAAACCATAGTTCATACGGTGTTGTCTCAACGGACTTAGATGGAGCCCTATTTAAAGTGAATGCAGCTGTCTCTAACGCATATCCCCAAAACGATAGTGGCAAATCGGCAAGAGACATCATAGAACGTACCATATCTAATAGGGTTCGATTACGACGTTCGGACACACCATTACGCTGTGGTGTTCCAGGTGGCGTCAACTGTGAAACGATTCCACATTTTCTTAAGTGATTGCCAAACTCATAACTCAGATACTCTCCCCCTCGATCAGATCGTAGGAACTTGATCTTCTTGTTACGATGATTCTCAACTTCACTCTGAAATTGCTTGAACTTTTCAAACGTTTCAGACTTATGCTTCATCAAGTAAATATACCCATATCTACTTAAGTCGTCAGTGAAGGTGAGAAAATAACGATATCCACCGCGTGCCGTGACACTCATCGGGCCACACACATCAGTATGTATGATTTCCAATAAGTCACTTGCCCGTTCCATTGTTCCTGAAAACGGGGTCTTAGTCATCTTGCCCATGAGGCACGGCTCGCATGTGTCAAGTGATTCAAAATCAAGAGACTCCAAAAGTCCATCAGCATGGAGCTTCCTCATGCGTTTCACGCCGATATGACCCAGACGGCAGTGCCACAAGAAAGTGGTACTATTGTTATCAACTCTACATCTTTTGGCATCAATGTTATGAACATGTGTATCATCACTATCGAGATTCAATAAGAATAAACCCCCTACTTCGGGTGCATGACCATAAAAGATATTACCCATATAAATAGAACAACCTTTATTCTGTGATTTAAATGAGTAACCGTCTCGCAATAAACAAGATCCAGATATAATGTTCATGCTCAACGCAGGCACTAAATAACAATTATTCAGGTTCATAACTAATCCCGATGGTAATCGAAGAGCGAGCGTGCCGACGGCGATCACATCAACCTTGGAACCATTCCCCACGCGCATCGTTACTTCGTCCTTCGCCAGCCTCCGTTTATTCCGTAGTTCCTGTTTAGAGTTGCCAATGTGAGCAACCGAACCGGTATCAAATACCCAGGCACTACAACGAGAGTTGGTAAGGTACACATCAATAACATGTATATCACATATACCTTGCTTGTTGTTGTTGTTGGCCCCCTTCTTGTCTGCCAGATACTTGGGGCAGTTCCGCTTCCAGTGGCCGTTCCCCTTGCAATAGAAACACTCAGTCTCTGGCTTGGGCCCAGCCTTGGGTTTCTTCACTGGATGAGCAACTGCCTTGCCACCCTTCTTAGAGTTACCCTTCTTGCCCTTGCCATTTTTCTTGAAACTGGTAGTTTTATTGACCATCAACACTTGATACTCCTTCTGGATGTCTGCCTCAGCGACTTTCAGCATTGAAAACAGCTCGGCGATGGATTTGTTCATCCCTTGCATGTTATACTGCTGTACGAAGCTCTTGTAGCTAGGTGGGAGTGACTGGAGAATTCTGTCAATGATAGCCTCCTCCGGGAACACAAGTCCCAGATCAGCTATGCGGGTATAGTACCCAGACATCTTCAGTAAGTGCTCACTGACAGACGAATTCTCCTCCATCTTGCAAGCAAAGAATTTATCGGTGGTCTCATACCTCTCGATCTTGGCATTCTTTTCAAAGATGAACTTCAACTCCTGGAACATCTCATATGCTCCATGACGTTCAAAACGCCTTTGAAGTCCTCCTTCCAAGCTATACAACATGGCACACTGCACTACCGAGTAGTCATCCGAACGCGTCTGCCAGGCGTTCATAACGTCCACAGAGGCCGGAGCGGGGGGTTCACCTAGCGGTGCACTTAGGACATAAACCTTTTGGGCAGCTGTGAGGATGATCCTCAGATTGCGGAGCCAGTCCACAAAGTTGCTCCCATCATCTTTCAGCTTAGTTTTCTCTAGGAACGCATTAAAATTCAGGGGAGCTACTGCGCGAGCCATCTACAACAAAATATTTGCAAAGACATCTTAGACTATTGTTCATGATAAGTGAGTTTTTAACTAATCAAATTACTTATAACTCCCACTCAAATTGACATCCCTCTGGTCATCCGAGCGTGACATGATCCAAATCCACCAACCCAAGTCCGATCATCACGTGAGATGAGGTGGTGTTAATGGTGAACATCTTCATGTTGGTCATATCTACTATATGACTCATGCTTGACCTTTCGGTCTTCCGTGTTCCGAGGCCATGTCTGTACATGCTAGGCTCGTCAAGTCTAACCCGAGTGTTCTGCATGTGCAAAACTGGCTTGCACCCGTTGTATGCGAACGTAGAGTCTACCACACCCGATCATCACGTGGTGCTTCGAAACGACGAACCTTCGCAACGGCGCACACTCGGGGGAACACAATTTTATCTTGAAATTTTAGTGAGGGATCATCTTATAATGCTACCGTCGTCCTAAGCAAAATAAGATGCATAAAAGGATTAACATCACATGCAAATCATAAGTGACATGATATGGCCATCAACTCGTGCTTTTGATCTCCATCTCCAAAGCACCGGCATGATCTCCATCGTCACCGGCGCAACACCATGATCCCCATCATCATGATCTCCATCATCGTGTCGCCATCGGGGTTGTCGTGCGCTCACCATGCTCTTACTACTATTGCTACCGTTTAGCGATAAAGTAAAGCATTACATAGCGCTTAATGATTGACACGCAGGTCATACAAAAATTAAAGACAACCCTATGGCTCCTGCCGGTTGCCGTATACATCGACATGCAAGTCGATATTAACTATTACAACATGATCATCTCATACATCAAATATATCTCATCATGTCATTGGCCATATCATATCACATACATACCCTGCAAAAACAAGTTAGACGTCCTCTAATTTGTTGTTGCATGTTTTACGTGGCTGCTATGGGTATCTAGCAAGAACGCTTCTTACCTACGCAAAGCCACAATGGTGATATTTAAGTTGCTATTTAACCTTCTACAAGGACCGCCTTTGTCTATTCCGATTCAACTAAGATAGGAGAGACAGACACCCGCCAGCCATCTTATGCAACAAAAGTCGCATGTCTGTCGATGGAACCCGTCTCATGTACGTGGACATGTAAAGTTGGTCCGGGCCGCTTCATCCCATAATACCGCTGAATCAAGAAAGACCAAGGAGGGAAGCAATCTAAACATCAACGCCCACAAAACCCCTTTGTGTTCTACTCGTGAAAGCATCTACGCAAGAACCTGGCTCTGATACCACTGTTGGGGAACGTTGCATGGGAAACAAAAATTTTCCTACGCTCACCAAGATCAATCTAGGAGATGCATCTATGAGGGGAGAGTTGGATCCACATACCCTTGTAGATCGCTAAGCGGAAGCGTTCAAGAACGCGGTTGATGGAGTCGTACTCGCCGCGATTCAGATCGCCGAAGATCCTAGCACCGAACGGACGGTGCCTCCGCGTTCTTCACACGTGCAGCTCGGGGACGTCTCCTCCTTCTTGATCCAGCAAGGGGGAAGGAGATGTTGATGGAGAAACCAGCAGCACGACGGCGTGGTGGAGATGGTGGTGGAGGAATTCCAGCAGGGCTTCGCCAAGCACTGCGGAATAGACGAAGATCTCTACGGTGGAGGGAGGGCAGCGCCGAGGCACGAACGTGTGTGGCTGCCCTCCCTCTGCCTCTCTTTATATAGGGGGGAGAGAGGGGAGGGGGAGCCCTAGGGTTTACCCCTAGGGGCGGCGGCCAAGGGGAGATGGGAGGGGGCGGCGGCCCGGGGGCTAGGGTTTCCCCCCCCCCAAGTGCCTTGCCCCCCACTCCAAAGGGTGCGGCTGCCCTAGGGGGGGGGCCACCCCCCATGCGCAGGTGGAGAGGGCCCAAGGGGGGGCGCACAGCCCCATGAGGGCTGTTGCGTCTCCCACTTGTGGCCCATAGGGCCCATAACAATTACCGGGACCCCCCGAAACCCCTTTCGGTCATCCGACGACTCCCCGATGCTTCCCGGAACACTTCCGGACTCCGATCACTCTCATCCTATATATCAATCTTCGTCCCCGGACCATTCCGGAAACCCTCTTCACGTCCGGGATCTCATCCGGGACTCCGAACAACCTTCGGTTACCATGTACTGTTCTCACTAACAACCCTAGCGTCACCGAACCTTAAGTGTGTAGACCCTGCGGGTTCGGAAACTATGCAGACATGACCGAGACACTCCCAGGTCAATAACCAATAGCGGGATCTGGATACCCATATTGGTTCCCACACGTTCCTCGATGATCTCATCGGATGAACCACGATGTCAAGGATTCAGGCAATCCCGTATACAGTTCCCTTTGTCTCGTCGGTATGTTACTTGCCCGAGATTCGATCGTCGGTATCTCCATACCTAGTTCAATCTCGTTACCGGCAAGTCTCTTTACTCGTTCCGTAATACATAATCCCGTGACTAACTACTTAGTCACTTTGAGCTCATTGAGATGACGTATTACCGAGTGGGCCCGGAGATACCTCTCCGTCACACGGAGTGACAAATCCCAGTCTCGATCCATGTCAACTCAACAGACACCTTCGGAGATACCTGTAGAGTACCTTTATAGTCACCCAGTTACGTTGCGACGTTTGGCACACACAAGGCACTCCTACGGTGTCAGTGAGTTACATGATCTCATGGTCATAGGAACTTATACTTGACATGCAGAAAACTATAGCGATAACTGGTACGATCAAAAGCTATGTTTAACGTTTGGGTCTCGTCCATCACATCATTCTCCTAATGATGTGATCCCGTTATCAAATGATAACTCATGTCTATGACCTGGAAACCGCGGTCATCTTTGATCAACGAGCTAGTCCTGAAGAGGCTTACTAGGGACACAAAGTTTGTCTATTCATCCACACATGTATTTAAGTTTCCAATCAATACAATTATAGCATGGATAATAAACGATTATCATGAACGTGGAAATATAATAATAACTCTTTTATTATTGCCTCTAGGGCATATTTCCAACAGTTCCGAATGACGTTGAGGGACACGCACCCATGTGGAAGAAGAAATCTATATTTTGGGACCTACCCTACTGGAAAGACCTAGAGGTCCGCTCTTTAATCGACGTGATGCACGTGACGAAGAACTTTTGCGTGAACCTGCTAGGCTTCTTGGGCGTGTATGGAAAGACAAAAGATACAGCTGAGGCACGGGAGGACCTGCAACATTTGCACGAAAAAGACGGTATCCCTCCGAAGCACTATGAAGGTCCTGCCAGCTATGCTCTTACGAAAGAAGAGAAATAAATCTTCTTTGAATGCCTGCTCAGTATGAAGGTCCCGACTGGCTTCTCGTCGAATATAAAGGGAATAATAAATATGGCAGAGAAAAAGTTCCAGAACCTAAAGTCTCATGACTGCCACGTGATTATGACGCAACTGATTCCGGTTGCATTGAGGGGGCTTCTACCGGAAAACGTCCGATTAGCCATTGTGAAGCTATGTGCATTCCTCAATGCAATCTCTCAGAAGGTGATCGATCCAGAAATCGTACCAAGGCTAAGGAGTGATGTGGCGCAATGTCTTGTCAGTTTCGAGCTGGTGTTCCCACCATCCTTCTTCAATATCATGACACATGTCCTAGTTCATCTAGTCGACGAGATTGTCATTCTGGGGCCCGTATTTCTACACAATATGTTCCCCTTTGAGAGGTTCATGGGAGTCCTAAAGAAATATGTCCGTAACCACGCTAGGCCAGAAGGAAGCATATCCATGGGCCATCAAACAGAGGATGTCATCGGGTTTTGTGTTGACTTCATTCCTGGCCTTAATAAGATAGGTCTCCCTAAATCGCGGTACGAGGGGAGACTGACTGGAAAAGGCACGCTTGGAAGGGACTCAATAATATGCAGGGACGGATATTCTTGGTCTCAAGCACACTACACAGTTCTACAGAACTCTACATTGGTGACCCCGTATGTCGATGAACACAAGAACAGTCTGCGCTCCAAACACCCGGAGCAGTGCGACGACTGGATTACATATGAACACATCAGGACTTTCAGCAGTTGGTTGGAAACACGTCTCAGAGGTGACAACACTATTTGTGATGAGTTGTACTTGTTGTCCAGGGGACCATCTTCGACTGTATTGATTTACAAAGGATACGAGATAAATGGGAATACATTTTACACGATTGTCCAAGATCAAAAGAACACCAACCAAAACAGCGGTGTCCGCTTTGATGCAACAACCGAGAGGGGAAATGACACAAATTATGGTTACATAGTGGACATATGGGAACTTGACTACGGACATGATTTTAAGGTCCCTTTGTTTAAGTGCAAATGGGTCAATCTGTCAGGAGGCGTGGTACAGGTAGACCCACAGTACGGAATGACAACAGTGGATCTGAAAAATCTTGGATACACTGACGAACCGTTCGTCCTAGCCAACGGAGTTCCTGATAGGATAATCCATCTTTTGTTACGAATTATCCTTTCTGGGACTCCGTTCCAAAATAACTTTGGAGATCTTCGTACCATCATGCGACTGTTACTTTCGCCTAATGATGAAGTATTGGTTTTGTTGAATCCTTTGACACTAGACAAAATGTGACATGAGGGGGTCTAGGGTTGTGGATCGCCGAGCAGTCGAGGGTTGAGGGGTCGAGAGGTTGCCTAGCTACTGTCAAAGTATTGAAGAAATCCATGACTTCATCATTTGCCAGAAGTAACCGGGGCATGTTGGTACGAAGTTATGCAAAGTTGTTCTGGAACGGAGTTCCTGATAGGATAATCAGTCTTTTGTTACGAATTATCCTTTCTGGGACTCCGTTCCAAAATAACTTTGGAGAGCTTCGTACCAT
>LR738715.1:44737130-44769276 GCA_902687465.1 Secale cereale
ATCCGTCTTTTGTTACGAATTATCCTATCTGGGACTCCGTTCCAAAACAACTTTGGAGAGCTTCATACCATCATGCGACTGTTACTTTCGCCTAATGATGAAGACATGGTTTTGTTGAATCCTTTGACACTAGACAAAATGTGACATGAGGGGGTCTAGGGTTGTGGATCGCCGAGCAGTCGAGGGTCGAGGGGTCGAGAGGTTGCCTAGCTAGTGTCAAAGTATTGAAGAAATCCATGACTTCATCATTTGCGAGAAGTAACCGGGGCATGTTGGTACGAAGTTCTGCAAAGTTGTTTTGGAACGGAGTTCCTGATAGGATAATCCGTCTTTTGTTACGAATTATCCTATCTGGGACTCCGTTCCAAAATAACTTTGGAGAGCTTCGTACCATCATGGGACTGTTACTTTCGTCTAATGATGAAGTATTGGTTTTGTTGAATCCTTTGACACTAGACAAAATGTGACATGAGGGGGTCTAGGGTTGTGGATCGCCGAGCAGTCGAGGGGCGTCTAGGGGTTGAGGGTCGAAGCTAGTTCTACGTTTGCCATTAATATATCCATCTGTCATGTTTGAATAATAATTGGCATGTTGTAAATATTTGTAGAAACTATGGACGACAACATCCGAGAACTAGCACAAGAAGCGATGTTGATGGACATAATCGCAGTCGGACAAGAGGCCGTCTTGTCGTTTCTCAACGACACCAATGAGCTGCTGGAAAGAGAGCTGCTGGAAGTTCTAGGCTATGATATTGATGGCTCCGGTGACCCAATGCACATGGAAGAAGTAGACCATGAGGACGGCTCCGGTGACCCAATGCCGGTGCAAGAAGGAGACCGTGATGCTGGCTCCGGTGACCGAACCGAGTCCGGCCAGGAGGTATATATGTTAGTTAAGCCTGTGCTGACTAGTTAATTGATGCATTCATTAACTCTCGCCTTTGTTCCTTTTTCTAGCCCTCCGGATCGAGCAAATCTTCGGTAAAGAGATGAGGCGCGAACAAAAAGTTGAGGCCGGATGAAAAGTTGGAGATCGCAGAAATCTCGCGCTCCGGCGAGCCGATTGAACCCATCCGGACAAAGAACGCATTTGTTAATCAGTGCGGGGTTCTGGTTAGGGACAAGATCCCGATCAGCATCTGCCAATGGTTAAAGCCGGTTGCAAAAGACGCTCAGGTATCTTATGTCACTGATATGCAGAAAGAAGATCTTTGGACTGAGCTGAAGTCAAATTTCATCCTACCGCCAGAGGATGATCCGGCGAATCCAGTTAAAGAGGAATTAATCAAGTCTGCTGCTCTTTCGAAGATGGCAGACCAATTCAGGGCATGGAAGAAAAAACTGAATAAGTTTGTCCGCGATAAAGAGACTCCAGAATTCGTGGGCATATATGAGAAGATCAAAGATGACTGGCCCGCATTTGTGGCCTATAAGACATCGGAAAAGAGTAAGAAGATGTCGGCGACAAACCAGATAAATGCTGCGAAGAAGAAGCATCACCATCGCACGGGGTCAGGTGGCTACCTCAGAGCCCGGCCTAAGTGGGCCAAGGCTGAGAATGATCTGCTTGAGAAAGGGATCAAACCAGAGACAATGCAATGGCCAGACCGTTGCCGGACTTGGTTCTTCGGGGCTGGCGGAACCTTGGACCCTGTATCAGGGAGGTGCATTTGGACGGACAAGCAATTGGAAATACCACTCAGGAAGCTTCGGCACTATATCAAAGCAGCGCATGAAGGGACGTTCTTCCCCGACAGAGAGAACGACGAGCTGACAATGGACCTCGGGAATCCTGAGCACCCTGGACGGACACGAGGCACGCCAGGCTCCCTTCCGTGGAGTGCTGGGTTTCCGGACGCAGGCGGCTACAAATGCCACGAGAGGAGGAAGAAAATGCAGCAGACCGAACTGCAGGCGCTGCGGGCCAGAATACAAGCGATAGAGGAACGAGAAGCAAATCGGGACAAAAGAATTGCCGAAGCTTCCCCCGAAGCTACCCCGCCATCTCAACGGAGAAGCAGCGTGGCTTCCACCGAGCTGCTTCAGCCGGAGCATGTCTTGACGGCTACTGCCAAGTATCCCGTGGATGCTATCACGGAGGTACAAAATTGCCACCTTATGACGCAGTGGATAAATATAAAGGTCAAGGCGGCTGCTGGCTCTGTTTATCCTACTGGACCCGGCGACACATTTCACTGTCGGCCGATTCCAGAAGGATATGCTAGGGTGATGGTGGATGAAATTACGGAGGGATTTGAGGAGCTCCAGCTTGACCACCCTACCGGTGAAGGGGAGACTCGGCTGGGTTCTTCACTGAAGACTCCATGCCTATGGCGGAATGACCTCATCAACATTCTCAACTGGACGCCTCCGCCTCCTCCTCCTCCTCCTCCGGCGAGTCAGGGAACTCCGCCTCCTCCACCGCCTCCTCCACCGCCTCCTCCTGCGGCGAGTGACGATCAGGGCACTCCGGCTCCTTATCTGGCGTGTGGCGGCACTCCGCCTCCTTCGCCTGCGCCGGCACGCCCGAGCAGCCAGCCTCCTCCTTCTCCGCCTGCGCCGGCGCGCCCGAGCAGCCAGCCTGCTCCTCCTTCTCCGCCTAGTCAGCAAGGGCGGAAGAGACCTGCCGCCGCTCCGGCTGCTCCTGCTCCGGCGCATAAGCAAGGAAAGAAGACAGCCGCTTCGTCTGGTCTGGCGACGTCTAGCAGTACAGCCAGAGGCGGGAGGCGATGCAGATTCGGTCCTTCTCTCACGCCTCTAGAGAAGTTACCATACGAGAGGTCTGACGAGGAAAACACGAAGATAGCTCAAGGCGAAGTGAAGGACTGGCTTGAAGGGTTGAAAGCACAAAGACATCCACCTCCGGAGGAGAAGATAGATCCGGTGAAATTAAAGCGCACTCTTGCTGCCCTGAAGAAACCAGCGAAAAGTAAGCTGAAGGACAACTATGACCGCATGATTGAAAAGTCATTTCAAGAAGCGAAGCGGTCGGGAAGTACTAAAAGTGATCAAAGGTTAGCAGATGGATGAGCTGGGAAACAAATTGCCCAGCTCGGCGAACAAGCGGACCAATCGTGCCCCCCGCTCAAGGTGTCTAGCGACATGGTCGCTAATGATCCGAGGATGGTGCCCGGTTATAGCAATCTTGGAGATTACCTTTCCGACGATGTACAATATGATTTCTTGGAGGTGCAGATACAAAGATGCGAGTACGGGAAGCCTCTCGTCAAAAATGAAAGATCTCTATCAACGAATATGCGAAGATTGCATGATTGGTACTTGAAAATCTCCACAGAGTCTGGGAGGAGGGATAGCTTGTATGTGAGAGTTAAACCGGAGCATGACTTCGTTGGAATTGAACTGTTCCCTATTCCATTTGAGGAGTTCTATCAGTTTTTCAATCAATTGGCCCTCGATAAAGCAACGGTCACCTGCTACTGTCTGTAAGTAGTACTACTTCTGTCATTAAGTCTCTCTATATAGCTGATCTCTTTCATTGCATGTATTTATAATTATCCTCACTATATTATGCAGATTGAAGATCGACGAATTGAAGAAAAGACAAGTAGGTGATATTGGGTTCATTAACACATACCTCATAGATGCAACAGAGGTTAAATGGCGTCCCTCATATACCGAGACCAACTTGCTACGATCGTTGGTGGTAAATGAAAACAAAGATATAATACTCTTTCCTTACAACTTCAAGTGAGTGTTACTGTCTTGTGCATATTTGGTTTCCCTTATATATCAGTCAAGGTTATAGTAATGTAATTGATGAGTTCATGCATGCGTGCGCAGCTTCCACTATATTCTCTTAGAGATTAAGCTTGAGAAGGGAGTAGTAACTGTCTTGGACCCTAAACGTAAAGATCCCGAGGAGTATGCGGACATGACTCAAATGCTCGACAGGTAAGTTAAATCGATCAATATTATCCACCATGCATATCAGCAACTTTGTTCATTTCTGATATCAAGTAATTGTTTTCTTTGTCTGGTAGAGTTTGGAGAAAATTCACCAAAAAAGCTCCGGGACTGCCGAAGAAGCTAGAATTTAGACACCCGAAAGTAAGTACTACTCCCTCCGTCCCAAAATAAGTGACTCAAAAGTGACTCAACTTTGTACTAAAGTTAGTACAAAGTTGGGTCATTTTTGAGTCACTTATTTTGGGACGGAGGGAGTATATAGTAGCATGTTCCGCGCATCTCCTATATCTTGATTCAAGCGCTAGTTTCATCAATACCATTTGGCTTTCTTGCTTATCAGTTTGATTGACCTCTATTTCTTCTAAAGTGGTTGTGGCAGGAACCCGGGAATGATTACTGTGGATACTACATTTGCGAGTCCATCCGCCACACGACCTGTGAGCGGGGCTACTCTGAAGCACAATTTGAAGTGCGTAAGCAATTAATAATATTCACAATTTTATTTCATTACCATCATTTGAAGTGCGTAAGCAATTAATTAATAATATTCACAATTTTATAGCATCATTTCATGTATTGACCCCCTTCTTCAAATTAGATGTTTCGGATGCGGGATGAACTCCTAACACCAGATCGTCTGCGAGCAATTCAAGAGGAATTGGCGGCATTCTTCCTTGAACACGTGATCGCGCCAGACGGAGAATACTATGTGGACCATGCGTCCATCGTATAGGAGATTATATTTGTAAGAGATAATTATTGTATATATGTACCCGGTAGTGTCGGATAGATATACGAGAACTTGTTGTTCGACCATTCTCTCAGAGAAGGAGAGGTGGTCGATATTACTTCTCTCTGTATGCATATATATATATATATATATATATATATATGTTGATTATACGATCTTCTGTTTCCTTCGTTTGCTTACTAGCTAGCTAGCTAGCGTGTCTAGTCCTCTCTATACGTATGTGTAGTACGTAGCGTCGACCAAGCACGGACATAAGAGAGGACACTTCTCTCTATTAATTAGCTAGCTAACACAATATGAAACACCTAAATTAACCCCCCAAAACCTCCAACCCCCCCCTCCCCTTTCAAAAAAAACCAAAACTACAGCCACAGAAATGCTGACGCGTGGATGCCTTTTGGTCCCGGTTGGTCCCACCAACCGGGACCAAAGCCCCTCCTGCCTGGGCTCGGCGCACAGGCCACATGGACACCCATCTGCCCCGGTTCTGGATCGAACCGGGACTAAAGGGTCAGGGCATTAGTACCGACACTTTTGTCCCGGTTCAAGAACCGGGGCTAAAGGCCCTAACAAACCGGGTCTGATCTCCCTTTATCTACTAGTGTCTGTTACCTATAATTTCAGTGCTTGCAGAAAATACCTTACTGAAAACTGCCTATCATTTCCTTCTGCTCCTCGTTGAGTTCGACACTCCTAGTTATCGAAAGGACTACAATAGATCCCATACACTTGTGGGTCATCACTTACCCACTCGCTATCAGCAACTGGATAGATTATACCAGCCTCTAGAAGCTTTAGTATTTCTTTCCTTACCACTTCTTTCATTATAGGATTTAACCGTCGTTGATGATCAATAACCGGTTTAGCATCCTCTTCCAATTTTATCTTGTGTTGGCATAAAGTGGGACTAATGCCCTTAAGATCATCCAGAGTATATCCAATAGCAATACGGTGCTTCTTCAGAGTTTTCAATAATTTTTCTTCTTCCTGCTCCGAAAGGTTAGCACTGATAATAACATGATATATCTTATTTTCATCAATATAAACATACTTAAGACTATCAGTTAATGGTTTAAGTTAAAACATAGGATCACGCTTTGGTGGAGGAGGATCCCCTAGGATTTCAACAGGCAAGTTGTCTTTCAATACGGGTCCCTGCTTAAAGAATATTTCATCTATTTCCCTTCTCTCATTCATATACATATCATTTTCATGGTCTAGCAGATATTGTTCTAAGGGATCGTTAGGAGGCACGGCAATAGAAGCAAGACCAATAATTTCATCCTTACTAGGTAATTCTTTATCATGGGGTTGTCTATGAAATTTAGAAAGTTAAAATCATGAGACATATCCCCTAAACCAACGGTAACAATATCTTTTACGCAGTCTATCTTAGCATTAACAGTATTCAAGAAGGGTCTACCAAATATAATGGGACAAAAATCATCTTGTGGGGAACTAAGAATAAGAAAATCAGCAGGGTATTTAACCTTCCCACACAAGACATCAACATCTCTAACAATCCCAACTGGTGAAATAGTGCCTCTATTAGCAAGCTTAATAGTAACATCAATCCCTTCTAACTCAACGTGTGAAATATCATGCATAATTTCTTTATATAAGGAATGAGGGATTATGCTGGCACTAGCACCTACGTCACATAAACCATGATAGCAATGATCTCCTATTTTAACGAAAATAACAGGACAGCCTAGAACAGGTCTATGTTTATTCCTAGCATCGGGTTTGGCTATTCTAGCAGCTTCCTCTTGGAAGTAAATAACATGTCCATCTAAATTTTCAACCAAGAGTGTCGGGGATATACCCCGCGGTATGAACCGGCCGGAAATATAACCCGGCCGGACTTGGCGGTTTACTTGAGACGGTTTACACTTGGCAATTTACTGGTAACCTGGCAGGCGGATCATGGATTACAACGCACAAGGCCCAGAAGGCCGGTTCACGTTATGGTGCGCCGGTTTATGAAGAAAGCATAATGAATATTCTCTTACAAAGGAAGCAAGACTAGGACTCCTTGTAATAAAGCAATCCTAATCCTACTAGGACTCTACATGTAACCCACCCCTTCAACATATATAAGGAGGGGCAGGGCTCCCCAAAGGGGGACAGGTTTTAGACAAGTTTAGAGAAGCTACAAGTTTAGACAAGTTCTCACAAGTTTCTAAGGCTAGACACCAAAAGCCGGTTTACCGGCGACACCATGAGGATCATAATGAGATCTAGCCTCAAACAGCACATAGGGTTATTACCAGATGATGTTTCCAGGGGCCCGAAGCTGTCTAAATCTTTGTCTTGCATCGCGTCTCTCGATTCCGCTCAACCCCTCTCAAGCTACTACATAGATGTGCGGCCTCACGACTAAGTCCGCTAAACCAGACATCTGCCGTGTTAATTCCACGATAGTTGGCGCCCACCATGGGGCCAGCGCACGGTGGTGATGAGTTCTTGGAGGGATCTCCCGAGGGTTCGAGGACTTCGCAATTTTCTAGATGAAGAAAAACTGATTTAAAAGGATCTACATCAACTGCAAGTTCATCGGTCAAGATTGAAGAAATCGGCCTCGCTGAGATAAGCCGCCACTCAATGTCTATGATGACCCGGAGACAGACCGGGACTCTAACGCTGTGAACCGGCTCGCCTGCTTTAGCCGTTGACTCCGTCTTCACCGTACCAACTCCGATGTCACTCCATCGCTGAGCCGGCCCTGCCCCTTCGCTGTGGCGTGACTCGACCTAAACCGCCGCGGCGCTTTTCCTAGACGGTCTGGTTGTCTTGTGCAACTTCACGCTGTTCCCAGCCTGGACTCCTCAAAATACCGGATTGCGCTTCGCCTCTCGTCTAAATCACCGTTGCACCTCGCCTCCGGTCTGAATCGCCATCGCGCCTCATCTCCTGTCCGGGTCTCGGTGTGCTGGCCCCAAACTGAAGCCGGCGCGGGGCAATGACGCCCGCCCGGGCACGACCCGGATTTACCACAGCCAACGGGGCCCTGGGGCCGCTGCGTTGTGCCGCCGCCTCACCTCTGCTGGGGGTGAACAGCATACCGCTGCTCTATTGAAGCGTTGTAACTCGCCACGGATAAACCATCGTTGCCTGAGCCGCCTTTGAAGCTTCCTTGCTCGGTCAACTCTACTCCGAGCTGCCGCCGCTCGTTTTCTGTCGCCGGGTCGACCCCGACCCGTTTCCACTGCGGTTGAGCCGCCCCGAGTCCGAGTGGCCTCCGCTCCGAGTCCGAGTGGCCTCCGCTCCAACCCGTTTCTACTCGGCCTCGCTCTAGCCTGCCCTCGCCTCGACGACCCGCCAGCAGAAGTGCCTTCCGAAAAGACCCAAGTTAGCACTTACCAAGTGTGGTGACGAGCTGCACTCCGTCAACAAGTCAACAACTGCCGCGGTCCAAGAGCCGGTGCAGTACTTTGTTTCAAATCGCCACCGCCTACTGTCACTGCGGGGGCCAGCAACGTCGGGCCTCTCAAAGTCGTCGTTGCCTCTGAGCCGCCTCAAGCCGCCTGCTCCGGCCGTCCGCGCTACCTATTGATGTCCACGTGTGCTGGGTCAAACGCCTCCCGCGCCACGACGCCAGTCGCTGGCGTCTCTCCAACCCACGGCCAGTGGCGATCTCTGCCGAAGAGCCGCAGCTCGAGCTGTTTCCTCTGCCGTCCACCGAGTTGCCGCTGCTGCTTTACGAACCGGCCGCTACGGTGCTAGTTTTTTCTTCGTCAACTGCTGCGTCCGCTTGCCGCACTACACTCATCAGGCGCCTGCATATACCTTACGTCTTCGAGGCCGCGGTGGAAAAAGTGGTTGCTAACCACGTGATGGCCAGAATCAAACATAAAAGGGAGTACTGCTAGTGATGGCCAGAATCAAACATAAAAGGGAGTACTGTTAAGTGGAGACCGCGTGCTGCTTCAAAGTTTGATGGATGAGATGTTATTCGTTGGGACGTAAAGGCCATTATTTGATCAAATCACATGTGATCCATTTGTCCAAAGGGCACATCAGGTGATGTCCATATTATCTATTTCATCTATATACAGTAATTTGTCTACGAACAGTTACTTTGGTCTTTGGTATTTTTTCGCAGGACCATTATTTGTTACAAAGGTGTCGCAAAGGCGCGCACGCCAATATTTTTACACTAGGACTTGTCCATACCATTTTGCTGGACGGATAAGTGAGCTTACAATGCCGTCGCTGCCTCATCCGTTCTCCAGGCGAATCAGGTGATATCTATCCCATTTAGTTTTGATACATATTAATTCATCCGAGAAAAACTGCTTTGCCCTGCAGTGTTTTGTATGCAGGAAAATTATTCATTATAAAATAATATTATACCGCGGAGATGGAGGCCCGCCAACAACATTCAGCGCAAGTGGACGTCGTTACTTAATGGACTCCCGCACCGGTTTACAATGCCGCGGCCGTCTCTCGCGACCGAGCCGGTTTACAACGCCGTGGCCATCTTTCACATCCGCGCTGGCTCACAACGAGGAAGGAAACTAGCCCGTAGGTGCCGGCCGACCCATCTGTTGTTCGAGCAAATCAGGTGTTATCCCTCCTATATATTTTTTTTCGGGACATTTTAAATTCCTCTGAGCACCATTACACTGCCATATTGGTGTTTTTCATGTACAGGTAAAATTATTGCTATACTGCGGATATAAACAGGCACCGGCAATATTCTACGAACGGCATTTTTCTTCTGTGTCACATTACCTGATGAACGAATGGTTGGTTCACGCACCCACACCGGTTTACAACGTGGAGGACAGCTTGCCCGTCCGCACCGGCGTATAATATTGCGACCGACTCATCCGTCGGCTCCTACGGCGGATTCATCCATGATTGATTTCCGCTTCACGATGGTGATCATCAACTCTGCGACGGATAAATACTGGCTTAAACATATCAGGTGAAATCCATTCAGTATATTTTACTATATATTGCTTTCTTTAGAAGAGCAGTTACCCCGTCTTGCAAAGTTATCTAATGCAGGACCCTGAACCACCATATTGGTGCAAATTTAAAGGCCGGCTGAAAATGATAATTCCGGTTTAAGATCCCACAAAGCCTTTTAAAGCTCCTAATATCCGGTTTAACATCCTGTTCAAGAAGAAGTGTTTCTCGCAAGTTCGAGTTCTCAGAAAAATTAAGGGGGCCAAAGAGAGTTTGTTGCACAGCACAACTCAAACATAGGCGCCCGGAGAGTACAGCTCAGGAATATGTCACATGGGGCTTCTCCATGCCAAGAAGTTCTTATGGCCTCTCAAACCAGTGCCCCCGGTAAACCGGGGAATCAGCCATTTTCTTCAAATATAAGTGTCATATGGGAATTTACTCAGGTGATATCCATCTAAAGTTTACTTCTCTTGATATATATCATTTTCATCAAAGAAGAACACGATGCTTTGATCAAGTTATTTTGCTATGCAGGACAATTCTATAAGGGACCAAACAGGACTTGCCATGCAAGCGCAACTCTCGTGTAGGTACCCTACCCCCGCAGTCACTAGAAGGCGATGGATCCCAAAAGAAAATACCTGTTCTTGTCCCTAGGGAACCTTCCTTTGATGGCAGATGCAATATTTCCTTCCCTTGGTTGATCATTCCCTTTGATGGCAAAAGAAAAAAAACATGTTCTTGTCCCTAGGGAACCTTCCTTTGATGGCAGATGCAATATTTCCTGCCCCTTGGTTGATCATTCCCTTTGATGGAAAAAGAAAAAACTGTTCTTGTCCCTAGGGAACCTTCCTTTGATGGAAGATGCAATATTTCCTACCCCTTGGTTGATCATTCCCTTTGAAGGCAAAAGAAAAAAAACCTGTTCTTGTCCCTAGGGAACCTTCCTTTAATGGCAGATGCAATATTTCCTACGCCATGGTTGATCGTTCCCTTTGATGGCAAAAGAAAAAACTGTTCTTGTCCCTAGGGAACCTTCCTTTGATGGCAGATGCAATATTTCCTGCCCCTTGGTTGATCATTCCCTTTGATGACAAAAGAAAATCTGTTCTTGTCCCTAGGGTACTTCCTTTGATGGTAAATGCAATATTTCTTGCCCCTTGGAAGATACATCCCTTTGATGGCAAAAGAAAAGTTCTTTTCCCTAGGAGTACTTCCTTTGATGGCAAATGCAATATTTCTTGCCCCTTGGAGTACATCCTTTGATGTCAAAAGAAAAATAGTCATAGCCCTTTGGGTCGCACCCTTTGATTGGCACATATGGAGCCTGGCAGCGCACAAAAAGCCTCGACTACATGGTCTTATTTGCAAACCTGTGTTTTTGTGTTTGTGATTTTTCATGTGTTTTCTATGGTTTTTTGATCAGGAGCTGGACAACTTCAAAGTTGACCACATATTTTCAAAAGTCTGGACGCAGAGCTCCAGCATTATTTAAACCGGTAGTTCCTATAAACCCGGAACAATCATTGGGCAAACGCCAAGAGAGCCAAGAGCCTCATCAGAATCTACACATTCAATTATGCCTACCGGATTAAGGACGTCAGGTATACTTAATCACAGGTAAGATAATGACCGGTGTTCATTAAACCGGCCTGGCTTTGACTATAAGTCGCCAGTATGAGATAAGATAATGACAGGTGTTCATTGAACCGGCCTGGCTTTGACTATAAGTCGCCAGTATGAGATAAGATAATGACCGGTGTTCATTAAACCGGCCTGGCTTTCGACTATAAGTCGCCAGTATGAGATAAAATAATGACCGGTGTTTATTAAACATGCCTGGTTGTGATCAAATATCACTGGAACCAGTTTTTAAACCGGATTATATTATTAAAATCTTTAATAGCCAGCATGGCTGGATTTTTATTATGGTTATCAATATTATGATTGAGGTTTTCAAAGTCGCTTTAAGTGCAATGGATATTAATTCAACGATGGAAGTGATTTATTTTACAAAGGAATAGTCCCGAGTCGCTACTGGCTTACAACCCGGAACTTGGGGGCTACATTATTCAACTTAAGATTACATCAAATACACAAGTCTCATGTCGCTGCAAGCATGCACCATGACACTTGGGGGCTAATGCAAAGTCATTTTTTGCTCACCTTATTGAAGACCCGACTCATCACATCATATTGAGCCGGCCCTTGGGGGCTACCAATCGCTCCTGTCTACAATTCAAGGTACACAAGTATTAATCCATTATATTGAAGGGTCCACTGCTCAGTTGGTAAAGCACAAAGCTCTTAACCTTGTGGACGTGGGTTCAAACCCCACGATGGAAGTTACATTATATAATGTTATTTTCAATGATTATATCTACAAAGTACCTACTCATTATTGCATAATGACCCGGCACTTGGGGGCTACATGTTGTTATTCAAGTTTACATGATCATATTTTCAAAGTCCCTGTTCATTATTGCATAATGACCCGGCACTTGGGGGCTACATAATATGGAATATTCAGTTTCATAGTGATTGGGATGAACAATCCGGATTTCTTCAAGATTGCAATTTTTATATGGAAACAAGTCTTAAGCTATCACTATGTTCTCCTCTTAAGACTTGGGGGCTACACGGAATATGCATATAAAGGAGGAACATCTTCAAATTCTCAGTTTTGGGTAAGTCCGGAAGATTAATTGTGTGACCCGGTGTTGGCAACAATCATAACCCGGCGTCCATAAACAGTCATGACCCGGGAGCACCAGTTTTTATAACCCGGAAATTTTGGCAATCATAAACCGGCAAGTTCTACATCTTCAAGCTGACTTGATATCAATTGAATATTTCAAGACCAATATTTTTATTAAGTCAGAGCATTGAAGGCCGAGTCAAATGGATTCTTTATTTGCAATATTTTTCTACAAGCAAATTGATAATGAAGGTGGTATATTGACCCGGAGTTTTCAAAAGAAGTGCCTGGAATTTTTGCATTGGTAATGTTTGAAAATATCTGCTAAAGAGATTTGTTATGAGATCACGGATACATATCAAGGAGGAAATGGCAAGGATATAAGGATGATCAAGTGCCGGTTCAGGAAAATATATTAACCCGGAGCACAACCTATCAAATTTGTTCATGTTATGTATGCCGGAAGGATCAAGTTTACCATGGATAAATCCAATCTAAACTGGGGGCTAATGTCGGGGATATACCCCGCGGTATGAACCGGCCGGAAATATAACCTGGCCGGACTTGGCGGTTTACTTGAGACAGTTTACACTTGGCAATTTACTGGTAACCCGGCAGGCGGATCATGGATGACAACGCCCAAGGCCCAGAAGGCCGGTTCACGTTATGGTGGGCCGGTTTATGAAGAAAGCATAATGAATATTCTCTTACAAAGGAAGCAAGACTAGGACTCCTTGTAATAAAGCAATCCTAATCCTACTAGGACTCTACATGTAACCCACCCCTTCAACATATATAAGGAGGGGCAGGGCTCCCCAAAGGGGGACAGGTTTTAGACAAGTTTAGAGAAGCTACAAGTTTAGACAAGTTCTCACAAGTTTCTAAGGCTAGACACCAAAAGCCGGTTTACCGGCGACACCATGAGGATCATAATGAGATCTAGCCTCAAACAGCACGTAGGGTTATTACCGGATGATGTTTCCAGGGGCCCGAAGCTGTCTAAATCTTTGTCTTGCATCGCGTCTCTCGATTCCGCTCAACCCCTCTCAAGCTACTACATAGATGTGCGGCCTCACGACTAAGTCCGCTAAACCAGACATCTGCCGTGTTAATTCCATGACAAAGAGATGTTTAACCATAGCAACACTAGGTTCAACTTTAATTTGCTCAGAGGGTGTAGGTGTTCTAGTACCACTCTTACGAACCACAGTTGAAGCTTTAGCATGATCCTTTATTCTAACAGGGAAAGGTGGTTTCTCAATATAAGTAGTGGGAACAATAGGATCAACATTATAAGTGATAGTATTTTCTTCAACTTTAACAGGTTCAACTACTTTTACTTCAATGGGAGGATGGTATTTAAACCACTTCTCCTTGGGAAGATCAACATGAGTAGCAAATGATTCACAGAAAGAAGCTACTATCTCAAAGTCAGGTCCATATTTAGTGCTAAACGCACAGAAAACATCAGTACCCATAAAAGCTGTAACACAATCAAACTTAGGGGTCATACCTGACTCCTTACCTTCGTCGAGATCCCAATCTTCAGAGTTGCATTTAATTCTTTCCAATAAATCCGATTTGAATTCAACAGTTTTCATCATAAAAGAACCAGAACAAAAATTATCAAGCATGGTGCGATTATTGAGAGAATGCCGAGCATAACAATTTTGAATGATCATTTTTCTTGAGAGCTCATGATTGGGGCATGAATATAAAATCGACTTAAGCCTCCCCCAAGCTTGAGCGATGCTTTCTCCTTCGCGAGGCCAAAAATTATATATATAACTACGATCACGATGAACCTGATGCATAGGGTAGAACTTCTGATGAAATTCCAACTTCAGTCGATTATACCTCCATGATCCAATATCATCGCATAGCCTAAATCATGTCACTGCATGTCGGGACCCCGATCCTAAGTCACACCGATCTAGCATGTAACACATCATATCACTTTGCGGCCTCACGCACGGTATCCCCACGGGTGCCACCTTACCTGGCCCGGGACCGTTTGCGTATTTTGGCTCACGTATATGATAGTGTCGCTAGCATCCATATGACATAGAACCCGGGCCGACATGACTAGTTATAAACCAAAAGTGGCGCTAAATTACACAGACAGGCATACATGACCCAGCAACGAACGTGTCGGTCATCAACGTATGAACCCAAGTCGTAGCAAGCTACAAGGACTTAAAGGAACAACGCGGGAATGAAGAAGGACACATGTCGGCCAGCCTAAGTGTTCCAGAGCAGTAGCAAGCTACCAAGGCTCACTGGAAGCACTAGGAGACATTTCCCTGTAAGATAGGCTACCAAGGGTAAACAACTAGGTGTCGGATCCCACACATAGCAATACACATTACACGTACGCATAACATGAAAGTATGTGATGTACAACATGGCATCACAACATAACTCAACAACTCAATAGGTAAAGGCCCATAAGAGCCATCATAGCATTTATTACAAACAAAGGTCACATGACCCAACATACAGAGCATACAGGCAACGGAAGCATAACATGTCTGAGTACAGACAACTACAAATGAAAAAGGCTAAGAAGCCTGACTATCTACAAGACCCTCCCAAGGGTACAAGATCGTAGCTGAGGTAACAAGCTAAACGTCGAAGTCCACGCGGAACCACTAGCGAGACTGAAGTCTCTCTGCAAAAACATAAATTAAGCAAACATGAGTACAAAGGTACTCAGCAAGACTTACATCAGAGCTAGCTACATATGCATCAGTATCAACAAAGGGATGGGGGAGTTTGACTGCAGCAAGCCAGCTTTGACTCGGTGGCTATTCTAAACAACGACTGCAAGTAACTCTTTTGAGGTGGCGCACACGAGTCCACAAATTCACCAATCAATACACCACTATGGATCCGCTCCCGTCTCCCAACGAGAAGGCCATCCATAGCACTCACACTTGTCTTGAGCATTTTAGAGTATCCACTTTCACTTGTCTATGTACCACGTAAGCATCCAAGAAGCCCATAACCGCGGACCCGGCTATTCGAATAGATCATGTTAACCCTGCAGGGATGTACTTCTTCACACACGCTCTCGCCACTTACCGCCATGTACACGTCGTGTATCTCGGAAACCTTCAAGCGGAAGCCTGGCGAGGGTGTCGGCCACGACCTGACTAACCACACAAGACTCTAGTCCAGGTTTATCGCCTATTCGGGTTCCATCCGTGGGGAGATCCGACCGGGGTGTCGGTCACGGCCCCAAATGATGTGCGCAGGGTTCCCAAGCCCACCTCGACGGATGGATCTACCCTTGGTACACCGTGCCACGGTGCCTAGTCTGCCCCAAGCCCACATGTACCGTGTGCCACTTGGTAGACTACTAACACTACCTACAAACACCAGAAACTTGTTGCAACTCCTGGACAGAGATCTAGTTGATTAATAAGTCGAGAGGGGTCGAGTTACCGGAACCCAATGTGTGGTAGTAACTAGTCATTGGACAACTTACACAGAACTCAGTTCTTAAGGACGGTTCTAGTGAGACAACCCACCATGTACTCCTACATGGCCTCTTACCGCTACCTTTACCCAATCGTGTTCACACACTTAGCTCACACACAGTAGGACATGTTCACCACATTCCAATTCATCCCCGATGAATCAGACCTGACACAACTCTAAGCAATAGCAAGCATAACCAGAAAGCATGAATGAGTAGGCACAACAGGGCTCAAACAACTCCTACTCATTCTAGTGGGTTTCAACTATTTACTGTGGCAATGACAGGTCATGCAGAGGAAAGGGGTTCAGCTACCGCAGCAAAAAGCAGTTCAATCATTGTTGTCCTAATGCAGTAAAGGAGAGCAGGAGCGAGAGAGTGGGATTGTATCGGAATGCTCAATGGGGGTTTGCTTGCCTGGCACTTCTGAAGATAGTAATAGTTCATCGATGTCATCGAACTCATCGCCGGAACGTCGTCTACTGAGAGGGGACAAATACCGGCAACAGAAAAGGAACACAATCAATGCAATGCAACAATATGATGCATGATCATGACATGGCAATATGCTGTGGATTGAGCTAATGCAACTAGCAACACAATTAAATGAAGTTGGTTTGAACCCAAGGTTCAAATTCAAACTCCACATGTGGTTATTTAATTATCATTTAATTGATTTAACCTGATCAGTAGGTTTAACTTGTTCAAACATGCATGAAAATGCCATAAACAAATTCCTTGAATTTTTATGATCATTTTTCATATATAAATTATTTTCATCTGAGCTACGGTTGATTTTATATGAATTTTAGAAGTTTTAGCCATTTTCCGAAATAAATAAATCATTTCTGATTTATTTAAAATCTCAGAAAACAATACTGCGTCAGCACTGCGTCATCATGACGTCAGCAGGTCAACGGGCTGGTCCAGGTCAAACATGACATGTGGGCCCGGCATGTCAGTGTCACAACTAATTAACAGAGTTAATTAGTGCTAAGCTAAGAACTAACTAACTGTCAGTGGGGCCTGGGCCCATAGGTTAGTGACTAACCTAACTAACTGGATTAATTAGCAATTAACTTAACTAACCTAGCTAATTAGGTGGGGTGGGCCCACACGTCAGTGTCCCAGGGGTGGTCAACCCCCCCCCCCCCGGTCAAACCAGTCAAACTCGTCGGCGTTCTGCCGCCGACGAGGCCAAACACGGCGGCAAACTTCGGATTTGGTCCTCCGGCGACCAAATCGTCGGCGGAGAGCACCTACGCGGAGCTGGCACTCGCGCGCACCCACTCATGGCATCGGCTGGAGCTAAGGTGGCCGGGAAAGGCGCCGGCGACGAGCGAGGCGGTGGCCGGAGTTCGGGCATCGGCGACGTATCGCTACGGTGCACAAAAAGACGAGCTGGTGGCGGCGTTAGCTTGCTGCGGAGCTGCTGAGCACGTAGCAATGCTCGGGCGTGACGGATGCTAGCTAAAACAACGACGGCGACTAGTGCGGCGGTGCTGAGTTCTCGGGCACAACGGCCCGATTGGTTAGAGGACGAGAACGACCAGGAGAGTAGGGGGGACGACGGACGAGCTCACATCGGTCCAGATGAGAAGCTCAGCCGGCCCGGGGAAGCTCTGGAGCGGCCCAATCGACGTCGACGAGCTTCAGGCACCGGCGACGAGGACGAGCTCGATGTCGTCGGTGTGGTGCTCCTCAGCTTGTGTTCTTGCCCGTAGAAGTTGCGGGAGATGCTTTGGAGCTGTTGGACACGATGATATGATGAGGGAACGGCGGTGGCTGCGGTGGTCTCGGCGGCACGGCCATGGCAGCTTCGGCCATGAGGGGAGAACGAGAGAGAGGACGCGGGAGAAGGCAGAGAGTGAGGGGAAAGGGCCAGGGGGGCTCGAGGCGTTTCCAGCGGCGGCCTCCAGCGCGAAGCAGGAGGTGGAGGCCTCCCAGCGCGCGCGTGCGTCTTCGCCTCTGCCTACTGGCAGAGGTTGAAGATGGCACGGCTGCCTGGTGGGCTGGGCCACCTAATGGGCCAGCCAGGTAAGAAGGCCCAGGTACTTCTCTCTCTCATTGCTTTTGTTTCTGTTTTCTATTTCTTTTGTATGTTTTTGATTTAGTTCAAAGACCAAACCATTTTGATAAATCATGAAATAAATTGTGGGCACCTATTAAATTATTTCTAACAGCCCTCAACTAGTTTCACAATTATTAGAGCATTTAAACTATTTAAAGAATTTAAATGCCCCAATTCAAATACAATATGGATTAATTCAAACATCCAAAAATGTCCTAGAAATATATTCATCATTTTTGGCAGAGGTTTCTACCTTAACCAAAAATCATGAACTTTTCTTGAGGCACTTTGGGTACAATGAAAATATTTTTAGGTTGAACCTAGGTGGGTTCTTTTGGTGCTAGGGTTTGAACAATCCCCAATTCCAGTTTAAAGAAAAGTTTAGACATGATGCAACAACCAATCTAGCACTAGGCAGACAGAAGCTAGGGATGTGACAACTCACCCCTACTAAACAAGAATCTCGTCCCGAGATTCAGGACTTGAGATAAGAAATCAGAGGGGACACAACTAACACAATCTTCATGATCCAAATGTCCTCCATATAATTGTTGATTGCTTGCCTCATGTAGATCTTGACATCCTTGCTTTCGATGTCTTGGTCCAACATGGTGACGACGAAAGAAACTCTATAAAATTGATCCTCTGAAGATCGAGCAACTTAAGATCAACTCATGGAGTGAGACGTTGAAACATCTCTTGAGCCGAGATACAAAACACACATCCAAAGGGATGGAGTGAAACAAACGATAAAGGTTCACTCGGTAGGCAATAATTCCACACCTAAGAAGATGGTGATCGATTGTCAACATAGCGAGGAGTTGACTTGCCATGATTCTATGACGGGGCACCTTAGAGGAGGTGACTCGTAGAACTATCCCTTAAGTGGCAAAAAGAATTGCTTTTGATATAGAGATCACTGAAATTCCCTATACCAGCCTGAGGCAAATCACAATCGATAGTTTGAAGAAGTTCGAAGGAACGACATACTCCATCTAGAATAGATGATGTGGACTACCTTGTTGAAGGCAACACAACGGATGATTTTGCTTATCATCAGAAATGGATGTAACCCATGGTAAAATGGCACATTGGCGGTGCAAGCTGGGAACAAAAAGCAAATCCTGGGAATGATTCTGGTAACTGGGGTAAATCCCAATAGTAGAGAGTAAATCTACTCTTTGAGAGGTTATAGCATAACCAAGAACACTGGGAGCAATCCCGGTTAGTGCCGGTGATAACACCTAGTGCTTGTGCATGCTCTCAGGAACTTGAGCATTCCAATATTCATCAAGGTTTTACCAATATCCGTGTTAAGGATCCTGGCAACACCACATACTACCATGATGAATAACGATGGATGATGCAGATGCAAAGGAAGATAACACTTTCTCAGATTTCACCTTAGCGGAGTTAAGGGGCAAAATCTGGATGATCGACCGAGAGACATTTAGCACTCCGCTTCTAATGTTCTCCTTGATGTGCTAGCGCAACCCATTTATTAAAATGGTTTGGTAACTAGAACGTCAAGTAAAAGGTCGGACATCAGGAGCACAAAAATCCATAAGAAAACAACTAGGAAGTAAATCCTACGAAATCCTTATGGGGAGGTGGCCAACTTCTTCAATCAAGATACTACAACAATAGGTCTTCCGGCTGGGTGTGTTGGCCGCGACATCCACTTTACCGGTTATCGAGAGGCCAATATTATAGTTCTTGGAAAATGCTCCAACCATCATATCTGCCTGAGATTCAGTTCTGGTTGGTGTCCGGATATTCCAGACTCATCGAGTCTAGAAAGAAAAATGAAAGTTTGCAACACAAATCGATGAGATGACGTTTCGATGTTCTCGGGGTATGAACTGCGATAGTAAGCTCCAAAACATGAGCTGGTTCTGCTACACACATGTGAACACGTTGTCCAAGACAATCATGACCACGTAGAAGTCTTACGATAAAACACTACCGGGTTCAGGTGGGGAACCATCGTCTAGGATATATAAGTCCTTACATAAGTCATATGATTAGCTCTTATGATGGAACTTCTTCTCCTTGAATGAATCAATCAGTGGCTTGGTGTGCTAGGAACACATATGGAGTGGAGGCGGCCAACCTATCAAACCATAGAGCACTTTGCACGTGCATGACTAACTTGGGATGGTTCCAGAGGAGGCAAAAGCAAATTTTCTCGAGTTCATGGCGGCAACTTGCATCAAATGCACATGAATTGGAGGAAGTCACTTCTTTCGTCCAAGCATATGCTTCATGAATAGGACATGAAGATAATTCTTATAAAAGTTTCCAACACTAGCTAGATGTTCAACGAAATCATGGAGAAGATAAGGATGTTTGTTGATGGGCTCAACAATAATTCATCCATGTTTCCATATAGATGGAATTCCATGACAATGTGAACAAAGTGACAGCATTGGTCAGACCCAAAAGATATAATGGTGTATGCTCGAGGGAACAACCATGAGTACGACAACATTACGAATATCGTTGTTTCTGATTTGACTTGACGATAACCCATACTCAAATCAAAGTTTGGACAAGACAATAGATCCACAACTGATCACGGAGATCAATTGAAAAAGATATCATCTATCTTCAATATACACACAAGATATCCCTTTGAAGTGAGCTATGTGGATTAAGCTTTTATCTTCCAACTCTCCAAGTTGTTGTTTAGCTTAACCAACTAGCTCAGGGGTATCCAATACAGATTCTTGGAGAAGGATTGGTTACAAGAAACCAACTTGATCACGAGCTCAACATAACAGTCAGGGGACAACCCGGTAATACTTCCGAGAAGATATTCGGAAAATCACGAACCACCGGTATGTTACTAAGCTCGAAAACATCCTTGCTTTTTAGGGCAAGATGATATGATCAAAAGAGTGAGGGATTTATGCAATCCTAACTCATTGATCAAAGAGTGCACCAGAAAAATGGACTAGGTAGCACGATCAATCTTAGAATGATGGTTTAGTAACCAGCACGCTAAGAATGAGATTATCGTCCATTAACCACCAAGCAACAGGGTTTCTAGGAGTATTGATTTCACTCATCACTATTCACTTGTCGGCATTCCGGTTATAACAACGTGGAGACCGAGGAATGAACGACGATGTTGAGAAGTATTACTGTATCAAGAGTTTATAGGAGGTTGTGCAATTCCCATGACATTTTTGATATAAAGATGGTAATACTCCAAGGTAGAACAGATTAGAAGATGGATTAACATTCTTCATCTGCGGAGTACAACTTCTTTGACCCTATCCTAGGAATGGATAAGGTACTGGAGTTTGTTTCTCCTAGTCATTCCAGAATAGAACACTACAGGAATCAGCTTCTTTGCCGACTGCCATGGCAGACGGCAAAGGCATGAATGGCAGTCGGCAAAGCTCTTTGCCGACTGCTAGCTGTCGGCAAACAGTCCGGCTCAATTCCTGTCGGTAAAGGCCTTCTTTGCCGTCTGCTTCACAGAAGCAGTCGGCAAAGCTCTTTGCCGTCAGCCGTTTGCGGCCAGCAGACGGCAAAGAGCGTAGACGTCAGTGAGGTGAGGTGGGAGCCGTTAGGGGTTAACGGCGTGCTTTGCCGACTGCTAGCAGTCGGCAAAGATAGCCTCTTTGCCGTCTGCCAGCAGTCGGCAAAGACCTTAGCCTCTTTGCCGTCTGCCAGCAGTCGGCAAAGACCTTAGCCTCTTTGCTGTCTGCCAGCTGACGGCAAAATGCCCAAATAGGCAACCCAGTGTTCCCAGGTTGCGCAGGTAGCTGCCACGTGGCCTTCTTTGCCGACTGCTAGCAGACGGCAAAGAGCCTATATAACCCCTGTTTTTAATTGAATTCATTCAATTTGACAGAAATTCATAGATATACACAGTACTATACTATACACAGTACAGTTCACATCTCCACGTAGATCCACTAACATCACGTAGACTACTAGTTCTAATCCACGTAGAACTAGGACTCACGCTGGCATGCATCAACACTACTAGCTATGACACGAACTAAAATAAACTTTTACAAATCTAAACAGGATTATACTAACACTCGCGAGCATCAGCAGCTATGGAGCTAGAACTAAGAAACCACAAATTAAAGGGAATGAAGCAGAGGAGGAGGGGGGCTCACGAGCAGGGGATTGCCGTCTCCACGAGGTCACCACCATCTCCCTCCGCCTGGCTTCTGCCGCTGCCGCTACCGACGGCGCTGCGAGAGGCAGACGGAGCAGATCCGCGCGAGAGGCCGTTCTCCTCGGAGCAGGGCCATAAGCCGCCGTCACGGATGACACAGCTGCCGCCGGGATTGTGGATGCGCGAGAGGCCGTGGTAGGCGACGGATTGGACCAGCCAAGGTCGCCGGTGTCTCGCCGGCATCTGAGGCGACGTCCACCCGAAACCCTAGGCACAGGGGAAGGGTCGCGAGTGAGTGATGGGGGCCTGAAACGGCGGATCTGGCCGGAGGGGATGAAGTAGCAGAGGGAGGCGAGGTCGGGGCTGTGCTGCGCACCGGCCATGACCGCCGGGGCTCGCCGGAATCGGCCGGCGTTCGTGGCGGCGGCTAGGAGGTGTGAGGGGATCGAGAGCGAGGGGTAGCGAGACAGAGGGATGCGTGGGAGGGGATTGGATCGTGGGTCCTAGTGCCAGCCACCTGTTTTCCTTTTTTTTCTTTACCTTGCTTTTTTTAAGGGGAAAACGGGTGGGGGGAAACAGAGAGGGGAGAGAGAGAGAGAGGGAGGAGGTGGGGGCAACGATTTTTTTTTAAACCAAAAAAAATATCCCCACCTCTTTGCCGACTGCCGGCAGACGGCAAAGAATCTTTGCCGTCTGCCGGCAGTCGGCAAAGAATTCTTTGCCGTCTGCCAGCAGACGGCAAAGAGGGTAACCGTTAGCCCGCCCACGCCGTGACACTGTGGGCCCCCTCTTACCTCTTTGCCGTCTGCTGGCAGATGGCAAAGAAATCTTTGCCGTCTGCCAGCAGACGGCAAAGAAGTGGCCGGTGTGACCTAGCAAGTGCAGTACCCCCATGGGGCCCACTTTGGTCTTTGCTGTCTGCTGGCAGATGGCAAAGACCTCTTTGCCGTCTGCCAGCAGACGGCAAAGATCTGGCAGATGGCAAAGACCCTCTTTGCCATCAGCTGGTTCTTTGCCGTCTGCTTTGACAAGACAGACGGCAAACAGCCTCTTTGCCATCAGCTGGCAGATGGCAAAGACCCAGATTCCAGTAGTGGAATGACCTGACGGGCCACAAGAGTAAAAGGCATTGATGAACACGAATGCACAACTACTCATGACTATCAACTGATAGATGGGGGTCATAATACAACTAAAGAGGGACAAATCAAGGAACATATAACTTTCTGAGTTGTGGATGCATAGATTGGTATGTCGAGCAAAGCTCAACATATTTCTTCCGGATAACCTATGCAGAAAGTAGAATTGGCACAGTCACAGTATGAATGGAGTACTACTCAGGAGCAGTCTGGTTGTGATCTTTTGGTTCAAAAGAACTTCTGCCATAACGGTTCATGGTATTGGAAGAACGATAACCACGGACCTCGAGGATTATCACAAGGTTACTAATATCCTAAAGGAACGAGCAAATACTACCAACATGAGGTAAGTGGAGTGAGTCTTGGGTTCAAGAACCCAGGAATAGAATACCTACTAACTAAATAGCATCACGGGATGGTTTTGAGAATGATGGCCAGAATCATCACACTGGGAATATAAAGCATTGCTAGATTACTGGGTGATCTTCTAAGACACCTAGGGTCATAGTAATAGCTCCAACCTATATGTCGAGGCAACGGAGTACCTCAACACACTGACTAGTGTGGTTAATCTGGCCTAAAAGGACATTAAGAACAGGTAGGAATGATTTGCAAATGCATCAGATTGTTAAGAGACATGGGATGACTTGGACAGCATAACGGCTGTAAATGCTCGAAAATACTGTTGAGACTCATGCACAAAGATAGAATAACCACTCAACATCATAATGTCAAGGTTCTGAGACCAACGGTTGAACACACAGAAGTAGAATAAACTGAACTGAGAGTTGAATCCACAATTAACGTGATCCTGATAGACAGAAGAGAAAGCCTACTTCTTAATCCCCGTAGAAAGAAGAAGGTGACTCATATCAGAAGGTCATAGGGTAAAGGAGTAAAAAGAGCCTTACGTTCCCTTCCACAATCAATTCCCTTATATAACTAAAGAATTTCTAGACACAACTTCGACCAGTTTGGCTTACTAATCCTACAGGCAGTCAGGCTCTGATACCAAAGCTGTCGGGACCCCGATCCTAAGTCACACCGATCTAGCATGTAACACATCATATCACTTTGCGGCCTCACGCACGGTATCCCCACGGGTGCCACCTTACCTGGCCCGGGACCGTTTGCGTATTTTGGCTCACGTATATGATAGTGTCGCTAGCATCCATATGACATAGAACCCGGGCCGACATGACTAGTTATAAACCAAAAGTGGCACTAAATTACAGAGACATGAATACATGACCCAGCAACGAACGTGTCGGTCATCAACGTATGAACCCAAGTCGTAGCAAGCTACAAGGACTTAAAGGAACAATGCGTGACATTTCCCCTAAGGGATAGACACAGGAACGAAGAAGAATACATGCCGGCCAGCCTAAGTGTTCCGGAGCAGTAGCAAGCTACCAAGGCTCAGTGGAAGCACTAGGAGACATTTCCCTGTAAGATAGGCTACCAAGGGTAAACAACTAGGTGTCGGATCCCACACATAGCAATACACATTACATGTACGCATAACATGCAAGTATGTGATGTACAACATGGCATCACAACATAACTCAACATCTCATATAGGTAAAGGCCCAGAAGAGCCATCATAGCATTTATTACAAACAGAGGTCACATGACCCAACATACAGAGCATACAGGCAACGGAAGCATAACATGTCTGAGTATAGACAACTACAAATGAAAAAGGCTGAGAAGCCTGACTATCTACAAGGCCCTCCCAAGGGTACAAGATCGTAGATGAGGTAACAAGCTAAACGTCGAAGTCCACGCGGAACCACTAGCGAGACTGAAGTCTCTCTGCAAAAACATAAATTAAGCAAACGTGAGTACAAAGGTACTCAGCAAGACTTACATCAGAACAAGCTACATATGCATCAGTATCAACAAAGGGATGGTGGAGTTTGACTGCAGCAAGCCAGCTTTGACTCGGTGGCTATTCTAAACAACGACTGCAAGTAACTCTTTTGAGGTGGCGCACACGAGTCCACAAATTCACCAATCAATACACCACTATGGATCCGCTCCCGTCTCCCTACAAGAAGGCCATCCATAGCACTCACACTTGTCTTGAGCATTTTAGAGTATCCACTTTCACTTGTCTATGTACCACGTAAGCATCCAAGAAGCCCATAACTGCGGACCCGGCTATTCGAATAGATCATGTTAACCCTACAGGGGTGTACTTCTTCACACACGCTCTCGTCACTTACCGCCATCTACACGTCGTGTATCTCGGCAACCTTCAAGCGGAAGCTTGGCGAGGGTGTTGGCCACGACCTGACTAACCACACAAGACTCTAGTCCAGGTTTATCGCCTATTCGGGTTCCATCCGTGGGGAGATCCGGCCGGGGTGTCGCTCACGGCCCCAAATGATGTGCGTAGGGTTCCCAAGCCCACTTCGACGGATGGATCTACGCTTGGTACACCGTGCCACGGTGCCTAGTCTGCCCCAAGCCCACATGTACCGTGTGCCACTTGGTAGACTACTAACACTACCTACAAACACTAGAAACGAGTTGCAACTCCTGGACAGAGATCTAGTTGATTAATAAGTCGAGAGGGGTCGAGTTACCGAAACCCAATGTGTGGTAGTAACTAGTCATTGGACAACTTACACATAACTCAGTTCTTAAGGACGGTTCCAGTGAGACAACCCACCATGTACTCCTACATGGCCTCTCACCGCTACCTTTACCAAATTGTGTTCACACACTTAGCTCACACACAGTAGGACATGTTCACCACATTCCAATTCATCCCCGATGAATCAGACCTGACACAACTCTAAGCAATAGCAGGCATAACCAGAAAGCATGAATGAGTAGGCACAACAGGGCTCAAACAACTCCTACTCATGCTAGTGGGTTTCAACTATTTACTGTGGCAATGACAGGTCATGCAGAGGAAAGGGGTTCAGCTACCGCAGCAAAAAGCAGTTTAATCGTTGTTGTCCTAATGCAGTAAAGGAGAGCAGGAGCGAGAGAGTGGGATTGTATCGGAATGCTCAATGAGGGTTTGCTTGCCTGGCACTTCTGAAGATAGTAATAGTTCATCGGTGTCATCGAACTCATCGCCGGAATGTCGTCTACTGAGAGGGGACAAATACCGGCAACAGAAAAGGAACACAATCAATGCAATGCAACAATATGATGCATGATCATGACATGGCAATATGTTGTGGATTGAGCTAATGCAAATAGCAACACAATTAAATGAAGTTGGTTTGAACCCAAGGTTCAAATTCAAACTCCACATGTGGTTATTTAATTATCATTTAATTGATTTGACCTGATCAGCAGGTTTAACTTGTTCAAACATGCATGAAAATGCCATAAACAAATTCCTTGAATTTTTCTGATCATTTTTCATATATAAATTATTTTCATCTGAGCTGCGCTTGATTTTATATGAATTTTAGAAGTTTTAGCCATTTTCTGAAATAAATAAATCATTTCTGATTTATTTAAAATCTCAGAAAACATTATTGTGTCAGCACTGCGTCATCATGACGTCAGTAGGTCAACGGGCTGGTCCAGGTCAAACATGACATGTGGGCCCGGCATGTCAGTGTCACAACTAATTAACAGAGTTAATTAGTGCTAAGCTAAGAACTAACTAACTGTCAGTGGGGCCTGGGCCCATAGGTCAGTGACTAACCTAACTAACTGGATTAATTAGCAATTAACTTAACTAACCTAGCTAATTAGGTGGGGTGGGCCCACACGTCAGTGACCCAGGGGTGGTCAACCCCACCCCCCGGTCAAACCAGTCAAACTCGTCGGCGTTCTGCTGCCGACGAGGCCAAACACGGCGGCAAACTTCAGATTTGGTCCTCCGGCAACCAAATCGTCGGCGGAGAGCACCTACGCGGAGCTGGCACTCGCGCGCATCCACTTGTGGCAGCGGCTGGAGCTAAGGTGGCCGGGAAAGGTGGCGGCGACGAGAGAGGCGGTGGCCGGAGTTCGGGCATCGGTGACGTATCGCTACGGTGCACAAAAAGACGAGCTGGTGGCGGCGTTAGCTTGCTGCGGAGCTGCTGAGCACGTAGCAATGCTCGGGCGTGACGGATGCTAGCTAAAACAACGACGGCGACTAGTGCGGCGGCGCTGAGTTCTCGGGCACAACGGCCCGATGGGTTAGAGGACGAGAATGACCAGGAGAGTAGGGGGGCGACGGAGGAGCTCAGATCGGTCCAGATGAGAAGCTCAGCCGGCCCGGGGAAGCTCTGGAGCGGCCCAATCGGCGTCGACGAGCTTCGGGCACTGGCGGCGAGGACAAGCTCGATGTCGTCGGTGTGGTGCTCCTCAGCTTGTGTTCTTGCCCATAGAAGTTGCGGGAGATGCTTTGGAGCTGTTGGACACGATGATATGACGAGGGAACGGCGGTGGCTGCGGTGGTCTCGGCGGCACGGCCATAGCGGCTTCAGCCATGAGGGGAGAAGGAGAGAGGGGACGAGGGAGAAGGCAGAGAGTGAGGGGAAAGGGCCAGGGGGGCTCGAGGCGTTTCCAGCGGTGCAGATCAAGACGAAGGGGCGGCCTCCAGCGCGAAGCCGGAGGTGGAGGCCTCCCAGCGCGCGTGTGCGTCTTCGCCTCTGCCTACTGGCAGAGGTTGAAGATGGCACGGCTGCCTGGTGGGCTGAGCCACCTAATGGGCCAGCCAGGTAAGAAGGCCCAGGTACTTCTCTCTCTCACTGCTTTTGTTTCTGTTTTCTATTTCTTTTGTATGTTTTTGATTTAGTTCAAAGACCAAACAATTTTGATAAATCATGAAATAAATTGTGGGCACCTATTAAATTATTTCTAACAGCCCTCAACTAGTTTCACAATTATTAGAGCATTTAAACTATTTAAAGAATTTAAATGCCCCAATTCCAATACAATATGGATTAATTCAAAAATCCAAAAATGTCCTAGAAATATATTCATCATTTTTGGCAGAGGTTTCTACCTTAACCAAAAATCATGAACTTTTCTTGAGGCACTTTGGATACAATGAAAATATTTTTAGGATAGACAACATACATCTCATCAAAATATCGAACGAATACCAAATTCACATGACTACTTATAGCAAGACTTCTCCCATCTCCTGAGGAACAAAAGTAACTACTCACAAGACATAATATTGTTCATGATCAGCGGGGTATTAATATGCACAATGGATCTGAACATATGATCTTCCACCAAGTGAACCAACTAGCATCAACTACAAGGAGTAATCAACACTGCTAGCAACCCACAGGTACCAATTTGAGGTTTGGATACAAAGATTGGATACAAGAGATGAACTAGGGTTTGGAGATTGTGCTAGTGAAGATGTTGATGAAGATAACCCTCTGCAAGATGGGAGAGTTGTTGATGATGACGGCGATGACGATTTCCCCCTCCCGGAGGGAAGTATCCCCGACAGAACAGCTCTACCGGAGCCCTAGATTGGTTTCCGCCAAGGTTCCGCCTCGAGGCGGCGGCGTCTGGTCTAGAAAGCCTCCTTCTGATTTTTTCCATGTCAAAACACCTCATATAGGAGAAGATGGGCATCGGGGGGCTATCGGGTGGCCCAGGAGGCAGGGGGCACGCCTAGAGAGGGGTGGCGCGCCCCCCACCCTCGTGGACAGGTGGTGGCCCCCTAATGAATCTCTTTCGCCAGATATTTTTTATATTTTCTGAAACGGTGTCCCGTGGAGTTTCAGAGTTTTTTGAGTTGTGCAGAATAGGTTTCCAGTGTTTGCTCCTTTTCCAGCCCAGAATTCCAGCTGCCGGCATTCTCCCTCTTTCTGTAAACCTTGTAAAATAAGAGAGAAAAGGCACAAGTATTGTGACATAACGTGTAATAACAGCCCATAGTGCAATAAATATCAACATAAAAGCATGATGCAAAATGGACGTATCACGGCATCGTGCGCAAAGTTTCCTTCCACATTTTTAAAATTTTGGCCTACCGCCAAAATATCTACCCCCGCCCCCTTCCCCACCCCCTTTTCTCCCCGACCACAAGTCCCATTTCCCATGTTTCCTCCTTCCTTCCTTCCTTGCTAAGTTATAGCCGCTTTCTCGCTCTCGCCGTCTCGCATCCTACCGTCGAGATCGCCATGGTCTTCTTCAAAGACCTCTCCAGCAGTTCCTCCTCCGACGACTACTCCTTCACCACCCGGGTATGCCTCTCTTCTCTCTCGGCTATGACTTGGAATGAAGGATTTTTACATGGCGGTCGATTTGAGTCATTTCTTCCTCTTGTAGCTCCCTAGGACCATCAGTGGCAGCGAATGGAGCGAGGTGGCTAAAGATCTATCTGCTCGTTGTTACCATAAATCTCCATGCGTGAAGCTAGTTGCATTTGATTCTGTGGACAGTGGGAGGAAGTTTCTGGCATGTGCAGAGAAGGTTAGACCCTCTTTCGTTGTTACAAATCATTTGTTAGATGTGATTCAGACACTGTCACGGTCCCAACCCATTCATACCACACCTTCAACCAAACGCATCCTAAGACAGTGTCACAGTTTGTACCTAGTATCTTAAATTGTTGCCATCTCATCAGTGGTGCCATTAGAAAATTATTTGGCACTGCTTCAGCAGTTTGTGCAACCAACTTTGGTCCACACATCCGAGCAGCCAAGCACTAAAATACTAAATCTTTATGGCACAAAGGAACTGGGCATCGGAGCAACTACGTGCTCCAGAGTCTGGGTCCGTGATTTTTTTTCCGCTGCATCGGCTCGCCAGTGCAGGGCACCGGCGCGAGATGTAGCAACAGTTGTCTTTACCCCAGTTTTTGGCAGACATAGTGGACGGCCTTAGAACAGAAGTGTTCTTACTTGGAGTGGGTTGATCAAGAGTTGCCACAGTCTTTGAAGATGTGCCTAGTGAAGCTCTGGAGCATGTATGAGGAAGAGAACACATGTAGGCTTAGAGAAACTGTTGCCAATGCTGAAGCATATTTCAAGATGCGGGATAAAAAGTTGAAGGTGGAGAATGAGCTCAGATTTTTAAATCGGGCTTTGCTAAGATGGTGTTGGCGAAGGAGGAGGCACTTTCCCAGTTGGCCCGTGCAAAATGGGTTCTTACTGAACTAAAAGAAGAGGTGGATAAGACGAGCCTGGATGATCTCGATTAGCGAAATGAATATATTGTTCTTATGAAGTTGAACTAGCTATATGTTGTACTGTGCTGTTTTCATGTAGCTACCGTACTGTGATGTTATAATATATTAATGTGCTTGATATCAAATTGGCAAACAGCTGTTCGATATGAAATGTGAATTTGCGTAATATTGGAATTATTAATTGTAAACTAATAAACCTACTAAATGTGTCATGGACCTTTGCAAACTGTTCTAGCAGTAAAAGCACTTGCGATGGATAGACCAATGCCACACAGTTTTGTTCATCAAATCATGTGTGATATAGTTGATAAAAGCAAACAGTTAACCAAGACAGACCGTGTGTGATAGTTACACCTTTCACACATGAGCCTATACATAAAACTGTGTGGGATGTACGTCCGAACGGAAACATTTTTCCTGAATTGACTATGTGGGATGTACATAAGAACGGAAACGTATTCCTTGGATTGACTGTCCGTGATATACATACGAACGGAAATATTTTTCTGGGATTCACAGTGTGGGATGTACATACCTATGGAAATGTTTTTCTCAGATTACCGTCTGGGATGTACATACCTACGGAAATGATTGGGTTTCGATGCCTCGCCCAATCGCACACGGTCCCAACCTAGGTCCCAGAAGGGCCTATCCACGACGATTTCTGGGTCGTGTGGGAAGGATCCCCTATCGCTCACACTCACTTGGCGACGGTTCTAAATGCCATCGCGGAAAGGGGTTAAAAACTGTTTGTATTGACGCGTACTAGTGAAACTACATGTGGGTGTTTTCGTTAGGCTATATATACTTAGGCTACTCATAGTGGAGAGTGTCATATATTAGTATCATGCATATATATAGCGCATAGTATAATACATAGAGTATAGTATCATATATAGATCATATTTATTGACATGCATGACACAAATTAGCATCGCATTTAACATGATACGGTATGTACCTATATGTTACTCTAACCCTCTCTACATATATTTAGTTCTTGGCCACATCAGCATACTTGCTATTTGCGAGTGCATGACATCGTCGGCTATGATACCACCACTATGGCCAGCCTTATATAGTGGGGGTATCATATACTATATATAGTATAATGTATATGGCACCAGTGTATGCATGATACTACGTGCGTACCTTCATAGTGCATATATAGTATCATAGAGTAGTATATATCATAGATGACCATATTTATGGCCATGCATTACACAAAGTAATATAATATTTAGAGCCTGTTCGGATGTCCTCCCGCTCCACGCTTCGCAAACTTCCGGAGCGGGAGCAGAGCCGAACGGAAAAGGCCCGAGAAGCTAGCTTCGGGAAGCTCAGCCCAATTGTAGTGTAAAAATCCGAAGCTCCAAAAGCCCAGCTCCACGAAAAGTAGAATCAGGAGTTGCCCAATATTACAACCACACTGCCACCGCCGAGTGAAGGAAATTTCGAACCGGTACGCCACTCTTCCCCATCGACAACTCTCCCTCTCACTCGAGGTGCTCGACCTAACCCTCGTGCCGCCGCCACCCCCGCCGCCACGGCCGGCTCCAACCAGTGGGCGCCGGCGCCCCCTACACCTCCAGATCTGTCCGTTCCAAGACCCCGCTGGTTCCCATCGTCGGTGCTCGCCTCGACATCGTTGGCAAGAGCCATGGTACTGCTCCTGTAGATGCCCATGGCAGACAGAACTAGGCTGCCTCTAGCCGGCCCAGAGGCACCCAACAGCCTAGCGGCCTCCTAGCTGGGCTGCAATGTTGCGAGAAGCTGAGAACGTTTCCGAACGGTTTGCAATCGCTAGGTGAAGTGAGAAGCTGGCTTCAGAAGCTGAATCTGTGGAGTTGAGAGAGTTGGGAGAGTTTTAGAACAGGCGCTTGCTTATTATATATATA
>LR738715.1:44769410-44803182 GCA_902687465.1 Secale cereale
ATATATATATATATATATATATATATATATATATATATATATATATATATTACGGTATCTACCTATGTTACTGCTTTTTTGCCACATCATCATATTTGCTATTCCCGAGTGCATGATGCCGGCTATGATACCCCCACTATAGTCACCCTAAGGCTGGTCGTAATATGGGAGTATCAAGCTGTATCATGCATGCCAACTAGACTTTTTGGATAATGTGACACACAGTTAAAAGAAGAAAGAGAGGGTGTGGTATCATATCATGATATCGTATTATATATATAGTAAATGTTGAACTACTTTGTGTCATGCATGGCAATTAATAAGGCAACCTAAGATACTAACTTATGATACTATGCATGCGCGCATTACAGAGGTATATATATACTCCCTCCTTTTTGGTTTATATGTTTATCTCAAAATTTTAGTTTTTCCATTTTATAAGGCTCAATTTGGTTGTTCCCCATCACATGTTCAGATTCCAAGGTGCATTAAATCATGCATGCAAGTATTAAGAAAAAGTTGACCAATGCATGTACTTTATGCATGCATGTATGGCAATTAATACATTGGAAAACCTAATTTTTTGAGGAAAACAAAAGCATTAATCGGGTGTTTTTGCAAACTACAAAAAATATTATTTTTCATGCATTACACAAAGTAGTACAACATTTAATATGATACGGTATCATGATATGATACCACACTACACCACAACACTTGTTTAGGGGCAATTAACTGCCGGGAGAAATACCAATTTAAGGGCAAATAAACTGCCGGGACATTAGTGTCTGTCGGTACAAGTATGTTAGGGCGGACAAACTGCCGTGAGAACTTGAGCGACAACAGCGCTCAAACTGCCGGTATAATTTAGGGCACACAATCTGCCGGAACACCTAGAACCTGGCCCATATACTGTCGGGGACCGTCTTTGGCACGAGACGGGCCTAAAACCCGCGCTAGCGAGAAAAAAGCACGCGAGAATGACTAGCATTTTGGCCCGAAAAAGAGTTTAACACGCGCGCCGGCCCTTCACGGCTTCACCACACCAGACCACTCCTTTCCCTAAAAAAAACACCAGACCACTCCTTCCCCCAAATCCAGGAACCCTAACACATTGCAGCCGCCGCCGCCCCAAGCATCGGATTCCACAGCCTCCGCCGCCGTAGCCCACAACCACTGCCACCGCCCCCAACCGCCGCCGCCGCTGTCCCCAACCACCGCCGCCGCCATAGCCCCCATCCCACTGCGGCGACCTCTACCCGGAGCGTGCCTTCGTCCCACACCATCGCAACTCCTCCGCTGACCCAACCACACCCCACTGTCGCGCCCTTCACCAGGACCCCCATGAGCACCCAACAAGGTCAGAGCTCGGGCCATCGCCCCTAAGCACTTCGCCGGCGACCATCTCTTCAGAGCCGCGCCGTCAACCCCAAGCACTCCGCCAGCGACCATCCTCCTCTGCCGTCGTCCATCACAACCAGCCTCCTCTGCATACCTCCTCCCCCAAGCATGCCCTCCGCACAAGCTCAACCGAGCACCAAGGAGGTCCTCAAGTGGCGCTGCCTCCTTATTGAGCTCCTCTGGCAGCTGCACCTTCTCCATCGGCCACACATCCACTAGAGATTGGTATACTATTCAAGCAAGTTTTTGTTGCTAATTTTTGCTTGTATCAATCTGTTGGGAGTCCTCTTGTACTTACAATAGATGCAATTTATCTTGCTATTTTTTTTGCTTGTATTGATCTGTTGGGAGTGTTTATGTACTTTATTTATAGTTACTCAAATAAACATTTTGCATTATTAGTGAAGAAACAACACCAGGAGACAAGCCATGGACCAAGGAGCGCCCTTATATCATCGGTATCTACTGGAACATTAGTAACCATAGTAGTTAAATTATATGTGGTCGTGTCAACTACAGATTTGAAGTTTGCTCATTGTTCATATTGATGTCACATCAAACTGTGTGAAATCATTACCATGTTGCTTGCATTATTTAGTTTATCAAGGTTCTACCCTTGATTTTGTCCTTCGATTTGTATCTTACTCCTTGCCCGAAGCAGTGCTGCCTCACCTCTCCTTCAGGCAAGGCGCCTCCAGAACATTGTCTCCTCTAGGTAGCGCCTCATCTACCTCCTTGCCCGAAGCAGTGCTGCCTCACCTCTACTTCCTTGCCCGAGTAGTGCCATGTAGGTCCTTTGCTTGATCGCCAGAGCAGCACCACATCCTCTGCTTCTTAATCAACGGTGATTTTTCTTTGCTATTCCCATGATATTTCTACTACTATTTTAGTGTTTGCATTTCATGAAATGAGATGTTTCAATTTACTATTGCTATTGTGCTAGATTTTATTCCTGGTCTGTATTGTATATCTCTTTGCGTGTACTAGATAAGAATGGTATGCATTTTGCTACTAGATATTCACCATTAATAAAAGTACACTTTATTTCGTATGTTAGGCAATTATAGTTAAACTGGTCAAGAATGGACAAGAGTTGGATGGATAAAGCTAGAAACACACAAGCATATATTGACGGGGATATCGACATGAAGGTGGATATGGACATGAAGGGGAATATGGGGGTGGATATGAAGCATGTGAGCTTTTGTTCTTCAGATTGAATTTACCAATGACTATCATGGATGGTTGCTTAAAAAGCATTCTTTCTATCCTATCCTATGTATGCAGTTGGAAGTGGACAAGCCCATGGCAAAAGCAGGAATGCAACCACAAGCAAGCTGAAGAGGTAATATCTATGTTTCCAAGAATTTTTCATGCCCTCAACTCTGTAAATATTTCCTATAGTACAGTACTGAAGTTTACAAAATAATTTTCCTGGTTGCATACCTTTTACAAAATATTTCCTATAGGAAATAGTACAGTACTGATGTTTTTCAGTACTATAAATGTATTTCAGTATTTTACTATAGGAAATATTTCAGTACTTACGATTCTAAATGACAACCAGATTCTAAACTCCACTATTGTACAGTACTGAAGCAACCTGTACTCTTGAAAGAACCAAAGTTTACAAAATGAAAATTTCATGCCCTCAACTCTGTACATTACTGATTTTTGGCAGATTCTAATTTGTTAATATCTAGCTATACTGGCAGCTCCTTGCTCTTCCTACTCTGGCAAATTTTGCCTGGTTGCATTGTTTTTCGCCCTGATAAAACAGATTCTTTATGATGGGTATTGCGGCTGCATTTCCTTAAGTATTTGGATTGACGTGTCCCCACCCCTGCCTATTTGTACTCCTCAGTGTACTATGTACGTAGAGTATACATTCATGCCTATTTGTATGGAGTTTTGCCTATTTGTTCAATATATAGTAATGCATAGAGTTTTGCCTATTTGTACAGAGTCCAACAATCTGTTGTATATAGTACTGGATAGAGTTTTAGTCATAGCTTTCACTATTAATTTCTAATTTTTTTTGAATTGAGCAGGTTTTGCACTGGTGGTGCCAAAACTGCTAAATATATGAATTTGTGCAAATTTGTTTAACATTCCTACACATACATGCTAGTTTCACCAAAAAGTTGGGACTACCCAGCTTGTATGTGGCTTCACCACTGACTGTACACGTTCTTGTTTTGCTTATTTGCACATGGAAGATTTCTGTATGTGCACTTCAAACAATTCCTGCTTGATCATTGCTTGCTGTGATGATGAAGTGTTGTACATTTAGAAGAATTCTATTTTTTCCGATTAGTTAAACTGCAGCATGTTGTTACTTAAAAAAAATCTGAAATGAGAGCTACATTTCGAATTTCCTATCTGTTGCAGGTTTCACTAGAGAAGTTGACGGAGATTAGGAAGATCTTGAAGCTGCTGATGATTTGGAAAACCTATGATTAAGTTGCTGAGTGATTATGTAATATGCTTTGTTTGTTGAACCTGGACACTTGATCTGCTCATTTTGCTGGTTAAGCCACTATATGCTCATTTTGGTTGTGTGGCACCCCCAGAAACATATGTAATTTCTCCTTTTATGGCAATACTTCATTTTTGTTGTGGCACATTTAACATATATGTACTATACCTTTTGTGGCAGAACCTCCTTATATATATGTGGATATTATGTTTATCTGATGATGTTTAAGGTTTTTTGGACGAGGCCTATATGTTGCTCTGATTGAAGTGTATGGATGAGATGTATGTGCTACTGTGATTAAAGTGCATGTATAAATTATGTAATATTTCATGATTGTTTGAAGATAATGAATGGATATTATATTAGGGATGTCTAGATTAATTTGGTAGTGAAATGTACTTGCTGGCATAAATGTTGTCGGGTGAAAAGGCTTCTGCAGGCATATGGACTGCCGGCAATTGAAATTTCATGTGTTTTGACAAATCTGCCGGGAGAAAACATACTACCGGTAAATACAATGGCAAGGGCAGAAAAACTGCCGGGAAGAGTTTATCTGCCGGGACAAGTAATCCCCGGCAGCCGTTCTCGTGGCAGTTCTATCTGCCGGGAGAAATGTTCTCCCGGCAGTTTGCCTGCCCTTTAAAGTGATTTCTCCCGGTGGATTACATGCCATCGCATCAGTGTTGTGGTGTAGTGCCACATCCTCTCTTTAATTCCTCTTTAATTGTGTACCACATCATCCATAAAGTCTAGTTGGGCATGCATGATACCGCTTATGATACTACTCCCTTCGTCCGGGTTTATTAGGCCTCTCAGCATCACAAGCATGTCCCTTTTTATAAGGCCTCGCTTTGGAAAAGTGCATGCATGTAACCATTTCGTTCGTTGCATTGAAAGTCATTATTGTTGGTGCCATGGTTGAGAAATTAATACACTTCATGCGGGCTTTTTCATTGGTCGCATTCATGTGAGAGAGTGCATTGTGAGTGAAATGGAAGAATTAATGTGAGCAAATTACTATGTGTCTTGGTCTAAGAGAAGTTGTCTTTAGGCCTAAGGCTGGTCATAGTGGGGAGTAACTTAGACTAGTAACATGCATATGTTACTAGTCTATGTTACTACCTTCATAGTGGGTAGTAACATATGAATGATAACATGCAAGCCTTCATTAATTGAGATATAGAGTCATTTTACCTCGGGGTGTGTTATGTTACAGTAACATATTATGTTACCACAAGCATATCTTTCCTCGTTAACTCCATGCCACATAACCAATTTTTTCTTGGGATGTGTTATGTTACTACCTAAGTTACTCCCACTATGGCTAGCCTAATAAACCTGTACAGACGGAGTACCAACCAGCCTAAACCGGAAAGGAGGGAGCATGATATTAGCTATAGTACTCTATGATATACTACCTCACTATAAGAGCATGGTTAATAATACAGCCAACGGTCGGCTATAAAAAGTTGCCATGTCATATACACAGCCAACCTCTTAGCGGGCATGTACAATAATAAGTTTTAAATACGTACTAGTTTATCAATAGTTGGCCCACCTTACATCCTCACAAAAGTGTCTTGGGTCTCGTGTTGGAGCTAGCTCTACTAACCAAGAGCCCACTTCTATTCTCTCTCCTCTTCACTTTCCTCCAACTAATTAATAAGCACATATATATCATTCTATTCCTTATAGCCTGCTTATGTCACTCTATTTTACTTACTCTAAGACTAGCCACAATGGAGAGTAACATATACTAGTAACATACACATATCCCTAGACTATGTTACTACCTTCCATAGTGGGTAGTAACATAAGTATGGTAACATGCAAAGCCTCATTTATTAGGTTATAGACTCATAATGCATTGGGACATGTGATGTTACAGTGACTAGCTAAGTTACTCAAACTATACCTCTCTCCTCATTACTTAACTCATTGCCACATAAGCAAATTTGTTGAGTTGGACTCGATGTTACTACTGAAGTTACTTCCACTGTGGCTAGCCAGTCCAATGCATAGTATCATAGAGTAGCTAGTATCATATGTAGTACTTTATTTATACTGTCATGAATGACACATAGTAGCATAGAATTTATTATGATACGATTTCATGATATTATACTTAACCCTCTTTTTCATCATTAATTCTATGACTCATCAAAATTGCCTAGTTGGCATGCATGATACTAGCAAAGAAAGTTTACAGATCATTTGTGCGTTGCTTTGTGAGTTTTCATTTGTTTGTTCGAGAAGCGGGGGGAAGTTTGGCACAAGTTTTGATGACCGCTCCTTCCAAACCGAAGCATCTCACATGAAGGATCGTGGTTTCCAAAAGGAGGCATGTCAATTCAAACTCCTGTGGCCGGTGACTTCATCTTTTGGCCTCATAAAAATTTCCATGGTGCGCAATCACCATTATGCCACGGGTTCGATTTTATGGCGCATTTCAGGTATCGTTAGCTATATTTAGGACATTTTGAGATTAACATGCATTTTGTGCATAAAAATAAAATTACAACCGGAACTGCATGTGCTGGCGAAAGGGGTGAGGACCGTCGTTCGATCTGGGAGCATCCAGCGGTGCAGACGTACGATCCATGGGGTTTGGGTTCTGGCCAATCAGCAAGCACGACTCAGATCGTGGGCGGGGTGGCGGGGTTTGGTCGGCACACGGCTTTCATCAACGAACCGTGTGCTAGTCGCAAAGCAGATTGCATATTTTTGTTCACACATACTATAGTGAGATCAGTTGAGTGTGCTACCTCTATGATATAATAATAATAACAACAAAAAACAGTTCATATTCATTGCCTGAGCTGACATGATATCAAGGTCAACATATTAACGGTTCTTACATGCATCAACAGAAAATCGGGCATAACTCAGAAATTCACTACACGCGACAGTTCTAAATGGAAGGAATTAAGTTGCAGGGTAGGCATAAAGAATAGTCTTACGGCTTAATTCCCATGTACATGGGGAAACTCGGATCATTACGTTGACCCCGAATGAACTTGGGTTTTCTGATGATTTTACGCTTCTTTGTTAGAGTGGTGCGTGAACCCTTGGTTGGCAACTCATCAAATTCATCGTACTCGTCCTCATCGGCAACGTCGTCGACACCCAGTACCCTTCTCTTTCCATGCATCACTACATGGCAGTTCTTATGCAAAGGGTCTTCCACAAAGAAAATCTGGGTAGCATCGCTGGCAAGAATGAACGGGTCTGCGTGATATGCCATCGTTGTCCTATTAACACAGGTATTCCTGTAATCATCAACCTTTACATGACCAAGAGGGATCCATGCGCACCTGAATAATGCCAGCTTAACTTTCACATAGTCAAGCTCCCAAATCTCTTTGATGGTTCCATAGTATACCCTTTTATCAGCTTCATCTATAGTCATGCATTCTATTCAAACAGCGTTGTTCTGATATGAGGTCTTCTGATCACATTCCTCAGTGTAGAACGTGTATCTATTTATGTCATATGCTTGGTACATCAACACCGTAGGTGATAGCTTTTGTGCCAACCACGTAGCAATGTCATCGATGGATCCTTGTGCCAAACGATTCTTCAGCCATTCAGTGGAGTTCTTGGTGTTCTCCTTCATCTCCACATCTAATGAAGGCACCATTGGTAAGAAGCTTTGGCGTATCTCCGCCAAGTGTTCTTCGGCATAAGCACTAAGAACTGGGTTGTTAAGCAGTACCGTCAAATGGGCTTTCTCTGCCAATTCTCCGGGTGCAGCCATTTGCGTGTCAGTAAGGACCGGCTGACCTTTAAGCTTTCCCTCATGGTGAGAGAGGGGAAAACCTATAGGTCTTTGTTTCATGTATTCGGTGCAAAACTCAACCACCACCTCCGCCGTATAACCTTGTAGGATGCTTGCCTCTGTATGTTTTCTGTTGCGACAAAAGCTCTTCAGTATTCCCATGAACCGCTCGAAGGGATACATGTCGCGAAGAAACACAGGACCACAATACTTTATCTCGTCGACAAGGTGCATAGTTAGATGGACCATGGCATCAAAGAATGACGATGGGAAAAACATCTCTAGGTTGGACAATATTCTTGCAATATCATCTTGCATATGATCCAACTCTTCAGGATCTACAACTTTCTGCCATAGTTGGTTGAAGAAATCACAGAGGTTAATGAGTGTGTTTCTTATATACTTGTCCATCAGATTCCTGATGGCCACCGCGAGGATTTGTGTCAACATTACGTGGCAATCATGTGACTTCATGTGTCCCAACTTCATTTTACCCGAGCTCACATCCACGAGACTTCTGATGTTTGCGCAGCAGGAAGAGGGTGTCTTAACTGACAACAAATAGGTGAAGAACTATGGTGCTTCTTTTGTACTGAAATTGTAACTCTGGCGAGCTTTGATGAATTTGTCATCATCTTCTGCTTCACTCTTGTATTTTGATTGACCAGCAAGCATATCAAGCCGTGAACTGTCACCATCCTTTCTTTTACCTTTAATCTTGAGCAGAGTACCAGGGATGCTTTCACATATGTTCTTCTCTACGTGCATGACTCGATGCAGTGACGTACTTGTAGAATCTCCCAGTAAGGTAATTTCTAGAACACCGATTTCTTCTTAAGCACTTGACCCTTGGTTGTTTGTTTCACCATCAAAGTGTGGTTCTTGCAAAGCACAACATTAATTTTTTTAGCCATGTTGTGGACCACCTCCCCTTCATAGGGTCTTGGGCCCACATATGCCTCTGCCGTACCATCAAATTCAGCTTTCATCTTTCGGTATGGGTGAGTTTTCCGTAAGAACCTACGATGACGCAAATACATGGTTTTGTGCTAGTTGGAAAGTCTTCTGCTAGCTGTCCTATCCATGCACGTGACACACCCTACATCTCCCTTTGTTTTCTGCCCCGATGTGTTGCCTAATACCGGCATATCTTGCATGGTGTGCACCAGCATCGCATGTAGATCAGAAATCTCCTTTTTGTAAGCATCATAACATTTTACAGCCGGCGCATCTATCCACACTGTCAGCAGTTCTTCTACTAGTAGCTGAAAGTAAATGTCAATGTCATTTCTAGGTTGCTTCGGGCCTTGGATAATCGTTGACATCATAATGTATTTTTTTTCTTCATACACAACCAAGGAGCTAGGTTATATATGCACAGAAGCATCGGCCATGTGCTGTGATTGGTGCTCATATCACCAAAAGGATTCATCCCGTCAGTACACTCCCCGAGCCTTATACTTCTAGGATCCTTGGAAATTTTTCCAAACTTGCTGTCGTTTAATTCCCATTGAGCCCCATCTTTCAGGTGCCTCATAAACTTATCCATAATTCGCGCATCATGATGCCACCGCAACCTCTTTGCCTCTTTAGGGTTTGCAAACAAACGCCTCAACCTTGGAATTAAAGGCAAGTACCAAACAACCTTGAACGAGATTCATGTCTTGATCTCGTCGTCCAATTTGTACATGTCCCTTGCTCTCCTGTGCTTGTAGCATGCATGCTTGCATGTGGGACATGCACGCAAATCTTTGTACTCACCACGGTACAATATACAATGATTCACACAAGCGTGTATCTTCTGTACTTCAAGTTCCAATGGGCAAACAATTTTCTTTGCTTCATTCGTGCTTCTGGGGAGCACATTATCTTCCGGAAGAATTTCTTTGAAAAGACCTAACATCTCTGTGAAGCCCTTGTTTGATAGACCGTTTGCTTCTTTAAATCTGAGAAGCGCCAGGGTGGAACTCAACTTGGAATATTTCTTTTTGCAAGTTGTATACAATTCTTTCTTGGAGTCTGCATCAATGGTTGGCAGATCCTTGTACCCAATCATATCCTTTTTTGGGCCCTCGAAATCTTCAATCATCATAGCAAAATCTGGCATATGAAGATCGTCATCATCTGCGTCGATGTCTTGGTTTTCCAGTGGGCGTTTCGGCTTTCCGGTGTTCCATTGGTAGCTTGATGCCTCTGCCCCGATGTTAGATTCAACATCCATGTGACATTGATCGGGGTTTGGCATCTTGCTGCCCTGGGTTCTTCATCCATGACCTCCTCTTCACCGTGTTTGGTCCAACATGTATATTCATCCATGAATCCCCTAGGTTGGGAAGCGGCCAGCTAGAGAGCAACAATGGTCATGAACATGCACCATGCATAATAAACATTGCACACCAGCATGAGTAGGATATGGACACCCGCATGAGTAGGATATGGACACCATGAACAAAAATAGCATAGAGGCTATGTTGGTTTTGATTCAACTACATGCATAAACATGTGCCAAGTCAAGCCACTTGAACGTTCATAAGAGGATACCATATCATCATACTACATCACAATCGTTTTAATGCAATGTTGATATCCAAGATAAATCATTATAAACCCTTAGCTACTTATGCTTGGCATGTGAAACTATAATCTCTAATTGTCATTGCAAACATGTTTAATCATAATGGGCTGAATCATGGATACTAGGTTAAACCTACTTTCAAAAACAGAGCAAGTCGAGTTCATACCAGTTTCTGTCTTCCACGGCCAGTTCATCGAATATCGTCATTATTGCATTTCACTTGCATGGTCGATTGATGTGACGTAATAATAAAGGTGCAAGAGTGTTGCGGACTAAGCTGGAATCTGCAAACATTTTATTCAACGGGAGAAGACAAGGTAAAATTGGTTCTTCATTAGATCAACAATTATGCATAAGAGATCCACTCAACATTTTCATCGTGGTCTTCTCCTCAGTAAGGCTCGGAGATAAAAAGAAAGAAATTCAAAGAAACAAACTGAATTTTTTTTGGAGTTTTTAGTTTTCCAGAACAAGCAAATGAAAGCGGGAAACACAAACGAGAAAAACTATTTACAAGGGAAGACTCCCAACAAGCAAAAGAAGAACAAATAAATATGTTTGGGTTTTCTTCTAATATTACAACTAGGCAAGCATAGAAAGTAAACTAACTACAACTTGACACTTTTTTTGTTTTTCCAAGGTTTTTCAAACACACAAGAAGAACGCGATAAAATAAATTAAGCATGGATAGTACAATGGAAAAAGTGTGAACACAAACAATTGAAATGTGTGAACATGAATGTAAAGTCAGTGAGAAACACGTACTCCCCCAAGCTTACGCTTTTGGCTTAACTTGGTATGCAGTCAGTAGCCTGTATAGTAGTCGGCGTGATATCTCACTAAGGCTCTTGGTGCGGATGCCTCGGCTTGCCTTGCTGCCTCGACCGCAGAATTGTGGTCTCGGGCCTTGCTCTCAATAATGAAATATCTTCCCTTGCTGTGATAATCAAAAAGATCAGGCGCGGGCAAATATGTGTACACAACAGTCGATTGGTTAAATAACAATTTATAAGTGAAGTTATGAAAGTATCCTTTGAGGATCTTATGATTTTTCATAGCATCAAAGTCTAAATACCGCGTGGGTAGGATAGGGTGAAAGGGTAAAGGTGAAACACCCAGCTCTCTTGCTAAACGCGTGGCATAGATTCCGCCATAGAACCAGCCACTATTAGCATTGTGTTGTAACATGCGTGCAACAATCGCCCCAAGATTATAACTCCTATCATTGGTGAAGGCGGTCTGTATAAGGCTCAAGTATGGAGCACAAAATTTACTACAATCTTGTTTTCCTACAATACATTTCCCATTAAATAAAGCAAAGTACTGAATTGCAGGAAAATGAATGCTTTTTATTCTACCTTGTGTCACCCCCCCCCCTCGTTTCACCATAGCATAGACTAGTTAAAAATGATTCTTCCTCAGCCCTTGGTGATTCGTCAAGCGAACCCCAGAATGGAATTTTGTAGTGACAGACACAACTCTCTAGTGATAAGGTAAAAGGATTTTCATAAAGTTTGAAAGACACCCTAGACTCACGGGGATGAAATTTAAATCCTTTAACAAATGATTCAATGAGAATGAGGTGTTGATCGCACTTATCTGAAATGTAGGGACCGAGACCCGCATTGTGAACCAATTGCTCAAATTCCTCCTTAATACCTACGCAAACCATATAATCATCACAAGGCCAATAGCATGTTTTAGTGGCGGCATCTCATATGGAACTTTCACTTGGTTCAACATAGGAATGACTAGCGGAGTTGTCACTAGAAGATGCTCCCGAGGATCTCCTCCTTGAAGAACGCCTTCCAAAGAGACTCATCACGTTCGTGTACAATTTTATGAAAAAATTGTGCGAGAAAAATTTATCAATAAAACTTTACAAAAATGATAGCAACTACTCATAGGGATACATAGAAACTATAGCAAGCATTCAAACTACTTAGAACTTTAAGAATTCAACATGCAAGCTCATCTACATCAGCACCAAGAGTAGCTAATTATTCAAAATATAAACCACTAAAACAAAAACTAATTGGACAAACGGAGGAGTCACATACCAAGCAACAATCCCCCGAAACAGTTTCGGAAATGGAGCTTCGAGCAAAGAGATCGAAATCCGCGGGTTTGAGAGAGAGAGAGAGAGAGAGTAATGGAGAATTTTTTCTGGAGGTAGGTGATGAGGTGGTATAAAAATATAAGTGAGAGGGCCCACGTGGGGACCACAACCCACCAGGGCGCGCTTGGGGGTCCTGGCGTGCCCAGGTGGGTTGTGCCCACCTGGTGCACCCCCTCCGGTATTATTTGCACCAGAAATTCTTAAATATTCGGAAAACAATCATGTTAAATTTTCAGGGCATTCTGAGAACTTTTATTTTTGGGACATTTTTTATTATACGAGAAATTCAGAAGACAGATAAAACAAGGCATTTTATTTTATTTAGCTAATAAAAACATAAAATTAAGGATAGGGACAAAAGATAGTGCTTACTAAATTCATCAACTTCATACCGCTCAAAAATGATTCATTAATAAGGTTGATCATGTCTTATTAACACCCTCTTTCGGTTAGCATGAAACCGAAGAACTTTCGTAAATCACTAAGTTACCTCAACGGGGATATGAAAGTCCCCAACAGTAAGCATTTCATATTTCTTTTCAACAGTAGGTAAAGGTATCTGAAAACTACCAATATTGATTGTCGAAGATTTTTCAATAACATGAACACCATTCACTTGGAATTGCTTCTTCGAAAAGTGCACCGTATGCTCATTACCATTGATATGAAAAGTGACATTGCTTTTATTGCAATCAATAACAGCCCCTACAGTATTCAGGAAAGGTCTACCAAGGATAATCGACATGTTGTCGTCCTCGGACATCTCAAGTATAACAAAGTCAGTCAAAATAGTAACATTAGCAACAACAACGGGCACATCCTCACAGATACCGATAGGGATGGCAGTTGATTTATCAGCTATTTGCAAAGATATTTCAGTAGGTGTGAGTTTATTCAAATCAAGTCTTTTCTATAAGGAGAAGGGCATAACACTAACACTAGCTCCTAAATCACATAAAGCAGTTTTCACATAATTCCTTTTGATGGAGCAAGGTATAGTTGGTATTCCTGGGTCTCCAAGTTTTTTAGGTTAATCCATCCTTAAAAGTATAATTAGCAAGCATGGTGGAAATTTCATCTTCTGGTATTTTTCTCTTATTGGTGATGATGTCTTTCATGTCCTTTGCATAAGGACCCATTTTCAAGATATCAGTCAAGCGAGTACGCAAAAAGACTGGCCTCAACATTTCAGCAAAGCATTCAAATTCTTCATCATCTTTCTTTTTAGCTGACTTGGGTGGAAAAGGCATAGGTTTTTGAACCCACGGTTCTCTTTCTTTACCGTGTTTCCAAGCAACAAAGTCTTGTTTATCATATATTTTATTCTTAGGTTGTGAGTTATCAAGCAGCTGGTGGTTCTATCTAAACATCATTATCTGGTTCTCTTTCCATATTTAATTGAGTATCTTCGTGAACATCATTGTCTTTTTCATTATCACTAGGTGGATGTTCATTACCAGATTGAGTTTCAGCAACAGAGATAGAAACATCATTATCATTGTCAGGAGGTTTTTCTACTTCAGGTTCACTAGTAGCATGCAAAGTCCTATCAGTTTTCTTTTTCTTTTTAGGTGGACTAGGTGCAGTGGTGTTGTTTCTTTGTGAATCATGTTCAATTCTTTTGGGTGGTCCTCAGGATAAAGTGGTTCCTGAGTCATTTTTCCTCCTCTAGTTACAAATCCAACAACAAAGTCATGTATGTTCCTATTTATTTCATCAAGTAATTCTCTTTGAGATTTTGCAACTTGTTTTAGCTGGGTTTGTACCATAGAAGCATGTTTTCCTACACCTCTAACATCATTTGAAATTCTAAATAACAAGTCACTCAAATGAGCTATTATATCAGAATTGTATTTCAACTGTTTCATAACATTTGCATTGAAGTGATCTTGTTTACTAATGTAGTTTTCAAACTCATGAAGGCACTGAATAGGGTGCATATTGTGAGGATTATCATTGTCATTGAATTTCATTAGAGAATTTACCTCTACCACCTTAGGCAGTGGTGGTGTATTTAGCCCATGTATTTCTTCAATAGGAGGTAAATTCTTAACATCCTCCGCTTTAATACCTTTTTCCTTCATGGATTTGTTTGCCTCTTGCATATCTTCATGACTGAGATATACGGCCTATTCGGCAGCCCTCCGCTCCGCAGCTTCGTGCCAGAGCGGAGCGGCCCGCTGCCTATTTTCTAGGAGTCGCCCAAGCATCGCTCTGCGTGCTCCCGGAGCTGGATGACTGCCGAACAGGCCTATAATATGCCCCTCTTCTTCGGGGTAGGCTTAGGCGGTGATTCAGGAAGAGTTCTGTCAGGGATATTACTAGCAGGTATGAACCGGCTAGCGTAAACCGGATTATGGTAATATCATTGTATCATTATAATACTTAGTAGAGGCTACGGCCCATGAGATCTTAGGGCCCATGTATAGAGCTACGGTTTGTAAACCGTCTGATCATGTAACTTGAAAGATAAGAAAGAAAGAGCAGAGACCGAGGCGGACACAAGTATGAGCCGGCCTCGGGACTCTGTAAACCGGACCGGGTGTCGCCTCTATATAAAGGGACGACCCGGCGACGGTTCAGGGACAAGCAAGAAACAACCCGTCGAGACACAGGCAAGCGATCCGCTCCATGTTCATCGACACCCAAGCAATACCAAACCAAACTAGACGTAGGCTTTTACCTTCATCGAAGGGGCCGAACTAGTATAACCCTCTGTGTCCTTTGTGTGCTTTTAACCCCTTCAAGCTAACCTGTGCTATGGTTCCATCACTAAGTCCGTTAAACCGGATATCTGCCGTGTTAATTCCACGACAGTTGGCGCCCACCGTGGGGCCTGCGCACGATGGTTTCGAGTTCTTGAAGGGCAGCTTTGAAGGGCTCAAGGGTTACGCAGTCGGCCGGATGACCAAGAGTCGCCGCGGCCGGATCTACATCGACGACGCGGGCTGGGGACCGGAGGCCGATTCAATCGAATACGGGTACCGGGTTCCCTTCGGCAGCATCCACGTCTTCATTGGCAAGATCGGCGAACCGGGACCTGAGCCGGACATCTTCCCCAACATCGTCGAGCCGGCTCAGCGTGCAAGATTGGCCCGGATTCAGCCCGCCATGAAGCATGTTTTCGTTGGAGCAGTTCACGGGGTCCAAGCCGAGGACGGATCAGAGTCCGGTGGCGAGACAGTTATCTATTCCGACGATGAATCTTCATCCGGAGAGACTGAATCTTTGTATCAGTTGCGGGACGGCCGGTCTGAGGGTGAGTCCAACGGAGACAGTATTCCGGGCCCCTACGACCCTCCAAACCGGGTGGCTGTCTTTATGGCCGGTTCACAACCTACGCAGCAGTCCACGGTGAACGGGGCGACAGCAGAAGCTGGTGTAGGGGGGAGCGGCTCGGCCCTCTCGCCCTCCGACGATCTATCCACCTTAGTCGAGGAGTTTACAAACCGGGCCATGGCAGAGGTGGCTCCAGCAGACAAGGCGCAACATGATGCAGAGCTACTTCAGCTGAAAAACCGGATTGAGCAAGCAAGAGAAGATCTGAAAACAGAGAAAGCCATGATAGCAGGCAAGCAGAGCTGGAGGCTCGGACTTTTCAGTTGAGGATGGAGCAGGCCTCTGTGCAGGGAGTAAGGAGCCGGAAGTACCAGTCTCGTCTACCGTCGGTTTATGAGGCAGCGAATCTTTTTAGGATACCAGGAGCAGGAACCAGCAATGATCCAGCGGTAAACCGGAGGGCCGATCCGCCGAGGAGAGATGAGCCGGTTCAGCAGCCTACGGCGGAGCAAGATCGGCGAGTCACGTCTGCACCTCACGTCCCAACCCCTCCGAGTCATTATTCAAACCCCTTGGATAATATTGTTGCTGCCGCTTCGCGCCTGGCCGCTTTACCCATTGAGGGGACATCCCCCGTGGCGTTGGAAGCACGCAGAGTCAAGGATCTGCTTAACACAGCGTTAACACAACAGCAAGCATATTCTTACAGCAGGGAGAGGCTCCATTCAACACCGCGTCACAGCCGGAGTTACACTAGGCATTGGGAGGAACCAGAAGTGTCTAGTAGTGAACGCAGGCGACACCGTCACATGCAGAATAATCCGGCGGGCGCAGATGCACAAGCTCAGGATGCAAACCGGGTTAAATCGGTGGCCCATGAGGAGAATCGTCAAATGACGCCGGTTCACACAGCCACAGCCGAGACAGGAGTCACAACGAGTTCCTTTGGGGTGCCATGTCTTATCCCCGCTTTACGGAGTGTGAAGTTGCCCAAGGATTTCAAAGGTCCGCGTAAAGTGCCTAATTACACAGCAGATTTGGCTCCAGAAGCTTGGGTTGAGAGTTACGAGATGGCCATGGAGATGCTGGATGTAGATGAAGCGGCTTGTGCAAAATACTTTACTATGATGCTTGAAGGTACAGCCCGGACCTGGCTAAAGGGTTTACCCCCTAATTCTATCGGGTCATGGGGAGAGCTACGTCGCCAGTTTATCAAAAATTTCAAGGATACGTGCAAGCAGCCGATGTCAATAGTGGATCTAGCAGCCTATGTGCAAGGAGAACAGGAATCTACAAGTGCATGGGTGCGGCGAGTATCAGAGATCTTGCATTCTTCGAATGGTATAAATCCCAGTACGGCAATAGTGACACTGGAAAACAATTGCCGGTTTGAGTCTCTAAAGTTAAAACTAGGACGGCTTAAACGGGATTGTAATGATATGGGAACTCTCATGAGTGCTCTGGTGAAGTATGGGGACTCCGACAACAATAAGTATCCAGAAGCAGAGGGAGACAAGGCTGGAAAGGTCAATAAGCCTGGTAAATCGGCATAGGTTAATCCGGCTAGCACCAGTTTCTTAGGCAAGCGAAAGACAGAGGGTGATTCTGATTTTGTGGCCAATACCCAAGTTCAAGGGGGTTTTCAGCGCAATAAGGGCAAACCGCCTCCACAAACCGGCGGAGGGGATGTTAGTTGGGACCAGGAGTTAAGTCAGCCTTGTCCGAAGCATAGCACAAGGGAACGACCAGCGAAACACACTATAGGAGAATGCAGGCCCTTGATGGAAGCCATAATGAGCCGCTTCAACTCTAATAGCAGGCCCCCAAACGGCGGCTCAGGCCCGGGGTTTCATGGTCCGGGTCACTAGGGGAACGGCTCCGGATCAGGATATCGTGGCAACAACAGTGGTTATCATAACCGGGTCAATAATCAATATGGTCAAGGTGGTTATAATAACTAGGGTAATCAGCCGTATGGTCAAGGTGGTTACAATAACCAAGGCAGCCAACAGCAGGGCCAAGGTAATCACAATAACCAGGGTAATCAGCAGCGTCAGCAACAGCAGCAGCAATCCGGATATCAAAGTAATCCAAAGGAGTTGAGTAGTGGGCAATATCATGTGTTCACCACGAGTTTGTGTAAACGAGATCAAAAAGTTTTAAAGCGGGCAGTCCACGCGGTTGAACCGGTGACGCCGCAATTCCTGCGCTGGTCAGAGCAGCCCATTGTATGGAGCAGGGAGGATCACCCGATGCGGGTGGATAATCCGGGCCACTTGGCCTTGGTGGTAGCACCACAGGTGGGTGGTTATAAGTTCACTAAAGTTCTTATGGACGGCGGCAGCAGCATCAATATCTTGTATTATGAGACCTTCCGTCGAATGGGCCTGATGGATAAGAAGCTAAGGCAGTCAAACACGGTGTTCCATGGGGTGGTTCCAGGTAAGTCAGCTTACCTAGTTGGGAAAATTGACTTAGAAGTTACCTTTGGAGATGAGCATGATTCCAGGTCAGAGATGATAACTTTTGAAGTCGTCAAGATCCGAAGCCCTTATCACGCTCTATTCGGGAGGACGGTTTATGCCAAGTTTATGGCTAGGCCGTGTTATGTTTATCTGCAGCTCAAGATGCCGGGTCACAAAGGCACAATCACGGTTCATGGAAGTTGCAAGATTGCATTGGAGTGTGAAGAGGGAGACGCTGCTTACGCGGAGGCAGTATGTGCTACAGAGGAGTTGATGTTTTATAAGGATAATGTTGATCCGGCAGATATGACCCCATTGAAGAAGCCGACTACGGAGCATGATCCGGCGTTGAAATTTAAATCGGCGGAGGATACCAAGCAAGTTGATTTTGTGCCAGGCAATTCATCCAAGCTGTTCACTATCAGCCTAACCTTGACCCCAAATAGGAAAGCGCGCTCATCGAGTTCATCCATGAGAACCGGGGTATCTTTGCATGGAAACCTTCTGACATGCTAGGTATACCGAGGGAACTCGCTGAGGACAGTCTTAACATTGATCCGAAGTTCAAACCAGTCAAGCAGTATCTGCGCCGCTTCAACGAAGAAAGGCGTAAAGCTATAGGAGAGGAGGTGGCCAGGCTTTTAGCCGCAGAGTTCATAGTTGAAGTTTTTCATCCGGAATGGTTGGCCAATCCGGTGCTGGTATTGAAGAAGAATGGAAAGTGGAGAATGTGTGTGGACTACACAGACCTCAACAAAGCTTGTCCAACTGATCCTTTTGCTCTCCCTCGTATTGATCAGATCATCGATGCTACAGCAGGATGTGAGCGGTTGAGTTTTTTGGATGCATACTCCGGATATCGCCAAATCAAGATGGCAGTTAAGGACCAGGAGAAGACAGCTTTCATAACTCCTTTTGGTGCCTTTTGTTATGTATCTATGCCTTTTGGGCTCAAGAGTGCCCAAGCAACTTATCAGCGTTGTGTACAAAACTGTCTTAAGGGGCAGATAGGTAGAAATGTTCATGCTTATGTGGATGATATAGTGGTGAAGTCAAGAAAAGAGGAGACGATGATAGAAGACCTCAAGGAGACTTTTGACAATCTTCGAGCCTATAAGATGATGCTTAATCCGGAGAAGTGCGTTTTTGGTGTTCCGGTAGGCAAGCTCCTCGGGTTCTTAGTGTCCAACAGAGGAATCGAAGCTAATCCGGATAAGATCAAGGCAATCACATCTTTGACTAAACCGGCTTGCATTAATGATGTTCAGCGTATCGCTGGCCGGATCACAGCATTGAGCCGGTTCATCAGCCGTTTGGGGGAGAAGGCAATTCTGCTTTATCAGATGTTGAGAAAGACGGATCGATTCGTATGGAGTGATGAGGCAAATACTGCATTTGAAGATTTGAAGCGGCAATTGGCAAGACCACCGGTCCTAGCCGCCCCTGTTGATAATGAGCCTTTATTGTTATATGTTGCTGCTAATGCACGGGCAGTTAGTGTGGCAATCGTGGTTGAGCGCAAAGAGGCGGGGAAAGAGTATCCGGTTCAACGTCCGGTCTATTATATCAGTGAAGTACTCATTGAGTCTAAACAGAGGTACCCGCATTGGCAGAAACTGGTATATGGTGTGTTCATGGCAAACCGGAAGTTGAAGCATTATTTCCAAGGCCATCCGATAACTGTTGTTAGTTCAGCGCCATTGGGAGATATAATCCAGAACAGGGAAGCTACGGGCAGAGTGGCGAAGTGGGCCATTGAGCTCAGCCCACACGAGTTGAAATATGTGCCACGCACCGCTATCAAATCTCAAGCATTGGTGGATTTCATCAATGATTGGACAGAACTGCAAACACCAGAGGAGAAGCCGGATCTTACATATTGGACGATTCACTTTGACGGTTCAAGACAGTTAGAAGGCTCGGGGGCTGGAGTTGTTTTAACTTCCCTGCGAGGAGACAAGTTTTGCTATGTCCTCCGTTTATTGTTTCCTTGTACTAATAATGCAGCAGAGTATGAAGCATTGCTTCATGGCTTGCGGATGGCCAAGGAGATGAACTTGAGCCGGGTTAAGTGTTTCGGTGACTCAGATTTGGTGGAACAACAAGTATCAGGCAAGTGGGATTCGAGAGATCCTCTCATGGCAGCTTATAGACGAGAAGTGGAAGCAGTTGCAGGATATTTCAAAGGGTATCAGGTGGACCACATAGACCGGCGAAAGAACGAAGCGGCCGATGCTTTAAGACGGCTGGGTTCACAGCATAAACCGGTGCCGCCGAATACTTTTTTGGATGAGCTGCACAGTCCATCAGTTCAAGTACCGTCGGAGGAAGACTTGGCTGTTCCTGATCCAGAGGCACAACTAGTTGCAGCACTTCACGTTATTCCGTACTGGACGTTACCTTATTTGGCGTATCTAAACCGGGGAGAGCTACAGGACGACGAGATCGAGGCACGACAGATAGTCCGGCGTTCTAAGTCCATGACAATTGCAAACGGGGAACTTCATCATCGCAGTGTTTCTGGAGCATTTCAGCGGTGTGTATCAGCTGAGGAGGGTTGTGAGATCCTTCGTGAGATTCATGAAGGGGATTGTGGTCATCATGCCGGTTCAAAATCTTTGGTGGCTAAAGCTTTTCGACATGGATTCTATTGGTTGACAGCTCATGCTGATGTGGCGGATTTAGTCCGGAAGTGTGATGCTTGTCAGAAGTTTTCACGACGTGCTCTTGTTCCGGCACAGGAGCTCCGGATGATACCAATAACGTGGCCGTTCGCGACTTGGGGGCTGGATATGGTCAGGCCCTTCAAACGGTCCCAAGATCAGAAAACTCATCTACTGGTGGCTGTGGACAAGTTTACAAAATGGATTGAGGCAGAGCCTGTGAGAAAGTGTGATGCGGCCACAGCGGTCAAATTTATCAAAAGGGTAATTTTCCGGTTTGGTTTTCCACACAACATCATCACAGACAACGGCACCAATTTATCTAAGGGTGAGATGGAAGAATGTTGTCAACGGGAACATATTCGCCTAGACGTGTCTTCTGTGGCCCACCCTCAATCCAATGGTCAAGCTGAAAGAGCAAATCAGGAGATTTTGCGAGGTATCAAGCCCCGACTTATGACTCCCTTGCAAAGAACACCAGGGTGCTGGGTTGAGGAGTTACCTTCTGTCCTTTGGAGTATCAATACTACGCCAAACCGGTCCACAGGTTATACACCTTTCTTCATGGTATATGGTGCTGAAGCAGTCCTTCCAAGTGATATCCGTCATGATTCACCAAGGGTGACAGCCTATGTGGAAGCGGCCAACGAGCAGGCGAGACAAGACAGCTTGGACCAGTTGGATGAAGAGCGTGATATAGCAGCGGCACGGTATGCGATTTATCAACAAGACTTGCGCAGGTATCACAGCCGCCGGATCAAGACAAGGACGTTCCAGGAGGGAGATTTGGTGCTCCGGCTCATCCAAGATCCAACAGATATGCACAAGCTATCCCCACCTTGGGAAGGGCCCTTTGTGGTCAGCAAGAATCTGCACAACGGTTCATACTACCTGGTGGACGTTCGAGAACACAAGGACTCACGGACGTCGGAAGAAGAGACAAAGAGGCCATGGAACATCGCCCTCTTGCGGCCCTACTACACTTAAGCCATGAGCTTTACTGTATACTATGTATATATTATGATTAATGAATAAACCTGCACCCTCGGTAAACCGGGGGCTCAGCCTTTTTTTCCAATATAAATATCTTATGGTGACAACCATACATTTCTTATCATATCTCATGTGTCAAACACTTCGATTGGTTTAAAATAATTGTGCAGGGCATATGTATTCTGGAGCAATAACTCACTGAAGGACTTCCTATTCAAACATATGGTCCTATTCGAACGATGGAGGCCCTCTGGATGGTGACAACCATCCAGTGATTGGCTAAAGTTTTTCCTATGGTTCTACGGGAACCATGGAGGCCCTCTGGATGGTGACAACCATCCAGTGATTGGCTAAAGTTTTTCCTATGGTTCTACCGGAACCATGGAGGCCCTCTGGATGGTGACAACCATCCAGTGATTGGCTAAAGTTTTTCCTATGGTTCTACCGGAACCATGGAGGCCCTCTGGATGGTGACAACCATCCAGTGATTGGCTAAAGTTTTTCCTATGGTTCTACGGGAACCATGGAGGCCCTCTGGATGGTGACAACCATCCAGTGATTGGCTAAAGTTTTTCCTATGGTTCTACGGGAACCATGGAGGCCCTCTGGATGGTGACAACCATCCAGTGATTGGCTAAAGTTTTTCCTATGGTTCTACGGGAACCATGGAGGCCCTCTGGATGGTGACAACCATCCAGTGATTGGCTAAAGTTTTTCCTATGGTTCTACGGGAACCATGGAGGCCCTCTGGATGGTGACAACCATCCAGTGATTGGCTAAAGTTTTTCCTATGGTTCTACGGGAACCATAGAGGCCCTCTGGATGGTACCCGCATCCAGTGATTGGCTAAGGTTTTATATGGCCAGCGGGGGGCAGGATTGTACCCGGATTCTAGCTTAGCCCATGTTGGTCATATCCGGTTCCTATGGATGGTACCCGCATCCATCGACCGGCCCTCTGGATGGTAAGCCCATTCCATTGATTGGCTGAACCTTGCTTTGAGCCTGGCAGCTCGTAAAAAGCCTTGACTACATGGTTTTATTTGCAAAACTTGCATTTCTGGTGTTTATGTTTTATGGTTCCTTAATCCGGAATGGGACAGCTCCAGAAGTTGACCACATATTTACAAAGTTAAAAGTCTGGGTCATGAATACCAGCATGAGTTAAACCGGTGTTCATTATAACCCGGATCATCCATCAGGCAAAAGCCAAGTATAGCTACAAATGTCTTTTATCAAACCCGGGATTATTATTGGGTCTATCAAGGCTTCCATCAGAAAATTTTAAATTCTACCAAATTAAAAATATCAAGTACGCTTGATGTCAGGTATGAAGTTATTTTTGGTGCAAACAAAATACTTGTTCGATATATGTTATGAGAGCAATTTAATTGGTCTGGCGGTAAAACCGCTAGGACATATTTTCAGTATTATCTATGCAGGAACAGATGATATGTAAGATAATCCATATCAGACCAAATTTAAATTGGCAGCGTTATAACAAGAAGTCGGAGCATCCGGATCAAAGCGGACAATGTTTTCAACTATCCTATTACAAGGCATAGCAAGCCTGAACGGATTAAAGATTGTTCAGCAAAATGAGATTGCAACGGCAAAGATATACTATGAACTACGCTTCCTCCTGCTGAGACGGTTGGGTATCAACTTGTTCCGGAATCTCCTCCTCTTCTTGAAGCGGCTGGAAGTCAGGGACACACCAATCGATTTTCGTTAAGGCACGAAAGTACATCTCTTCATTGATGAGTTCAGACGGATCGATATCTGGGGCGAATGTATGAGGGCGCACTGGTGGGATTAGATTGACGGTATCATAAACCGGCCGCTCCACCTGCTCGTTCTGTAAATCATACCCTGGATGACACCTGGATAAATCTGATTCGGCCGCAAGTTTGCTGGCGAGAGGATGCATCTCCTTCGTCAAGGCGTGGAGATCTTTGGCAGTAAAAGCTGATCCGTCTTCTTTAGTATTTGGATACCCATTCAAAGCTTCTTCCGGATCAAAGTCCGGAACCCACGCTTTTGCTCTGGTAAGCGCCACGAGGGAACCGGCTCGAGCAGCAGACTTCTTAACTTCCTCCAAACGCACTGGCAAAACAGACAGCTTTTATAATGTGCCTTGGATGGTAGTGGGGGCCGGTTTATTGAAAGACATTGCGCTTATGACCCTTTGAGCGCCGCAATATAGCTGCTCGATCAGAGTATAAGATGCCTTGAGTTTTTTCCGTAAGTCATCCCCAAGATGAGTGACACGGCGCCCTGCATATGATTATCACAATTAAACCGGAACGGATTGAAGATCGCAAGAATGAAAGCAGGAATATAGATTAAGTACATACCAAACACAGCAGAAGTCATCAGTTCTATTTGCCGCTTTAGACCGGTTAACTCTTCAGTCACCGGGTTAAGGGCTTCTTCAGCGTCCTTTGCCCTCTTTTCCAAGTCCTTCTTCTGAACCTCAAAGGCAGTCCTCTCTTCTTCAAAGAACTTCTTCAGCTGTTCAGCAGTCTTTAAGCTCAGCGCCAAGTCTTTTTTGGCTTTAGAAGCAGCAGATTCCGTTTCAGCAAGTCTGTTCCGGAGTTCAGTAATTTCTTCTGCCCTCCGGTTCAAATCAGCCTGCAAGGAAAATCAAAGTGGGAAGAAGAAAAAAGTCACACAAGTCTCAAGCACACAAACAAGTTGTCTACTTGACACTTGGGGGCTAATGGGCAGTTGAAGCAGTAAGCAGTAGCAATTCAAAGACAAAGTCTCAAGCACACAAACAAGTTGTCTACTTGACACTTGGGGGCTAATGGATAATTGAAGTATCAAAGGAAAAATTCAGGCAAGTCCCAGGCACATAAACCGAGTTATGCCCCTGGCACTTGGGGGCTAATGTAAAGATCATTTGTTTAATTAGGAAGTACTGGTTCACCTTCTAAACGTAGCTAAACCGGAACTTGGGGGCTACTATGATATAGACAGAAGCGCATTGAAAGCAGAAAAACAAACGCAAAGGTTTACCTCATACTTGTCCTTCATCATATTAATCAAGCCTGCTTCATAATCTCGACCAGTGTGAAGCCGGTTCAAATACCCGGAATAGAGCTCCTGGGCACTCATGTCGGCGAAACTGGACAGCTCGGTACTCCATTTACCCTTCTCTTGATGCAGCTTCTCCGCTTTAGCCGTATGTTTGGCTAAAACAGTGGGCTCAGCAGGAGCGGTATAAGCTGTGTGAGTTATTTCAACTTCCGGAGAAGCAGTTGTTGGTGGTGGGGTCCCAGTGTGAACCGGGCTAGCAGGAGCCGGACTAGTCCGAGGAGGAGCGGCCCGGGCAGAACTCGCCGGTTCAGTGACGTTCTCGATGTTGGGAGTTTCAAGTTCAGTAGTATGATCCATAGGAGCAGGATCTTCAAGTGGAATTGTGGGCTCGCCTTCCGGAGGGATAGTTGAATCCGGATCAACCGCCGGATCATCAACGGCAGTCTCAGCAGTTGGTTTGTTGGCTTTCGGTTTTTTGCTAGGCTTTGGCTTACTGAAAGAAATTGGAAGAACAAGTTAGAACTGTAAAGCAAGGTGCAATCATAAACCGGATAAATTAAAAGACTTACCCTGGGACAGTTTTTAGGGGTGGGAGCTGTGTGGCAGTTGATTCGCCGGAAGAAGACAAGGGAGTATCCTGATAATCAGGGTCAGACGGTTTAAGCGGTTTGCGTATAAGCCCGGCCTTGGGATGAAGAAGAGTTGGAGAGAGTATAACCTCAGAGCGGCGCCTCCGAGCTGGAGTAAGAGAAATTCCAGACGACTCAACTGCAAGACCGCTATGACGGGTAGTCCGGCGAAGGGCTTCGTGTTGCTGTTTCTTCAAAAGAAAATTGGGATCCAATTGAGAATAAGGGTGAGAAAACTGATATTTCCGGACTGTCCGACGACTTTTTTGTGGAAGTGGTTCTGAATCGGAAGAAAGGATAGTTACCTCAATTTCGGTCGGTTTATCTACTTCAGCCAACTCCTGTGAAAAGTTACCGCTAAATACAGATATGGGTAAAAGTGAACAAGTCAAAGCCGGATTAACTCATACCTCAGAGTCCGGATCGTCATCCTCAGCATGAGAACCGGAGCCACCAGCCGCTTTTCTCTTCTTGGTAGCGAAGGCTTTTCGGCGTGGCTATTTTCCGGCCTTCTCCTGAGGTTTCCTCTTCCAAAAGGGATCATCAGCCTGTTCAAAAGGTGAAAGATAATTGAAAGAATAATTTAAAGGAACGGATTACCAACATATGAAAGAAAGTAAGACATACCGCAGGCAGCTTGTTTTTCTTGTAATATGGGGCCAATCCGGTTTGGCCGCATTCTTCTAAGGTGATGTTAAGCATTTTCTTAGCAGACTCAGTGACTTCCGATTCAGAAAGTTTGTCCTTAGAAAAACGTTGAGGATCATCCGGTTTACCAGAATACTTATACATCAAGCTTGGGCGCCGGCTCAAAGGAAGGATACTCCAAGAGATCCAGCAACGCATAAAATCCACTCCGGTTAAGCCATTGGCCATAAAGGCCTTTAGCCTGGCAAGTTGCGAGGCAAACCGGGGCCGCTCTGAGGAGCTGAGGCGCTGCGGGAAAGGGTGATCCTCCGGAAGACGGTGCTTGCGATAACCCGGCAATGGGTTTTCCCCCTCAGGTGAAGTGTCAATACAGTAAAACCAAGATTTATTCCAGTCCTTGGGGTGTGTGTGGAGAGCGGCATGAGGAAAGACTGCATCTTTTCTCTTCTGAATGCTGACCCCGCCCAGTTCTTGATGAGGTCCGCTGGTACATTCAGTTCGCCGGTTCAGGTGGAAGAAGTCCCGGAACAGGTCAAATGACGGTTCTTCTTGCAAGTACACTTCTGAGAAAACTTGAAAATCGCATATATTGGAAACAGAATTGGGACCTATGTCCTGAGGATGGAGTTGGAAAGCAGCAAGTACATCCCGGAAAATTTTTGAACCGGGAGGAGTGAAGCCCCGAGCAATATGGTCAAAGAAGACAATAATCTCCCTCTCTTTGGGAGTAGGAGGACATTCATCTCCTGGGGCTCGCCATTTTAAAACGGACTGAGGGCCTAAAGTGCCGATTGCAGCAGCATTGACTAAATCTTGTTCCGTAATAATGGAAGGAACCCAATTGCAATAGACAAACTGTTTGTCCATGGCAACAGAAGAACAAGTGCTGAAAGGGTAAAGTGTAAACCCGGATTATTTGGGTACAATGGCATAAACCGGAAGATATATGCAAAGGTTACGCAACGGTTTAGACAAGGGACTAATGATATGGCTGACCCGGCAATAAACAGGAAGCTGTATTACTACCGGTCCATGACAACAAAAGAGAAAGAGCTAAACCGTCACGTTCGTCATTGAATTTTTACAGCAGCATATGACTGTTTAAACCGGAGCATACTTAACAGATCTACAAAGGGGAAGAAACAAGTTTTCGCAGACAGCTAAGAAAAAACAGATCTGAGCACCCAGGAAAAGGAAAAGTAAATACAAGACTATTACAGAACAGTAAGAATCTTATATAAAACAGATGAATCTAAGGGACGAGATCTAAAGCATACAGTGGCGTAACAGAAGCAAGTTTAAAGGGCAAGATTTAAAGGCTAAAATTTCTGCGAACTTGGCGCCTACGATGAACGGACGAAGCTACCACTGAGGTTAAATGGCGGAAGATGCGAGAAGGAACCCTAGAGCAATGGATCTACAGCGAAGAAGATGACATACCTGGAGCAGCAAGAAGCGGCGGCGGAGTTTTCTCTGGTCACGCTCAGGTCGATGCAGCGGCCGGCGAAGACTTGAGCTTGACGGACGACGGTGGAGACCTGAGCTCGACGGGCGACGATGGAGTTTTGAGCTCGGGCGACGGAGGAAGAAGAACGAATGGAAGGAGATAAAGGACAGAGGCAGCGGTATTTATAGAAAGGCAGAGCTGAAACGACAGGTGCGAGATTTGAGGAGGCAGAAGATTGGATAAAGATCATCTGTCGCCTCGATTCTCAGGACGACCCTTAAACAAAGCCGATAGACAGCTGGGTGCGTTAAATGCGGAAGTGATGTCATGGTGACTTTCCAGGATGACGTCATGGCCGGTTTACAAAGAATGAGAAGACACAAGAAGGAAGATTATGCAAGACTGAAAAGATTGATGTGAACAAGTTTAAATCATTCTGGGGCCTAATGTCAGGGATATTACTAGCAGGTATGAACCGGCTAGCATAAACCGGATTATGGTAATATCATTATATCATTGTAATACTTAGTAGAGGCTACGACCCATGAGATCTTAGGGCCCATGTATAGAGCTACGGTTTGTAAACCGTCTGATCATGTAACTTGAAAGATAAGAAAGAAAGAGAAGAGACCGAGGCGGACACAAGTATGAGCCGGCCTCGGGACTCTGTAAACCAGACCGGGCGTCGCCTCTATATAAAGGGACGACCCGGCGACGGTTCAGGGACAAGCAAGAAACAACCCGTCGAGACACAGGCAAGCGATCCGCTCCCTGTTCATCGACGCCCAAGCAATACCAAACCAAACTAGACGTAGGCTTTTACCTTCATTGAAGGGGCCGAACTAGTATAACCCTCTGTGTCCTTTGTGTGCTTTTAACCCCTTCAAGCTAACCTGTGCGATGGTTCCATCACTAAGTCCGTTAAACCGGACATCTGTCGTGTTAATTCCACGACAAGTTCAATCATCATAATTTTCAATATGTTATTCAATAGTTCTTCAGCTTGTCCAATAGTTCGTTCCCTGAAAACACAACCAACACAACTATCTAGGAAGTCCCTAGAAGCATCGGTTAGTCCCTTATAGAAGATATCGAGTATTTCATTTTTCTTAAGAGGATGATCGGGCAAAGTATTAAGTAACTGGCAAAGCCTCCCCCAAGGTTGTGGGAGACTCTCTTCTTTAATTTGCACAAAGTTAAATATTTCCTGTAAGGCAGCTTATTTCTTATGAGCAGGAAAATATTTTTCAGAGAAGTAATAAATCATATCCTGGGGACTACGCACACAACTAGGAGTAAGAGTATTGTACCAAGCTTTAGCATCACCCTTTAATGAGAATGGAAATAGTTTGAGAATATAGTAGTAACGGGTTTTCTCATCATGAGTAAAAAGGGTGGCTATGTCATTTAGCTTAGTGAGATGTGCCACAACAGTTTTAGTTTCATAACCATGGAAAGGATCAGATTCAACCAAAGTGATTAACTCTAGGTCGAGAGAGAATTCATAATCCTTATCAGCAATAAAGATAGGTGCGGTAGCAAACTTAGGATCATATTACAAGCAAGAATATCTCTAGTTGTTTCCTCACTCATAACTTAACCTTCGGGTACCTTAGGCAATTCATATCTAAGAAGGCTAGTTCTAGCCGGTGTTTCAAATTTTTTAGTTTCAAGCTCATCGTCAGGTTCAAAAATATCATGTTGTCTTATTCTAATAATTTGTTCATCAAGGAAGTCACCAAGTGGCACATCATCATGCAAGGTACTAGCATCATCATAAGTATCATTCATAGCAGAAGTAGCATCATCAATAACTTGTGACGTATCAGGAGCATGTTGTGGCGTTGCAAGTTTACTTATAACAGAAGGTGAATCTAAAGCAGAACTGGATGGCAGTTCCTTACCCCCCCCCCCTCGTCTTAGAGGGATAAATCTTAGTCTTGGCATCCTTCAGATTGTTCATAGTGATAGATTGATAATAATCCCAAGTGACTCGACAAATATAGCTATGCTCCCCGAAAACGGCACGAGAAAAAGGTCTTGATAACCCATAAGTACAGGGGATCGCAACGGTTTTTTAGGGTAGAGTATTCAACCCAAATTCATAGATTCGACACAAGGGGAGCCAAAGAATATTTGCAAGTATTAGCAGCAGAGTTGTCAATTCAACCACACCTGGACATTTATTATCTGCATCAAAGTGATCAGTAGCATAGTAATATGATGGTTTTGATAGTAGTGGTAGCAGCAATAGTGACGGTAACAGCGATAGTAGTAGTTTGGTAGCAAGTGTAGCAGTAACGATAGCAGTGGTAACTTAGCAAGAACAATATATGATAAATTTGTAGGCATTGGATCGACAATTTGTTGGATGATATTCATCATGTGACCGTCATAACCTAGGGCGATACGGCACTAGCTCCAGTTCATAAATATAATGTAGGCATGTATTTCGTAAATAGTCATACGTGCTTATGTAATGAACTTGCATGACATCTTTTGTCCTACCCTCCCGTGGCAGCGGGGTCCATATTGGAAACTAAGGGATATTAAGGCCTCCTTTTAATAGAGAACCAGAACAAACCATTAACACACGGTGAATAGATGAACTCCTCAAACTACGGTCATCACCGGGAGTGGTTCCGGTTATTGTCACTCCGGGGTTGCCGGATCATAACACGTAGTAGGTGACTATAACTTGCAAGATCGGATCTAAAACATGAATATAATGATGATATCATAAACGGTTCAGATCCAAAATCATGGCACCCGGGCCCAAAGTGACAAGCATTAAGCATAGCAAAGTCATAGCAACATCAATCTCAAAACATAATGGATACCAGGGATCGGCCCTAACAAAAACTAATTAGATTACATGATGAATCTTATCCAACTCCTCACCGACCAGCGAGCCTATAAAGAAATTAGTCACTCCCGGTGGGGAGCATCATGAAATTGGCGATGTAGAAGGGTTTGTGATGACGAAGGACGAAGATCCCCCTCTCCGGAGCCCCAAACGGACTCCAGACCTGGCCTCCCGAGGAAGAACAGGAGGTGGCGGTTGCTTCGTCTTGTAGATCACGATAATTATTTCTCCCTAATTTTTTTCTCGCGAATATGAATTTATAGTATCAGGGTTGGCGTCTGCGGGGCCACCAGGTGGGGACAACCCACCTAGGTGCGCCAGGAAGGGGGGGGCTCGTGGATTGTGCCCACCCAGGTGCCCCCCTCCGGTGGTTCTTGGCTTCAGTATTTTTCTTTTATTATATAAAAATTCCTCGCAAAGGTTCGTTCCATTGCGAGAACTTTTATTTCTGCACAAAAACAACACCACGATAGTTCTGCTGAAAACAGTGTCAGTTCAGGGTTAGTTTCATTCTAATCATGCAAATTAGAGTCCAAAACAGGAGGAAAACCGTTAAGAAAAGCAGATACGTTGGAGACGTATCACTCCCCTCTTTAGATTCGCTGCATACCCATCGGGGAACATCAACTGCATTTTCACCTGCAAGATAATTTCCCTCTTAGCTATCCCGTCCCCATCCCTATCGTGCATGTTGGGTAAGGTATTTGAACCACCAGCTTCCCGGTGGGTATTAAAGCTAGCACATACCCATCCCCTCATAGAGTAATTACCCATGAGGACACGGGCAACGGTTAACCATTGCCAGCTTGAGGTGGAAGTGACCTTTGCCAAGAGTACTTCTTAATTAATGATTTTTTACTTAGACATTTTGTTAGAGGAGTACATTATTTAATGGCAAGTTACAAGTAACACTGCCAGTGCTATTTCTCGCCCGCAGCAAAGACGTAGTTCTGCCTCGCCCTTGGTGTGGCGCTACCGGGCCGGCCAGTTATGTAACTGTGCATGTGTTTTTTCTACTATATTTCCTATCAGGTTTTTCATTGTTGTCATCTATTTTTTTCCTTTCTGTTTTTTTCTGTGATTATTTATTTCTACTTCAGGTTTATTTGTTTTTCTATTTCTTCAACACATGTCTATAATTTATATACATATGTTTAACACTTTTTTATCAAGAACATTTTTTTTGCATGTTTAAGAATTTTCAAATATATGATTACATTTTTTCGGACATATGTTTTGATGTCTACCTTTTCATACGCATTATACAATTTTGGGAGACATCTAAAATATTTTTTGTACACATTTAGCATTTTCAATATATGATCAACATTTCCTCAAATACATTTTTTAAATATGTGTTAATAAAATTCAAATACATGTTGAAACTTTTTTTGAATGATACTAAACATTTTTTCTATCCTATGTGAAGTCTTTTTGACATTGTACAAACCTTTTCATGAACATATTTTTGAAACTCCTAAAAAATTTAAATTTAAATTACATTTTATGGATGGTACAAAACTTATTTTCGGAATTACATGATTTTGTTCTTGCCAACGAGATATACGAACGAATAGAGAAGAAGCCCACTTTGGTACCTCCTAAAAACTCCTAGAAAAATTTGTCATGCTTTGCAACAAGTTCGCCTTTGGAGTAGTCAACATGGCTGCGTGCTGCTAACCACTGCGGCTCTAGACCTCCAGACACAAATGTAAAGCGCCATGCTTAAAGAACTAAGTGCAGCGGCAAACTTAACTCTTAAAAAAAATATAGCAAAATGTGACCAATTTTTGAAAATTTCTTATCATTGTTTGAATGTTGAACATGGGAACAAGTATTTTTAATCCTAAGCATTTTTGAAATCCTGAAAAAACTTGAAAACTTGAACAAAATTTGAATACACGAATAAAAATTAATAAATAGAAGTATTTTTGAAATATTGAAATTCCATTTTGTTTGAATTTTTGAATTCGTTTTGTGAGTAATTGAATAACTTTAGAAATTCCAAAGTTTTGTTTTTCAATTTCTACCATTATTTTGAAACATCTGAACAATATATGATAACAGGATAATTCTTTTTGAAAGTTTGAACCTATTTTCCAAAATGAGAGTTTTTTTTTACAATTTCGGAACAATTTTGGAAGAATTAAAAATAAAATTGGAAACATAAGATGAAAAGAGAAACCGGAAAGGAAAAGAAAAAAAAAAAGAAAAAAAAGCGAAAAATAACAGAAAGGAAAAACAAAAACGGGTCGGCCCGAAAAAGAAAAGAAAAAGAAGCCAAAATGGGAGTTTTTTTTTACAATTTCGTAGCAATTTTCCTGTGCGAAGCCCCGCCTACTTGACGCAGCACGCGTCAAATAGGGTTTTCCACCAGTCTTACCTATATTAACAATAGATATATATTATGTAAGTAAAAATCTTCCTTACCATAGTTAGAAGCTAGCGAATGGGGTTAGTGCCATAGGATAGGAAGCGGAGGTTTGGAGTTCGAATCCGATCAAAAACAAAAATTACGCTAGGGACGGATGAAAAAACACCTTGGGCCGCAAAAATAGGACCGACGATAAAAATAAATCGTTTTTGTCTTTCTCTTATAGATGGCATTGACGGTAATTTCTTACAACTTTATGGCCGATTGGGATGGTGAATGGATAAAAAAATCTGAGAAATGCACCTTACACTAGTGGAAAAAGTGTTACTCACAACTTTCGTTTGTGACGCGCCATTTTCGACCAACGTCAGCACTAATTTTTGCAAATAGTGATGGTGTTGGCTTATTTGGTACGACATTAGTATGTGCATAGTGATGATGTTGGAAAACTGGGTAACGTCAGAAGTATATGGGATCAACAATTTGTATCAGACATAATATAGTGCTGTCGTGGAATAGCATTGAACGCGAGCACTAATATATTTATTTGTGGCATGTAGTTGATTATGATGACAGTACAGTTATTTTGTAAATGCCAACATTCTTATATTATTATATTTATAGTACTTTGAGACTTTTATTAATTTATCATTTTAAATGAAAATAATGACATTTTTTAAAACATGTACTTTCAGACTTTAATTTTTTCTTTTCTTTTCAGTTTAAGACTTGAAATATATAGTTTTGAGCCTTCTAATATGTAGTTTGACACTTCCAATTTTTTTTTCGTTTTTTATGTGGCAATCTTTTTGTAGTATATTAAAATTTATTTTTATTAAATTTCTATTATGTCAAATCAAAATAATAACATTTTTTAAATATGTACTGTGAGAATTTTTTCTTCTTCTTTTTAGTTTAAGATTTGAAATGTATAGTTTTGAGCCTTAAAATACGTAGTTTGACACTTCCAAATATTTTCTTTAGTTTTTTATTTGGTTAATTTTTCATAGTATAT
>LR738715.1:44803271-44835996 GCA_902687465.1 Secale cereale
TTTTTTTCTTTTTAGTTTTTTATATGTTGATCTTTTTTTTGCAAATTAAAATTTAATTTTATTAAATTTCTATTATTTTAAATATAAATAATTACATTTATTAAAATATTTACTTTGAGACTTCATTTATTTTCCTTTTTATTTTCTAGGTGGTGATCTTTTTTATATTATATTTAATTTACTTCTATCAAGTTTATATTATTTTAAATGGAAATACTGATAATTTTAAATTTATATTCATCCAAAATTACCATTAGGCCAAGCCCAAGTATTAGGAGGCCGTGGGGCTCAAAACCAGGGCAACGGCAGGAGGTCCTAGTCGGCGCCTTAAACGCCCGGAGCGAATTGGCGCTCACAGGAGAACCTACTGGGCCGGCCGTTGAACACGTAACGCACCGAAATACTGTAGCACAAAAACGTACAGAAAAAAGTAGTGCGTTTGCAGGGAAACGAACTTAAGCCGCAACAGCACTGCAAGAGACTGGCTACCACTGTACCACAGGCATGCTAGTGATCGATGGCAGCGCACATACCTAAAAAACTATTTTGCACAAGTTCAGTAATTCGAGAAACAATGTTCACCAATTGAACGGGGACCACTTGACCGTTGACTGTTCAAAAAATATGTGTATGCTTTTTTTGAAAAATCCTTAATAAGAAAAGGTTCGCGGGATAAAAAAAGGTTGACGAAAAAGAAAAAGAAAAATCACAAAATGGAAAAAGTTCATCGATCTTCCAAAAAAGTTAATTCGATATGAAAAAAGTTTGTCTATTTTTAAAAAGTTCATCGAATTTGAAAAAAAAGTTCATTGGTTTGGACAAAAGTGCATAGATTTCGAAAAAAGGTTCATGGATTTCGGGAAGAAATTCATCAAATTTGAAAAAGGTTCACCAAATTTGAAAAAAGATCATTGTTTTGGAAATGTTGATCAAATTTGAAAAAGAAATCATCAAAATTGAAAAAAGTTTATCGATATTAAAATAATGTTCATCGATTGGGACAAAAGGTTCACTAATTTTAGCAATTAGCGCATTAGAATATAAACAAAAATAGATGGGAAAAAAGAAGAAAAAATTGAACTGAACAACGAATAAAATGATGAAACGAAGCACCTGGCCACGACCAGCTTGTTGGCCTGGCGGTTAGAACAAAGGCGCCGGTTTGCAAAAACAGTACTAACAGGCGCTGCAGGACTCGTCGGCAACGACACCCTCGCCCCACTCCCTCTCTCTCGTTCACCTTCCTCTCCTTCTCTCCCCGCTCGTCGTCACCTCTACGATTCCGGCCGGTTTCGTTGGTTAGGTAATCTTCCTCTCTTTCGACTCTCGTTGCCCTCCAATTTGATTGGATTTCATTTCGGTTTGAGCTAGGGTTTCTTCGACGATGGCGACAGCGGAAGGGATGGCGGCGGCGGAAGCGGCGGACTGCTAGGGTTCATCGCCTCCATCTTCGTCCCTCGGTGAGTTCATCCCCTCCACTTTCTTTTTGCTAGGGTTCATCATGGCTAGTGCTTGTATAATATTCTTGAGGGATTAACCACTTTCATCCATATAAGGGCACTGTATAGAATCATAATGGAAAGACAAAGCAAATAAAAAACATGTTCTCGGGGACATTCTTAATACCATGAAATATGTGTGCCGCAAAGCAATGCAATGGCATTATACAAATACTTTTCGTATTCTATTGTGAAATGTGTTTTCCCCTTTTGTGCCGCAAAGTAACAATCTCACTGATCTTACTTGAAGTTTGAGATTAATTACAAATAGTTTGTTGCATTTTTACAATTTGGTCTTTGGTAAAAGTAGAGCATAAAACAAACTCAAATGTACGTAACATGAATAAACATATGACAGTGGCAGTGACATTTTGTATCTGCATTTTGCATCAATGATCGTCATGTGGATGTTTAGATCAGGGTTCCATTGTTTACTCCCATAAAAGAACATAATTTCCTTTGTTTACTTGACAAGTTGCCATGCCTATGTATAGATCAGTTAGGTTGTAGAATTTGTGTAAGTGTTTGATCAGCAAGGCAATATTCTGGACGCTGAGATTCAGAACACAAGTCCTCCTTGCAGGGCAGTTTCCTTTCTTGTTTATGTCATTACCATACGAAAGGAAATTTCTGTTGGCTTTATTGACATGATCTAGAATGGTGTAGTGAACCTTGTTGGCTTTATTGAAACTTCTGTTGGCTTTATTGACATACATATATCATCTAACCATTCATTATTGATGATTTCAAATATTTGACTTGCCAGGCGTATGTACGAGACCCATCTCCAGAACCGGTCCAGCAGCAACTACCGGTACGTGACGTGGACATGCTCAGCAGTGAGCTTGTCGCGTCAAGAAGAGTACAATGAAGGCACTTAAGGAGTTGAATGACTCCCTGAAGAATGAGAAGGAAGAGATGATCGACGAGAACTCTCATCTCTACGATAAGAAATTGAAGCTCATCGACCAGAAGGACAAGCCGGTCACCGAGATCGAGTCTATGAGGAAGGAGATACGGCTCCTCAAGGCCGAGAGGGCGGAATTGAAGACCCGCAAAGTCCATTACAGAAAGGGGGGACAGAGCAACATGAACAACTTGCGTGAGACGAGGATCATTCTTCATCGTCAAGACAAGTAATTAATGTTTGCTTATATATGTAGGTACTATTTAGTTAGCGGATAACTTTTGCTTGTAGCTAGCTAGCGGATAACTTTTGCTTGTAGGTAGCAAGCTAGTTGATCACTAGTCTATAAACACCAGCAATTTGTATTTTTCACACTTAGAGATGGCATTGGGTAGAAATTCTTGCAACTTTATGGCCAATTGGGATGGTGATCAAATATTTTTGGCGCGTGGGACAGATGAAAAAAATAGCCTGCAATGCAAAAATAGTACCAACGAAAGAAATAACCGTCCTTGTTTTTCTCACTTACAGATGGCATTTGGGGTAATTACTTGCAACTTTATGGCCAATTGGGATGCTGAGCGGATCAAAAAAAATCTGAGAAACACACCTTGCTTTATTATTAGTAGGTATAGATGTAACAGTGTAAGACGTAAACACTCATATAAGGGAGGTATAGATACACACGTGCATTTCCACGTACATATTTACAGAGCCCTCAGGGCTATGTATGTGGGCTATGTGCATGGAATAGCTATGAGCTGCAAGTCATACTTTCTACTTACAGCCAACCCAAACTTCTCGGACATGTCTAATGTTTTCGGATTTGCCCCATCAGGAAGCACCCAGTCAAAGTAGTAGAGAAGATTCGCCAGTGCGATCTCCAAGGTTGATGTGCCAAACAACATCCCAGGGCACAAACGTCGCCCAGCACCAAAGGGAGTGAACTCAAAGTTTGTTCCCTTATAATCTAAAGTGTTGTTGCTGAATCTCTCTGGTTTGAAGGTTTCAGGATTTTCCCAATATCTAGGATCCCTAGAAATTGCGAATGCATTAACATGTATTTTGGTGCCCTTAGGAATGTCAAAACCCATGATTTCACAATCGTCTCTAGCCTCGCGAGGGATGAGCAGAGGACCAGGAGGATGCAACCTAAACACTTCCTTGATGATCATTTGTAAGTAGTGGAGTTCACCAAGATCAGCATTTGTGATGACAACACGTCCTCGACCTAGCACTTTCCGAACTTCCATTTGGGCTTTCACCATCGCTTCAGGGCTTTTCATGAGCTCCGACATAGCCCACTCCAAAGTGGTTGATGAAGACTCACTACCAGCTCCAAATATGTCCTAGAAATAAAAGGTCATGTATATGTGACATATATAAAATAAATAGTAATTATGGAAAGGTAAATAGATAAAACATGTAGACCAGAAGTGATAAAATACCTAACCAATGCGGCATACTAAATGTTCTACCGACAATCCTAGACTTACGAAAGGAATCTTATGGTCTAATCCCACGGTCAATCACTCCCATGATTTGAACTGCTTCCATAAAATGCGCGTCGTGATTTAAACTCCTTACCCCACATCATCATGTATGCTTAATCAGTAAGAAAATATCTTTAGACATAGCTAAAAGAGTGGCAGCACAAGATACAATAAAAAAAATTCAAATCAGTGTGCATGACATATAATGTCCTTAATATTCAGATGTGTCACAGTCTATGAATTGGTCAAGTCAGGACGAATATTATTGAAGCTACTAACTATGATTGTCCATGATGCTAGCGACTAAATATGATTGTTTGCCAAGTCAGACTTTAGGGCGATTCCAACGACTTCTGGTCAAGGCCAGGTCAGGCAGGGCACCGTGTATAACATTTTACATGAGGAACTTGGTTTCGTAAACATTTTCGAGAGGAAAGAAAAACATTGATGAAGAGTTAATCTATGGTGGAAAGGATACTCACAAAGATGACGGCCCCTATAGTCTCTGAGGTTAGAGGGAATGCCAACGAGTCATCCTCCTTGAGCCGGAGCAGCACGCCCAGCAGGTCTTCATCGTCGGCGCTGCAGGCATCGCCGGACTGGCGCTCAGCCTTGCGTCCGTCGATGATGTTGTCGATGATGCGCTGGATGCCGCCACAGCTCTTCCTCAGGTTGCGCTCCCCTGAGCTCAGCCACCGCACCAGCCGCGACGACGGGAAAAGGTCGGCCGGGCAAAAACCTCCGACGAGTTTAAGGACCTGGCCCAATTCGCGGAGGTACTCACTCTGCTGCGCGCACATCATGCCACCGAACACCGCTCGCGCCGTGATGTCGTTGGAGAGCACCGCCACCAGACTGCTGAGGTTGACGATGCTGGAACTACTGGAGGCCGTGTCAGAGACGGACCGGAGGAGCTTGGCCACCTCCTGTGACCTGATGGACTCCATGCGCTTCACCTGCTTGGCGCTCAAAAGCTCCACGATGCATATCTTCCGCATCTGGCGCCAGTGGTCGCCGTATGGGGCCAACGCGATCCCCTTGCCGCCGCCGCTGATAACGTCGATCGTCGCGCTCCGTGGCCGAGTCGCGAACGTGAGGTCGTGCGTCTTCATCACCAGCTCCGCCGCCTCGGCGCTGGAGACCACCACGTTCGGGACCTCTCCGAACCTGAGGAACATGAGAGGGCCGTGCAGGCGAGACAGCTCCATCATCCGACGGTGCGGGAGACCACCCAAGAGGTGGTGGAGGCTGCCGATGATCGGAAGGGTCCATGGCCCAGGGGGCAGCCGCGGCCTCTTAGATTTGCTCTTAAGAAACAAAGCAAAGATGATTACTGTGGCTAAAGCAACAAGACACAAGCTTAACACCTCCATGGCATGCAGCTTAATTAGCAAGTCCCGTCTAGCTGTGTCAACCAAACTGGCTTGCTTGCAGATTTAAGCTAAGGTGTGTGAAATGTGATGCATACTTATACATCAGGTTTGCATAGGACCCACAAAAAAACGAAGAAGTCAATAGGAGGAAAATTCAGCCCAGTCGTAAGCCGCCTCCCCTAGTCAACACACAGTCAATAGGACCCGCAAAAAATATATGAAGAAGTCAACACGTGTAGCCCTAGTCACCACACGTGCCTTCTTCTAAAAAAAAAAGTCACGACACGTGCCTGTGAACATGATTCCAAGTTCGTTCCTTCCGTGATAAGCGTTCCCACGGCTGTTAGAGCATCTCCAGCCGTTGGCCCTCAGGACGCGCCGAAAACCGCCGTCTAGGGGCGAGCCGGCGATAATTTCGGCTTGGGTGTCAGTGCGTTCCCAGTCGCCGGCCCCCCAGGTCGTCCTCAGGCGTCGATATCGGCCCATTTTCGGCGCTTTTCAGCCCATTTCCGGCGCAAAACGGCCCAGGCTCGACGTTCTCGTAGATAGTTCACATAGATAGATAGACAGATAGATAGTTCACGTATATAGATAGATAGATAGTTCACGTATATAGATAGATAGTTCACATAATCTTAATCCTACGATAGATGATAAATAGATAGTTCACATAGTCTTCTCGTACGACCTACTACTACTAGTCATTCTCCGAGTCAGACTCTGCCTCGGTGATGTCCTCCTCCGACGTCGCAGCGTAGGCGTCAAGGAACCGCTCATCGGTGGAGTCCCAGGAGGACGCATCTCCTAGCTCGATGTTGAACTTACGACCGCCTTCCGCACTCGCTTGTCCCCGCGATAAGCCGCTCGCTCCTTCCTCCTCTTCCTTCTCTCCGCCCTCTTCTCGGCCAAGAACTGGTGCTCGTCGATGATGTCTTGCGGGAAGTTTTGGCGCCACGTCGCCATGGCTTCCTCGTCCATCTCGGCCAAGTTGAGACGGTGCGCCCGTCTACGGTTCTTCCGACGATCTTCGTCGGTTCTAAGCCGCGCGGGAGGCGCCAACTCCTGTGCCCGCTCCAGAGTGGGCACGTCCGTGAAGTTCATGTCCCAACGGGAACGCCGGAGGCGCCACGCCGCAACGTCGTACGCGCGGGCGCCCTCCCGAGCGGTGTTGAAGGTTCCGAGGCGGAGGCGCACGTCGCCCGACTGAATCTCGGCGGAGTAGGTGCTGGACGGACGAACCCGGACGCCGCGGTAGCCCGCACCTCCCCGGCGGCGAGGCGGCATGGGGGCGCAGTGCATGTCGGCGACCAAGCAGCCAGCGGCCGGAGGAAGCGGTGAACCCCGCGTGGCAGTGTGGAGAGTGCGGTGGGGCGATGTGCTGCGGTGTGGCGTTCACCGGCGAGGTAGGCTGCTTTTATAGCCGGAGCTCGGGCGGCGAGAGGGGCATGCCAGGCGACGTGTGGCGGTCGCCCGGGGTGCCGGGCGATGCGACGGTTCGCTGAGCGGCATCAATGGGCAGGCGACGGCTCGGCAGTGCGGCAGCTTTGGCATTGATTCCCGCGGGAACCGAGGCGATGAGGACGACGAAGCAGCGCGTCGCTGACAGGGCGGGCCCATCACATTCGCGCCAAAAAACGCCTCGTCCGGCGCCCCCAGGCGACCCCAGCGCCCCGGGTTCGGGTTGTGTCCGCCGGCGCCAGTTTCGGCCCAATCCGGCGATTTTTGGCGTCTTGAGGGCGCGACTGGACCATTTTTTCGGCGCCGGCGCCTAAAAAGTGGCATGGGGGCCTGTTGGAGGCGTGGGGCTGCAGATGCTCTTACATTCGTGTGTGTCCATGTGGGACTGGGCGCTGTTGCTGTTTACCCGCGCACATGCATGTGCTATGTAGCTCACGCCTACACGCTGCTGCTACTCTCTCTCTCTCTCATCTACCCTTCATCTATTTTATTTGTTTTATTTTCATTTTTCTTTGTTTTCCAGGTTTATTTGTTTTTCTATTTCTTCAACACATGTCTACATTTTTCTTATATATATATATTTAACACTCTTATCAGGAACATCTTTTACATGTTTAAGACTTTTTAAATATATGATTAACATTTTTTCAGATATATGTTTTTTGTCTACCTTTTCATACACATTATACATTTTCATTATACATCTAAACCATTTTTTGTTTGTCCGTCCCGTGTGTGACGGTTGGTCTTTTGCCTCTTGCGTTTGGGTTGTCGATTTAGGATTTCCCCAATTGCCGACTCTGCCTGCCCTTCGCCGTCACATGACCCCGCCGTCGAGTGTGTGTCTCCTTGTTCCATCCAACGACGTGCTTCCTTGGTCACTCCCAGTGCTTTTCTCCCCCACCAGAAGTTTTCACGCGAGATCAAACACCTCCGCTGCCCTCTAGCAATTTTTCTTGGTTTCTAGTTTGAAGAAGATGGAAAAGGTCGAGAGTTTGTTGCAAGGTTTGAAGATGTCGGAGAAGGATATGAAAGGAATCAAGATTGGTTGGACGGGATCTGGTAAGGCCGGTATTGTGGAACCACATGCACTGGCTAAACTTTATAAGAAAGGAATATCAAACGGAGTCCAAAAAAAAAAAACCTTACGATGATTTCTTAGACCAGAAGAAACCTAATAAGCATTGGGAGGAGGCCATAAGATACACGAGGTGGCCACAAGCCCATAGGGACGCGCCCCGGGGGCGCCCCTAGGCTTGTGGGCCCCTCGGGTGTTCTCCGACCCTAATCTCTACACTATAAATCCTCGAATATCCCTCCTACATCTGAGGAGCCAAAATTACTTTTTCGCCGCCGCAAGCCTCTAACATCATGAGATCCCATCTTGGGGCCTTTTCCGGTTCCATAGCTAGTAGCTAGATGGCCTCTTCTCTCTCTTTAATCTTCAATACAATGTTCTCCTTGATGTTCTTGGATATCTATTCGATGTAATCTTCTTTTGCGGTGTGTTTGTTGAGATCCGATGAATTGTAGATTGATGATCAGAGTATCTATGAATATTATTTGAGTCTTCTCTGAATTCGTATATGCATGATTAAGATAGCTTGGTATTTCTCTTCGATCTATCAATTTGGTTTGGCCAACTAGATTGATTTTTCTTGTAATTGGAGAAGTGCTTTGTGATGGGTTCAATCTTGTGGTGACCTCTCCTTGTGACAGAAGGGGCAGCAAGATACGTATTGTATTGTTGCCACTAAGGATTAAAAGATGAGGTTTATATCATATTGCTTGAGATTATCCCTCTACATCATGTCATCTTGCTTAAAGAGTTACTCTGTTCTTATGAACTTAATACTCTAGATGCATGCTGGATAGCGGTCGATGTGAGGAGTAATAGTAGTAGATGCAGAATCGTTTCGGTCTACTTGTCACGGACGTGATGCCTATATTCATGATCATTGCCTTAGATATCGGTTTAACTTTACGCTTTTCTATCAATTGCTGAACAGTAATTTGTTCACACACTGTCTACTTTTATCATATTATTTTCAGATCTACAAAATCAAAAATCAAAAAATATCTCACTGATTTTTATTTACCTTCCTTTTTTATACATCTCTCTGTTAGATCTCACTCCTGCAAGTGACCGTGATGGGATTGAGTACCCCTTTTTCGCGTTGTGTGCAAGTGTTTATTAGTTTGTGCAGGTGCATATATTGGGTACTTGCTTGTGCCTCCTACTGGATTGACACATTGATTCTTAATTGAGGGAAATACTTATCTCTACTTTGATGCATCACCCTTTCCTCTTCAAGTGAAAAATCTACGCAAGCTCAAGAACTAGCAGGAAGAATTTCTGGCACCATTGCCGGGGAGGTTCTGCATCTAGCATACCAAGTACCTATCATAAATTCTCATCTCTTGCACTTACATTACTTGACATTTGCCTCTCGTTTTTATCTGCCCCACTACTAAAACATTTTGAGGAAAACACAATTTTCTAGCTTTTTATTCACCTTCTTTCTGTTTTCCATTATGTCTTACTTGGTTTGTTTGCTCGTTTCACTACAAGAAAAAGACACATCCGTGACATTTTGGGCAGAACGAAATTTTTATGGTTAGGGAACCTTAACCATCTTTGATCAACGAGCTCGTCTAGTAGATGCTCACTAGGGACATGGTATTTGTTTATGTATTCACACATGTACTTAAGTGTTAGGTCAATACAGTTCTAGCATGAATAATAAACATTTATCATGATTAAGGAAATACTCTCTCTGTACCATAATATTTGTCTTTCTAGCAGCTCAATTTCAGCTGCTAGAAAAAAAAAATTATGGTACAGAGGGAGTATAATAATAACCATTTTATTATTGCCTCTAGGGCATATTTACATCACTTATATTGCGGACCATTAAAGTTGTTATAAGGGCAGAGAAAAACATATTTTAAGGGCCAATTTTAGCTGCGGCCGAACAAATCCCGTGTAATCAACCCGTAAAAAAGGATATTCTCTGAATATACCGAATAGGCCCACAGCTAGCCCACTTTATTTTCTGGTTGTCCTCTTCCTCATGTCAATTTGAAATCGGGACATACCGTAGGCGAGGGCGGCCGGCGGCGGACAGGCACGTGAGAAAGACGCGGGGCGGCCGCTGGCGAACGCGTGGACAGGAAGACGCGGGGTGGCCGTGACGCGCAGGCAGAGGCCGGGGCAGCTAAGACGACGTGTGCAGCAGCCGGAATCCTCCGTTCGCCGTAGCGAGCTTGCTAGATGCACATTGACGTAGCTAGAGCTAGCTAGTTAGCTCCTCTGTCGATAGAGCCGCAGGTGGGCGCAGCGGCCGAGGCGAACGGCCCACTAGTGCAGAATGGAGCTTTAGCACCGGTCTGTGAGGCCCTTTAGTACCGGTTCTGTAACCGGCACTAAAGGGTGGGGACTAAAGGTCCCCCCATAGTCCCCTCCCTTTCGTGCTAGTTCAGCACGAACCGCAACTAAAGGGCCACCACGTGGCACGAGCCAGCGCTGGTGGCGGGGAGACCATTAGTACAGGTTGGTAACACCAACCGGTACTAAAAGGTTTACGGATTTTGGTTTTATTATTTATTTTTCCTTTAGTTTTGTGTTTTTCATTTAATTTTTTTCATTTGCTGGTATTTTACGATACTACATATGTACACATTATGTATATTTACGTATAGTAGCAATTTAGAGATTGTTTTTACATAATAATGAGTTATGAAATCACTAGGTGAAAGAACAGTGGATTAGTCCATGACTTGATCACTTAGGATCCATTCACTTGAAACTAATCCACAGTTCTTTCACCCAATGATTTAATAACTCATCATCATCATCATCATATTAATATAAAAACTCTTGCACCATATTATCACCAACAACAGTAGCTAATAATCATCATAGTCATAGTGTGTAGCACATCATCGTTCATCTTCAAAGTCATTGTAGCTAGCTAATCACTCCTGTTGCTCTCTCACAGGTAAAATAGCATAGAACATGTGTAGAACTCCTTCTTCATCATATTGGAGCATGCAGATGAACCCGTGTCCTAATTGTGGGCCGTGCTTCTGATTACTGGCCCCTAGTACTTCTTTGCTGCGATCCTTGACAATTTTGCTCCAGTCTTTGACTATCAAGACTTGCTCGCTTCGAGAAATCTTAAATGCACTAAAGTGCAATGTAGGATGTCTTGGCCGTAAGTTAACCATTGTCATGCGATCTTTATGCTCGATCCATTGAGGCACAACTATCATCGGGAGTCAATATTGAAGAACATCGCAATAAATACTTAGCAATGAAGTTTAGCTTAAAAAATAATGTTTGCAAAAGATGCACTGAGGAAAATAGTAAAAATCTTACCATCTTTCCTAAATAGATCTGATCGTAGCTCAATACGCACGCTAGTGGTCATACATTTTGAGTACTAATATTTCGAAGTCCAGGAAAATAATTTGTCTTGACAGTATCAAGATCCTCAAGCCATGAAACATAATGACTTATCTCCTCGCAGTTTAGTTCAGCCCCGGGACAGTAGTAGGTCATGTCTATCAAGCGCCGGACATGTTTGCTTGAATGGAAATAAGCTATCAATATAAATTAGTTATCAACTATTGTTTAATAAACAATGTCCAAGACATAAATATGTGGTTGAGAAACTCACATAATGGTAGAACTGGAGGCGTCTGCACATCGACCCAGATGTCGATATTACCTTCAATATCATCATTTTCCGGATGAATATAAAAGACGATAAGCATATCACGCTAAAATGCATAAGCCTTGCATAGTACTCTCCAATTTTTGCATTCAAAATAGGTGTAGGTGTCTGCATTGTATAATTTTGCGTCGAAAGTATAACCATGCTCGGTCCTCAAGTGAACTCTCTTTACCTTCATAGTTTCCATAGGATTGAAACCAATCTTATCCAAGACAAAAATTCTTGCATGGCAATGAGATACGCTAGTAGAATAGTAAAACATTAAAATTATCGGTTGAAGCAAATGAAGCAGAAGTCATATGCTTAATTACGAAAAAAGACTTGTCGTTGTGACTTACTGTATCCACTTCGAAGGTCTCACTACTGCAAAAAGGGCCATTTGTCCCGGTTCGTCAGGGCCATTTGTCCCGGTTGGGTAACCGGGACTAGACGGTTGATACAAATGCCCTAGACCATAAGTCCCGGTTCTTATACCAACCGAGACAGATCGTGTTCCACGTGCCCACTGCGGCTTGCCCGGGCAGGGGCATTTTGTCCCGGTTGGTATCACCAACCGGGACAAATAAGCTTCCATGCGTCAGCAGTTCAGTGACTCGGGTTTTTTTTTTGAAAGGGGGAGGGGGTTTGGGGGGTTTTGTAGGGTTAATTTAGGGGTTTCCTATATTGTGTTAGCTAGCTAATAGAGAGAAGTGTCCTCTCTTGTCTCCGTGCATGCTCATATAACAATGCATCATCATAATTAATAATAAATCATCATAATAAAAAAGTCGTACCCATCGTCATCGTCATCTCACAACTTCTACTCGTTGTCATAATAACAAGTCCTGCTCATCATCATCATCATATATAGTCATCTAACAACTTCTTAGCACATGATCATAGTAGCCAGACTTAATTAAGTTCACCCTCTCTAAGGTGAAATAGCATAAAATAAGATAGGTCCTGACTCTCCATTATGGAGAATGCAGATTATCATGTCTCCAATTCTTGGCTTTTGCACAATGTCACTTCCATATAGCTGCCTACGACTGACCATACATTTCTTCCAATCTTTGATAGTCAAGTCTTCATTGGATTTAGAAATCCTGTATGGACAGTTATGTGTAGGATGATGACCTGACGAGTACGGGAATAAGCTCATAACATTGACGTGACCATTCTGAAACATCAAATGAGGCACACAATCCGAAGGGATTTTCTGCTGAAAAACATAGTAATAACTTCGTAGTTAGTAATGTAGTTTAGTTTTAGAAGAATTTATGCAAAAGATGATCGGCCACAAATCTTACCATGACATCTGCATGGATGTTACTGTAGCTCAACACATGCACTAGTGGCACGTATTGACACAAATGTGCAGGAATTTTAGCATAGATATTGTAACGCTCAAAATCAGAAAGTAACGAGACAAGATGATTTTTCTTCTGACAAGTTAATTCCGCACCATCAGTGTAGTGGGTTCTGTCTACCATCTTCCGTATATTTCTTGAAGAATGGAAATAAGCTGTTAATGGAAATAAGCTATCAATTATTTTGAAAGACACAATGCAACATAAATTACTTAATAAATATGTTTGAGAAACTCACATAGAGGTAGAACTGGAAGCATATCAACAAGGACCCACATGCCATCGTCATCATCACCAAGGTCAAAGGTGATATACATACCCTCCTGAAAATCATATGCCTTGCACAGTGCTCTCCAGTTCGAGCAACCAAAATGGGTTACACTCTCCGAATTGTATAGCTTTACAAGAAAATCATAATCATGATGGGTCCTGAGATGAATTTGCTTTGTTTCCATACTTTCATGATCTTCGAAATCCAGATGCTCCAAGACATAGCGTCTTGCATGTCATGGGATAAGCTAGTCGAATTGTAAAATACGAAAATTACACATTGAAAAGAAAGCATAAGTCATGCTTAATTACCAAACAAGATTTGTCGTGTTGCATACCGTCTCAAAATGGAAGGCATCATCGAGCTTAACACTGAAGCATCGATCGTCTACCAGGTGTGGCCTATCGCACTGACCCCGGTCGTCGCCACACCAGTCGCATGCTGGGATCCTAACGTCATCGTCAGACGACGACATTTCCTACATATTGTAGCACAAGTCATGCCAAAATTCAATGGTTGAAAATATAAACAAAAACATATCAAAATATCTTAATTATAGGACTCATATATATTGACATGGAGATTTGGTTGGACTCCAGTTTGAGCATTCAATAAGCAAAACTAAATCATCTCTTGCGTCCGTACATCGTCGAATATTATCATTAATACATCTCGAATAGTATCATACATATAGCATCACTAATTAATTAATAAAGCTAAAACCCTAGCGAACGACGGGTATCGGCGCGGGCGATGGACACCAAAAGAGAAGGAACCATCACAGGATCATAGCTCCAGCGAGATCCCTGAAGAACCTGCCATGTCTTGTCGAACCTGCCCTACAACGCAACCATGTAGCGACGGACGTGTTCATCCTCCTCGCTCACACGGTGACGTACAACCTCCGCGGGGTCCTCAAGCCTCCGCACCGTCACTGGCCCGCGCGCCCGCCACCAAAGAAGGTTAGGGTCAACAACGGGTTGGCTCCTCATCAAGTTGCGCCCACTAGAAGGAAGCACCTCCCAATACCAGCCCGGCGGAGCCCAGTCCCGAACATGACCCCTCTGATCAAGCAGGCCTCCTTTGAGTCAACGACGAGGATGCGGGATAGGCATCGTCGACGTCGATGCGGGAATAATTTCTTGAACTAAAAGAATAAACTAGTTCTATTAATTCAACTAGTTCAACTAAGCACTTACTACAAATAAAAATGAACTAGTTCTACTAATTTTACTAAGAATTAGTTCTACAAACTAATTGAACTAAAAGAATAAACTAGTTCTATAAAATTAAACTAGTTTTACTAAGAATAAAAACTAGTTCTATTAACTAGTTCAACTAATAAGCACTTACTATAAATAAGCTGAACTATAGTTTCTTACTAAAAATAAACTATTTTTACTAAAATTAAACTAGTTTTACTAAAAATAAACTAGTTGTATTAATTCAACTAGTTCAACTAATAAGCACTTACTATAAATAAACTGAACTAGCTAGTTCTTACTAAAAATAAACTAGTTTTACTAAAAATAAACTAGTTCTATTTAATTCAACTAGTTCAACCAGTTTTCTGCAGCCCAGAGGGCGGGAAAAATAGGCCATTGGTCCCGGTTGGTGGCACCAACCGGGACTAAAGAGGGGCATTGGTCCCAGTTGGTGCCACGAACCGGGACCAATGAGCCCATTTAGTCCTGGTTCACGCGACCAACCGGGACCAATGGTCCCGTGCTGCCCGTGGATGGCCAAACTTTTTAGTCCCACCTCACTAGTTGAGAGGGGCGCGTAGTGGTTTATAAGCACCACTGCCGCACCTCTCTTGCGCTCCTCTCCATTGCAGGCTTACGGACCTAATTTGACACTGCTATGCCTATGGGCCTACTGGGCCCTCTTGCGGGCCTGAATCCTGGCCCACTGTTGGGTTTCTAGTAGTATTCAGGCCGTGGCGGCCCAGTAGGTGGCGTTTTTTTTCTGTTTTTTTCTTTGCTGCTTTATTTTTTTAGTTTTGTTTCTACTTTCTACAAAATACTTACTGTTGCTATTTTTGTTTTTTTATTAAAGTTTGTTTATTTTACTTTACTGTTTCTATTTTTGTTTATTTTATTAGATTTTGTTTATTTTACTTTATTAAGGTTTATTTTTTTTACTTATTTATTTTATTTTTATTTTTTGAGCTAAATGACCATGAAATTGAAAAGCATTTCAAATGAAGTCTAAAAAGGTTGAAAGTTGGCATGATATCATCATTTCACCCACATAACATGTGCAAAAAAGTAGAGAGGGTTACAGCAAAAAGTGGATGCACTTCGTGTACAAAACAGACAATCTCTTTCGATGTACCAAGATGTCAGAAGAGAACTCGTGTGTTAAAAAGGGATTTTATTTTTTGAACTTATTTGAACTACAGTCTTTTTCTGTGTTCAAAATGCACCATTCAAAACAACATCATCAATTTTCAACCATTTCTAACCTCATTTGATATTTTTCATGCATTTACAGATTTTTTGAGCTAAATGACCCTGAAATTGAAAAGCATTTCAAATGAACTCTGAAAAGATTGAAAGTTGGCATGGTATCATCATTTGACCCACATAACATGTGCAAAAAAGTAGAGAGGGTTACAGCAAAAACTTCATGCACTTCGTGTACAAAACGGACAATCTCTTTTGAGGTACCAAGATTTCAGACGAGAACTTGTCTGTTACAAAGGGATTTCATTTTTTGAACTTATTTGAACTACAATCTTTTTCTGTGTTCAAAATGCACCATTCAAAGCAACATCATCAATTTTCAACCATTTCTGACCTCATTTGCTATTTTTCATGCATTTATTGATTTTTTGAGCTAAATGACCGTGAAATTGAAAAGCATTTCAAATGAACTCTGATAAGGTTGAAAGTTGGCATGGTATCATCATTTCACCCACATAACATGTGCAAAAAAGTAGAGAGGGTTACAGCAAAAACTGCATGCACTTCGTGTACAAAACGGACAATCTCTTTCGAGGTACCATGATTTCAGACGAGAACTCGTCTGTTACAAAGGGATTTCATTTTTTGAACTTATTTGAACTACAGTCTTTTTCTGTGTTCAAAATGCACCATTCAAAGCAACACCATCAATTTTCAACCATTTCTGACCTTATTTGCTATTTTTCATGCATTTACTGTTTTTTTGAGCTAAATGACCCTGAAATTGAAAAGCATTTCAAATGAACTCTGAAAAGGTTGAAAGTTGGCATGGTATCATCATTTCACCCACATAACATGTGTAGCATGGAAGATATCGAGATCTCTTGGTTGTTATGTTGACAATGAAAGTATACCGCTCAAAATATTATGCATCTGTATTTCAAAACTCGAGCTCTGGCACCTCTACAAATCCCTGCTTCCCTCTGCGAAGGGCCTATCTATTTACTTTTTTGTTGAGTCATCATCCTCTTATTAAAATGCACCAGTTGGAGAGCACCACTATCATTTGCATGTATTGCTATTAATTTACATTGAGTATGATTGTGACTGGATCTCTTTTACCATGAATTACAATGTCTAGTCAGTCCTTGATCTTCAGGGGTGCTCTGCATTTATGTTTTGCTGTCTCAGAAAGGGCTAGCGAGATACCATCTTGTTATATCATATTATGATTGTTTTGAGAAAGTGTTGTCATCTGAGGTTTATTATTATTCTTCACTAGTTGATTATGCCATTGATATGAGTAAACATGAGACCTAAAAGTTATTGTGAATGTGGTTAGTTCATAATCTTTGCTGAAAGCTTGAATGCTGGCTTTACATACTTGCAACAACAAGAGCAAACAGAGTTTGTCAAAGTTTTTATTTATCACTTTCAGTTTGTCAATTTAATTGCTTGAGGACAAGCAAAGGTTTTAAGCTTGGGGGAGTTGATACGTCTCCAACGTATCTACTTTTCCAAACACTTTTGCCCTTGTTTTGGAGTCTAACTTGCATGATTTGAATAGAACTAACCCGGACTGACGCTGTTTTTAGCAGAACTGCCATGGTGTTATTTTTGTGCAGAAATAAAATTTCTCGGAATGACGTGAAAATCAACGGAGAATTATTTTGGAATATATAAAAAATGCCGGCGGAAGAATCCAGACCAGGGGGCCCACACCCTGTCCACGAGGGTGGGAGGGCGCGCTCCTCCCCCTGGGTGCGCTCCCGTGTCTCGTGGGCCCCCTGACGCTCCACCGACCTCAGCTCTGACTCCATATATTAACTTTCGGGGAGAAAAAAATCAGAGAGAAGGATTCATCGCGTTTTACAATATAGATGTAACACCCCATATGTGATACCTTCCATTTATGGCAATATATGAAACGTTGACTTCAACAATTCCATTCTGGGCTCTTCTTTCATTTCGGGTTTTCTTCGTTTTGTCGTGTGCGTGTGTGTGCATTTCATCCATGTCATGTTATCATGTGCATTGCATTGCATTCGTGTTGTCACTTGCACCCAGTCCCGCTCGCCTCTTCCCGTCGTCCGTTTCGAGTTCCGACACTCACACACGTGCCGTGGCACCCCCGAGTCCTTCTTTCGTGTGTGGCCGTGTAACGTTCTCGGAATGAGGTGAGACTTGTCGTGCGTTGTTGTTTTGGCTCGTGTAGGCTGCCTGTCAAGTTTCATCACGTTAGGAGTTCGTTTGATACTCCAACAATTAACCTAGTGGGCTAAAAGCTCCTCTTACTTTTGGCCCAAGACCCCCTCCATAACAGCCCACTAACCAAGCACAACCACTCCCATCCTCTCGGTCGTCGGATCGTGATCGTGTGGGCGAAAACCGCTCCCCATTTGGACCTTCCTAGCTCCCAGAATCTATAAATTAGGCTCCTCCCCCGAATTTTCGGGAAAACCCTAGTCTCCTCCCTCCTCGCGCCGCCGGACACGTCCGGAATGGACCGGACACGTCCGCCCAGACGCGCCGGACGAATCGCGTCGCGCCACCTGTCCCTCACCGCCGCCAGGCTCCACCGCGTCGCCTAGGCCCGCCAGGCCCGCGCTGGGCCCCCGCGGCCCACCGCCGCCCTTCGCCGCCCGACGCCCGCCGCTCCTCGCCTACGCCTCCGCCGCCGGCCGCCGCCGACATCGCCGCCAACCACCGCCGCGCCCTCTGCCTCGCCGGCCCTTGCCGCCGCCCGGCCGGCCCCGCCGCCCCGGTGACCGCCGCCTCGCCGCCGGCCCACTCCGGCCGCCGAGCCGCCGCCGGACCCCGACCCCGCCGGATCTGGACGGGTGGATGAGATCCACCCGTCACGCGAAGCAAACACCCGTCCCCGTCCCGGTCCACTCCGTCCCGGGATCCCTCAGCCCCGTTGAATTTTTCTCAGAGGGGTATAATTTTCTCTAAGTCCCTGAAAGATGTAAATTTGTGTGCATCTTTGAGTGCCTGTAACTTTTTGTGTGGTTATCTAAATGATGCATATAATATGTCAAAATGTTCGTTTTGACATGCTCTTCATTTTGTTCCACTATGACATGCTTGTTTGAGTTCATCTTGATGACCTAATCATCGTTGCAAGAGTGCTATATGTTTAAAACTGCTGTTATCTGTAATTTTGTTGCATGCTTATGGTGTTGATAACTTTGTGCATGTTGGTCCAAATGAAGCATATGATATGTCAAAATGTTCACTGTGAAGTGCTCTACATGATGGTTGCTGTAGCATTCATGTTAGGTGTCATATTGCCATGTTAATCTCTGTTGCAAAAGTGCATGTGGCTGTTAAGTGCTGAAACTTGTTGTGAGATGCTGTTTTGACTTGCTCACTGCTATTGATGTGTTTGTCTTCATTTCACATGTCAATATGTTTTAGAAGCTCATTCATATGGTCTTTGCTGTGGTGCAATCCAGTTTCCATGATATGCCTTGAGGTGACTTAAGCAATCTTGTAAACATGCCATGCCAATGTTGCTGTTTTATACTTAGTGAAAAAACTGCTAAGTATGGAATCTGTTAAACCTGATGCTATGTTTGCTTGATGCCTCACTCAAATCCATGCAAGTTTTAGTATGTCAAATGATCATGTCTTGTTGTACATGTTATGCTTTATCCATCCATGCACTTATTTGCATATATGGCCTGCTGTTGCTTATTTATTTCTTGCTCTCAAGTTGCTATAAATTTACCTGTCAGGTTTTTATCAGCATGATCAATTTGACGAAGCTTCTTGTTATTGATCCATGCCTCCTATGGAGTTGCTCCAATGGAGTTGTTTGATGTATGCTATTTCTATTACATGTCCATGATCTTTATATACTTAGTGGAGTTGATATGCTTGTTGTTTTGTGCCTCCGAAGGCAGCATCGTGATGATGTTTTTGCCTTCCCAGATTTTGACTTAAGTCTGGATAAATTTATTGCAACTTGCCGTGCTTGGTTAATTGTGTTCCAGTAAGTTTTTGGGTGTGTTCTAAGTTCATGCTTGTTAAGTATCATATCTACTTCACATCCATGCCCTTTGTCTCCATGTTTGAGTGCTGTAGCATAATTATTTCTTGCTCCAAAGATGCCATGTTGCTGTAAATTGCAGTTTTGCTTGAATATTGTTTTGCTTGCCATTTGCAAACCGTGCGTCCGTTTCCGGTGATCTTTATATCGATTTCAACCAAAATCTTCCCCTCTATCCAGTGGCTTGCTTGGTTTTCCAAGATGAGGCCTTCTCCATCATCATCTCCTTAGGCTCAAGTGCTTCCACATGCATACACAACTCATACTTGCATCATGTTGATTGTGCATTGCACCGTGTTTGATTTTGTGCTGTGTTGTGCTCTTGTGTTGAGTAGAGCCAGGAGCCGATTCGGAGTTCGAGGTTACTACCGAGGCTGAGTTTGAGGAGCAGGGTTACGATCCCTCCGTGGAATCAACATGCAAGATGACCTTACCCAGATATCACTACTATCTTTGCCTATGCTAGATGTCTCACGCTTTAGATTATTGCCTCGATGCCTATGTCTGTTTGTCCGCCTCCTATTGTTGCCATGAAACCCTCCGACCACCCACCTAGCAAACCGTTGTTTGGCTACGTAAGCATCGCTCAGCCCCTCTTATAGCGTTGTTAGTTGCAGGTGAAGATTTGAAGATTCTTGTTTCATGATGAAGTTATTGTTGGGATATCACATATATAATCTGTTAAACTAAATCATCTATATATTGGTAATGGGTGGAAGGCTAAGCCTCTTGCTTGGTGTTTTGTTCCACTCATGCCACCCTAGGAACCGTTAAACCGGTGTTATGTTCCTTGATTTTGCGTCCCTAACACGGTTGGGGTTTATGCCCCCCCCCCTCGATAACCCGCTTAGTGCAAAAGCTTTTCCAGGAAGGCCCAACATTGGTTTTACATTTGCCTAATAACTAAAAATTTGCATAGGGACTAGCTATCCCGTGGACTTAATTAACAACCCCCGGGCCAGTGCTCCTCATGAGTGTTGGTCCGACTGGGCGGACTGCAGGGCCGCCTCGGGGAAACCCGAGGTATTTGGTATTTTCCTGTAGGCTGTCCCATCCGGTCGTGGCCTAAGACGAGATACGCGCGGCTACTACCAGGGTGTCGGCACGCCGGGAGGTCTTGCTGGATTAGTTTTACCTTTGTCGGAATAACTTGAGCACGGGATTCCGAGAATACTCGGGTCTTCCCACCTTGGAGTTGCGACTCCGCAGATCGTGAGCTTGTGATGGGCTAAGTTGGGACACCCTTGCAGGGTTTGATCTTTCGAAAGCCGTGCCCGCGGTTATGTGGCAGATGGGAATTTGTTAATATCCGGTTGTAGATAACTTGACACCATGTTCATAATACACTACCAGCGTGAGTAACTGTGACGGTCTCTTTCCGAAGGCGTTCGGGAAGTGAACACGGTGGGGTTATGTTTGACGTGAGTAGTTAGGATCACTTCGTGATCACTTTGTCGATCGTTGGCACTTGTTCTCTCCTCGCTCTAAACCCGTAAGTTAGTGCTAGTGCTGCTGCAACCTTGTTTTAAGACTTTTCCACACCTAAGGCTTTGATAGTATTGTTACCCGGGAACGGGGTTGCTGAGTCCTCTGTGGCTCACATATTCTACACAACACCAGATGCAGGTGCCATTGAGGCCTATACAGGAGATGACACAGAGTTGTATTGGGAGTTCGATGAAGAGCGTGGACGTTACTATGTGTCTTATCCCGATGATCAGTAGTGGCTTCTACTTAGGGCGATCAGGCCTTGTGTTGCTTTATTTATGGTATCTTTCATTTGGATATTCGTCCGTAGTCGGGCTGTGCTGTTTTGGATGATGAATGTTAATGTATTACATTGTCTGACGTGGCGAGTGTAAGCCAACTACTCTTTTTACATTTTCATCCCCTCTTTTACATGAGTTGTGCACAAATACCATGCTAGAGATCATTCTAGTATGTGCTTATGCCTTTAAGTCGTGCCTCGACACGTGGGAGGCATAGTCACATACTGGGCATTACAATAGAGCCGCCACCAAGCCCTACTCTCTCTTGAGAGGGCTGATTAGGATTCCGTTCGGGGCTCCGGAGAGTGGAGATCGTCGCCGTCACCATCATCAACCTTCCTCCATCACCAATTTCATGATGCTCACCGCCATGCATGAGTAATTCCATCGTAGGCTTGCTGGACGGTGATGGGTTGGATAAGATTTACCATGTAATCGAGTTAGTTTTGTTAGGGTTTGATCCCTAGTATCCACTATGTTCTAAGATCGATGTTGCTATGACTTTGCCATGCTTAATGCTTGTCACTAGGGCCCGAGTGCCATGATTTTAGATCTGAACCTATTATATTTTCATGAATATATGTGAGTTCTTGATCTTATCTTGCAAGTGAATAGTCACCTACTATGTGTTATGATCCGACAACCCCGAAGTGACAATAATCGGGACCACTCCCGGTGATGACCGTAGTTTGAGGAGTTCATGTATTCACTATGTGTTAATGCTTTGGTTCGGTACTCTATTAAAAGGAGGCCTTAATATCCATTAGTTTCCAATAGGACCCCGATGCCACGGGAGGGTAGGACAAAAGATGTCATGCAAGTTCTTTTCCATAAGCACATATGACTATATTCGGAATACATGCCTACATTACATTGATGAATTGGAGCTAGTTCTGTGTCACCCTATGTTATAACTATTACATGAGGAATCGCATCCGACATAATTATCTATCACTCATCCAATTCCTATGAGCTTTTCACATATTGCTTGTTGCTTAGCTACTTTACCGCTGCTACTGTTACAATCACTACAAAACTGTTACCGTTATATTTATCACTATATCCGTTACTTCCATACTACTTTGCTACTGAATTCCTTGTTGCAGATATTAAGACTTCCAGGTGTGGTTGAATTGACAACTCAACTGCTAATACTTGAGAGAATTCTTTGGCTCCCTGATGCAGTAAGTAGAAGTGTTTTCCCCTAGCAAAGATGCCAAGGATCGATTCCCCAGAGACTCCTAGGTTCAACAAGTAGGTGTCAACTGCTAACGACGCAATTAGCAATCAACGTGGACCTGCACACAGATACAAATAACTTTGCTCCCAACGAGTACAAAGAGGTTGTCAATCACTCCGGCCTTGTAGTTCACAAAGGGTTAAAAGCAATGATAGTAGTGATAGATAGTTTTTGCGATAGTAAGTAAATAACGGAAAATAAATAGTGGATGTGATCAATGATGGTAATATGGACCGGAGTCTCATGATGTTCACTAGTGATGTCTCTCCCAAAAGACGATAAAACAGCTATGTGAGGTAAACAAATTACAGCTGGGCAATTGACAGGACCACGAACGCAAACCAATGCTGACTACATTGCAAGAAAGGTTGAGGTTCAAAGCATGGGCGGTACGCCAAAGTAAGTAGACCGAAATCCATCAATATCTACTACTAATCATCCACCTTGAGATATCTATCCGGAACATCTCGCTGGTATTAAGTTGCGAGTCCCACCCATAGTGTAAACTCAATGCAACAGACAACTGCATTAAAAGAACTTTGCGTAAAGTAAACAATCCTTGCACCCACGGGCACAAGCACCGTTGCTTTCCCCCTTGTGGCAACAGCACATCCCCTAGACTCATGTTTCTGTCACTCAAGCTAGTCATCGAGGGGCATGAACCCACAATCAAGCATAACGTTCCCTCTTGGAGTCACTACCTACTACTGGGCCAAAGCAATAAGTAACAACGGAGAACATGCAAGAATTACTTATGAACTAAAATATAAAAGAGGTGAATCAAATATATTACTCAAGATCAATCTGAACATAATCTCATAATCCATCGGATCCCAGCAAACTCAACATAGCAACAGCATAAGGATTACATAGGTGCCTCGATCATGTAGGGCAGCTCACGAGGACTAATTAGTGAAGCACAAAAACGGGAGGAGAACATCACATAGCTACTGGTCATGGACTCGTGGTCCAAGGGAGACTACTCACGAGTCATCCGGGAGGCGTCCATGGTGGTGGAGAAGCTCCCGGTGGTGATCCTCCCCTCTGGCAGGGTGTCGGGAATAGTTCTCCTGGTGCTCCCGATCTTGGAAGCGGCGGCGGCGGCAGAACAGAGATGAGATCGCGAAAAGAGTTCCTGTTCTAAGGGTTTCGGAGGTCCCTCTAAATATATGCCAAAGGGGGGCACCGGACGGGCTTCGGGGGGCCCAGGCGCCCCCCCGGCGCGGCCCAGGGGGGAGGGCGCGCCCACAGGGCGCCTGGAGCCCCTGTGCCCCCCCAGGCTGCCCTTCGGACGCAGTGTTGTTTCCGGATCGCTGATTTTCTATATAATTTTTCTAGATTTTTCTGGGCAGTTCTCGAAACGTGAAAACCTGAAATACAAAAACAGCCGAAAACAGAAACTGGCACTGGGGTGCACTGGATTAGTAAGTTAGTCCAAATATGATCAAAAGTGTATGGAAGTGTATGAATATCATAGCAATATCACCCAAAAGTGGCATGGAGCAAGCAGAAATTATAGATACGTTTTGGACGTATCACTCCCCTTGTGTCGAATCAATAAATTTGGGTTGAATACTCTACCCTCAAAAACTGTTGCGATCCCCTACACTTGTGGGTTATCAGCGATGGTGGCCGGGGGCTCACAGCGCAGGGCGAACTGTTGGGGATCGTTGCAGAAATCAAAAAAATTCTACGCATCACCAAGATCAATCTATGGAGCAGCAACAAGAAGGGGGAGTGCATCTTCGTACCCTTGAAGATTGCAAAGCGGAAGCGTTACTAGAACATGGTTAGTGTAGTCGTACACGCGGTGATTCAGATCGCGGTCGATTCCGATCTAAGCACCGAACAACGGCGCCTTCGCGTTCAACACACATACCGCCAGGGGACGTCTCCTCCTTCTTGATCCAGCAAGGGGGGAGGAGAAGTTGGGGAAGAGCTCCGGCAGCACGACGGCATGGTGGTGGAGCTTGCAATTCTCCGGCAGGGCTTCGCCAAGTACTTCAAAGGAAGAAGAGGAGTTGGGAGGGGGAAGGGCTGCGCCAGGCCAGGGGTGCGGCTGCCCTCTCTCTCCCTCACTATATATAGGGGGAAGGGGGGGAGGAGGAGGCGCCCTAGGGTTTCCCTAGGGGAGGGGCGGCGGCCACAGGGGAAACCCTAGATGGGTTTGGGCGCCGGCAAGTCTCTTTACTCGTTCGGTAACGCATGATCCCGTGGCTAACTCCTTAGTCACATTGAGCTCATTATGATGATGCATTATCGAGTGGGCCCAGAGATACCTCTCCGTCATACGGAGTGACAAATCCCAGTCTCGATTTATGCCAACCCAACAGATACTTTCGGGGATACCCGTAGTGTACCTTTAGAGCCACCCGGTTACGTTGTGATGTTAGGCACACCCAAAGCATTCCTACGGTATCCGGGAGTTGCACAATCTCATGGTCTAAGGAAATGATACTTGACATTAGAAAAGCTTTAGCCCACGAACTACACGATCTTGTGCTACGCTTAGGATTGGGTCTTCTCCATCATATCATTCTCCCAATGATGTGATCCCGTTATCAACGACATCCAATGTCCATGGTCAGGAAACCATGACCATCTATTGATCAATGAGCTAGTAAACTAGAGGCTTACTAGGGACATGTTGTGGTCTATGTATTCACACATGTATTACGGTTTTCGGTTAATACAATTATAGCATGAATAATAGATAATTATCATGAACAAGGAAATATAATAATCACTCTTCAAGAAATCTTCCGATTCAACGATTTATCGTCCGATTTATCGCTACTCTTGGGGTGACCGATAAGATTATGCCTTATCTTCATCATTTATAGTTTGGGCCGATTTATCACTATGACAAGCGATTTGTAGGAAATCTACCGATAAATCGGGCCTATTCGTAGCACTATGTTTGCAAGAACTATGTTTATTTATGTTTTGTGGACCTTGTTACGCAATATGTAATGTTTTTCTATTTTGTTTGTCACTATATCAGGATTCAAAGGCTAGGATTCAAGGTAACACTTCTGTCCAATATTGTTTTTGGTGTGAAATATAACATATTTTAGTGTTGGGAACCTGGGATTTGGAATTTTTTTCTGATTAATAGTGATCGATAAAATCGATTAATCGGCCGATTTCCGATTAATCTCTAATCCCCAGCTGACCGAGACGATAACTATAAGCGATATCCTCAACATTGATAATAATAACCATTTAATTATTGCCTCTAGGGCATATTTCCAATAGTCTCCCACTTGCACTAGAGTCAGTAATCTAGTTACATCGCCATGTGATCAATACTCATAATTCACATCGCCATGTGACTAACACCCAAGAGTTTACTAGTGTCAATAATCTAGTTCACATCACCATGTGATTAACACTCAGTGAGTTCTAGGGTTTCATCATGTTATGCTTACGAGCGAGGTTTTAGTCAACGGGTCTACATCATTCAGATCCGTGTGTTCTTCGCAAATCTCTATTTCATATGGTAGGTGTTACTTGCTCCAGTTGGAGCTATTCCAAATGGTTGCTCCACTATACGTATCTGGTTTGCTACTCAGAGTCATCCGGATAGGTGTTAAAGCTTGCATCGACGTAACCCTTTTCGCCGAACTCTTCATCACCTCCATAATCGAGAAACATTTCCTTATTCTAAAGGACAATTTTGATCGCTGTCCATTGATCCTTTCCTGGATCACTCTTATACCCCCTTGCCAGACATGTGGCAAGGCACATCGCGGTACACAGCATGGCATATTGTATAGAGCCTATGGCTAAGGCATAGGGGACGACTTTCGTCCTTTCTCTTTCTTCTGCCGTGGTCGAGCTTCAAGTCTTAACTTCACACCTTACAACTCAAGCAAGAACTCATTCTTTGATTGATCCATCTTGAACTCCTTCAAGATCATGTCAAGGTGTGTGCTCTGTGAAAGTCTTATCAGGCGTATTGATCTATCTCTATAGATCTTGATACACAACATGTAAGAAGTTTTACACAGGTCTTCCTTTCAAAAACTCCATTCAAACAACCCTTTATGCTTTACAGAAATTCTACATCATTTCTGATCAACAATATGTCATCCACATATACTTATCAAAATATTGTAGTGCTCCCACTCACTTTCTTGCAAATACAAGTTTCTTGCAAACATTGTATAAACCCAAATGCTTTCATCACCTCATCAAAGCGTATGTTCCAACTCCGAGATGCTTCCTCCAGTCCATAGAAGGATCGCTGGAGTTTGCATACCTTTTAGCATCCTTAGGATCGACAAAACCCTGTGGTTGTATCACATACAACCTTTCCTCACGAAAACCGTCAAGGAAAATTTGTTTTGACATCCATCTGCGAGATTTAGAAAAATGCAGCAACAACTAACGTAATTCTAAGAGACTTTAGCATCGCTATGATTGAGAAAGTCTCATCACATTCAACTCCTTGAACTTGTCGGAAACTTCTTTGAAACAAGTCGAGCTTCATAAATGGTGACATTACCATCAGCGTCTATCTTCTTCTTAAAGATCCATTTATTCTAAATGGCTTGCCGATCATCGGGCAAGTCCACCAAAGTCCATACTTTGTTCTTATACATGGATCATATCTCAGATTTCATGGCTCCTAGCCATTTGTTGGAATCCGGGCGCACCATCGCTTCTTCATAGCTCATAGGTTCATCGTTGTCCAACAACGTGACCTTGAAGACAGGGTTACCACTCAGAAGTTGTACACACCCTTTTCTACCTACGAGGTTCGATAGTAACTTGATCTGAAGCTCCATGCTCATCATCATTAGCTTTCTCTTTCAACTGAGGTAGGTGCCACAGAAACATTTTTCTATGCTGCGCTACTCTCTGGTTGAAATAAAGGTTCAACAACCTCATCAAGTTCTATCTTCCTCCCACTCAATTCTTTCAAGAGAAACTCTTTCTCGAGAAAGGACCTGTTCTTAGCGACAAACTCTTTGCCCTCATATCTGAGATAGAAGGTATGCCCAATTGTCTTCTTTGGGTATTCTATGAATACACAATTGTCCGCTTTGGGTTCGAGCTTTTCTGGGTGAAGCCTATCGACATAAGCATCGCAGCCCCGAACCTTAAGAAACAACAACTTAGGTTTCTTGCCAAACCATAGTTCATACATTGTCGTCTCCACAGACTTATATGGTGCCCTATTTAAAGTGAATGTAGTTGTCTCTAATGCATAACCTCAAAATGACAGCGGTAGATCGGTAAGGGACATCATAGATCACACCATATCCAATAGAGTACGATTACGACGTTTGGACACACCATTAAGATATGGTATTCCAGGTGGCGTCAACTATGAAACGATTCCACTTTGTCTTAAGTGATTGCCAAACTCATAACTCATATACTCTTCCCTTGATCATATCGTAGGAACTTGATCTTCTTGTTATGATGATTCTCAACTCCACTCTGAAATTGCTTGAACTTTTCAAACGTTTCAGACTTATGATTCATTAAGTAAACATGCTCATATCCACTTAATTCATCGGTGAAGGTGAGAAAATAACGATATCCACCGCACGTGTCAACTCATCGGACCGTATACATCAGCATGTATGATTTCCAACAAGTCACTTGCCCGTTCCATTGTTCCAAAGAACGGGGTTTTAGTTATCTTGCCAATGAGGCATGGTTCGCTCATGATGCCACTGTTGGGGATCGTTGCAGAAATAAAAAAAATTCTACGCATCACCAAGATCAATCTATGGAGAGACCAGCAACGAGAAGGGGGAGTGCATCTTCATACCCTTGAAGATCGCAAAGCAGAAGCATTACTAGAACGCGGTTGGTGTAGTCGTACACACAGCGATTCAGATCGCGGTCAATTCTGATCCAAGCGCCGAACGACGGCGCCTCCGCGTTCAACACAGGTACAACCCGGGGAAGTCTCCTCCTTCTTGATCCAGCAAGGGGAGATGAGAAGATGGGGAAGAGCTCCAGCAGCACGACGGCGTGGTGGTGGAGCTTGCAGTTCTCCGGCAGGGCTTCGCCAAGCACTGCGGAGGAAGAGGAGGAGTTGAAAGGGGGAAGGGTTGCGCCAGGCCAGGGGTGCGGCTGCCCTCTCTCTCCCTAACTATACATAGTGGGAAGGGGGAGGAGGAGGAGCCCTAGGGTTTCCCTAGGGGTGGGTGATAACCCTCAACCGTAAGGGATCGAGATAGTCTTCGCGGGTAAGAATAACCCAATTTATTGATTCGACACACGGGGAGCCAAAGAGTATTTATAAGCTTTGACAGTTGAGTTGTCAATTCAACCGCACCTGAAATACACTTACTTGCAACAAAAGATAAGTGGTAACGGTGATATGATAGTGATGATGGTGATAGTAAAAGGAAACAGCAAAAGTAAATAGCAAAAGTAGGAACTAGTAACCAGCAAGATTTAAAACACTGTAGGCTAGGGAGACGGATGGTTGGGCGCTGCATGGATGAGATATATCATGAATCTAACTTGGGGCAAGGCACACGGATAAGTAATGATCATCTAGGAAAATATCAAACATTAGGCATGTATCCCATAGGTAGTTGTACGTGCTTGCAATAAGAACTTGCACAACATCTTTTGTCCTACCATCCCACTACGAACGGGGCCAAAAGGAACTTATGGAGATTAAGGTGCTCCTGTCAAAGAGCACCGGAACGAAGCAATAAACTCAATGGATACATGTAATCCTCAAACTATGGACCATCCCCTTTGGTGTCCCAAGCTGTCACTTTTGGGATCGCCGGTTCCGGACCGTAATAGGTGCAAACAACTCATAGGTAGGATCAAGAACACAAATATATTCATGCAAACACATATGGTTCAGATCTGAAATCATGGCACTCGGGCCCTAAGTGACAAGCATTAAGAGTAACAAGTTGAAGCCAAGATGATAAACACCATAGTAGATGATAGGCAACATGCCCCCAACGATCTGACAAACTATTACATGATCTAACTCATCCAATCCCTACCATCCCCTTTGCCTACAACATGGAATTACTCACACATGGAAGGAGAATTCATGGAGGGAGGATGGAGTGGTGATGATGATGACGACGATCTCCCCTCTCTGGAGGCCAAATCAGCCTCCAGATTAGCCCTCCCGAAGAAGAACAGAGGGCGGCGGCGGCTCCGCGATGAAAACTAGGAAAACAACTTCTGATCTGGGATTTTCTCGTCACAGGCTAAATACGGGTCAAAGTAGGGCACCAGGGGAGGTGGGGCCCACCCAGGCGGCCTACCGGCGCGGCCAGGGGGTGGGCCGCGCCACCAGGGCGCCTGGAGCCCCCCTGGCCCCCCTCTGGCCCCTCTTCTGGCAACAGGTTCCTTCGGTTGCGTGGATTTTCTGTGATTTTTCGTGGAATTTTCTGAGATACCTAAAAATCTGTTTTCCTGCACACAATAAAACCATACAGGCAGCTCTGCTGAAAACAGCGTCAGTCCGGGTTAGTTTAGTTCAAATCATGCAAGAATGAGGTCAAAACAATAACAAAAGTGTTTGGAAAAGTAGATACGTTTGAGACGTATCAACTCCCCCAAGCTTAGCATATTGCTTGTCCTCAAGCAATTCAGTTCAACGAATTGGACGCGACAAAGAAAACTTTGACAAACTCTTTTGCTTCATTAGATGTATATAAGCATGTACTACGAAAAGAGTCTAGCGGGTATTGAAACAATGCTATGAGGACAATGCATGAAGCAATCCTTCTTTCAAGTGACCAATCACAAATAACCAAAAGTAAATAATATACTACTGAAAATCAAGACAAGATTACATTGCACATAGCTTGAATATACTAGAGTGGTATCTCGGTAGCCTCCATGAGTGACGCAAAACATAAATGCAGGAACTCCTCCAGAGTTTTAAAGGAGACTAGAACTAAGAATTTCTGAATAAATAATATCACAAGCATGCAGAAGACAATGTAATACTTTGGGACAATGCACATTACACTCAGAATGACAATTATGCTCTCCTAGTTGGTGCTTTGAAGAAAGAGGGTGGAGACTCTCGAACCGTGGCTTTTGATGGCGAGGTTGAAAACCCATGGTCGGAAACAAAAACTAAACATGTACCAGAGCTCTTGGTTTTAAAAACAGAGGTAAATTTTTTTTAGAGATGCATATTTCGTCAACGAATGCTAGCAGATAACTCAATTACTTCTTGAGCTGGACAAGTTTCGAGGAACGGCTCCCACACGAGGACGATCACATCCCCTTAATCTCCTTTGTTTATCACTGCCAAAGTTTTCTGATTTCTCATGAACAAAGCGTGAAGGAGGGTTTGTTTGTGTATTATCTTTTATGAGCCGGGCGCACTCTATGCCAGTTCCTTCTCGTATTAGGGGTTTGCACATTAGACATGCAATCCCGGGGTGAAACTTGTCCAACTTAAAAAGATCATGAATTAACTACTACTTCCTCATGAGCTAAAACAGAGGCACAAAAGAGAAATGCTTTTTTGAATAATTTCGAGATGGTACAAGATAGTCTTCGTTAGGAATGGCAGGTAAATACCATGTATAGGAAGGTATGGTGGACTCATATGGCATAACTGGTTTAAAGGAATTTGGATGCACAAGCAGTCAGTCCACTTAGTATAGGTGGAGGTTAGCAAAAGACTGGGAAGCGACCAACTAGAGAGTAATAACGGTCATAATCATGCAGAGCGACAAAGCAACATTGAATCGGGCATGAAAGTGATATAACTATTCTGAAACTCAAAGATCATCAAGGCAGAGCAGACTTTTTAGTCTTAAACATGTGTAAACATGTGCCAAGTCAATCCAAGAATTCTCCAAAGGGAAATACCACCTTAGTATACCAAACTATGAACAGTGCAATGCATGTAAATCATTTCAATAACACATTATATACTCTATCTATTCGAGACTAGCCACAAGGAAAGCATGAACCACTGGGAGAGCATTGTAAACATAGCACTATATCGCTACAAGCTGGTCTCTAGATCATAAGTACAGGCATACACTACGGGAAACAGCTAATTTGCCGTCTGGGATGTCTTTGCCGTCATCTTTTTGTCGGGCAAGACGGCAAAGAAAGGGTTTGCCGTCATCAGAAGACGGCAAAGAAAAACTAATGGCAAAGAAAAGATTTGCCGTCATCATAAGACGGCAAAACAAAACATAGATGGCAAAAAGCTCATTTTGCCGTCTAGCAAAAAATACACAGACGGCAAAAAATCTTTGCCGTCTGTGTCAGTTTTGGCACACGGCAAAGATTCTTTGCCGTCTGTATTTTTTTTTTTGGCAGACGGCAAACTGAGCTCTTTGCCGTCTGTGTTTGTTTTGCAGACGGCAAAGAGAAAGCACATCACGCGGATAAATCACCTGGATTGATGACATGGCAGCATCTGGGACGCACATCCCACCCGTCATCGGACGAGGACGCATGCCCCCACCCACACCCACAGACCACGTTGCACATGCCCCCATGAACCTACCCGTCCCCACCCATTACTCCCATCGATCTCACCCCACTCCCTCTCGTACGCATCTCTCTCTCGTACTCATCTCTCCCTCTTTCTCGCCGCCAGTTACCTGCCTCCACCCGAGTACGTCCTAGCGCCACCGCAGGCCTCCTCGCACCGGCAGCTTGACTCCACCGGCCGCCGCCCGAGCACCCACCTCCACACGCCTCCGGTGGCCTCCACCAAACTCCGGCGGGCTCCGGTCGGCCGCCCGCCTCCACCGCCCGGCCGAGCACCTCCACCGCCAGGTCGCCCGCCTCCACGCGCCTCCGTCCCCACCACTGTCGCGCTCGGCACCGTCTGCCCCATCCCACTCCCCCCTTCGCTGCAGGCCCCGACCGTCCCCGACCTCTACGCCCTGACAACTTGACTCCACCGGCCGCCGCACGAGCACCTGATACGTCCAAAACGTATCTATAATTTCTGCTTGCTCCATGCCACTTTTGGGTGATATTGCTATGATATTTATACACTTCCATACACTTTTGATCATATTTGGACTAACCTACTAATCCAGTGCACCCCAGTGCCAGTTTCTGTTTTCGGCTGTTTTTGTATTTCAGGTTTTCACATTACGAGAACTGTCAGGAAAAATCCAGAAAAATTATATAAAAAATCAGCGTTCCAGAACCTACCTTGCGCCCGAAG
>LR738715.1:44836199-44993890 GCA_902687465.1 Secale cereale
GCACCAGGGCCCCAGGCGCCCTGGCGGCGCGCACCCCCTAGGCCGCGCCGGGGGGGCGCCTGGGCCTCCCGAGCCCCGTCTGGTGCCCCCCTTTGGCATATATTTAGAGCGTCCTTCGAAACCCTCGGGACGGGAACTCTTTTTCGCGATCTCATCTCTGTTCCGCCGCCGCCGCCGCTTCCAAGATCGGGAGCACCAGGAGAACTCTTCCCGGCACCCTGCCGGAGGGGAGGATCACCATCGGGAGACTCTCCACCACCATGGACGCCTCCCGGATGAGTTGTGAGTAGTCTCCCTTGGACCATGAGTCCATGACCAGTAGCTATGTGATGTTCTCCTCCCGTTCTTGTGCTTCACTAATTAGTCCTCGTGAGCTGCCCTACATGATCGAGGCACATATGTAATCCTTATGCTGTTGCTATGATGAGTTTGCTGGGATCCGATGGATTATGAGATTATGTTCAGATTGTGATTGAGTAATATATTTGATCTACCTCTTTTATATTTATGTTCATAAGTAATTCTTGCATGTTTTCCGTTGTTATTTATTGCTTTGGCCAAGTAGTAGGTAGTGACTCCAAGAGGGAACGTTATGCTCGATTGTGGGTTCATGCCCCTCGATGACTAGCTTGAGTGACAGAAACATGAGTCTAGGGGGTGTGATGTTGCCACAAGGGGGAAAACAACGGTGCTTGTGCCCGCGGGTGCAAGGATTGTTTACTTTACGCAAAGTTCTTTTAATGCAGTTGTCTGTTGCTTTGAGTTTACACTATGGGTGGGGCTCGCAACTTAATACCAGCGACATGTTCTGGATAGATATCTCAAGGTGGATGATTAGTAGTAGATATTGATGGATTTCGGTCTACTTACTTTGGCGTACCGCCCATGCTTTGAACCTCAACCTTTCTTGCAATGTAGTCAGCATTGGTTTGCGTTCGTGGTCCTGTCAATTGCCCAGCTGTAATTCGTTTACCTCACATAGCTGTTTTATCGTCTTTTGGGAGAGAGACATCACTAGTGAACATCATGAGACTCCGGTCCATATTACCATCATTGATCACATCCGCTATTTACTTTTCTCTTTTACTTACTATTGCAAACATTATCTATCACTACTATCATTTGCGTTTAATCCTTTGTGAACTACAAGGCCGGAGGGATTGACAACCTCTCTGTACTCGTTGGGAGCAAAGTTATTTGTATCTGTCTGCAGGTCCACGTTGATTGCTAATATCTGGCGCCGTTAGCAGTTGCACCTACTTGTTGAACCTAGGAGTCTCTGGGGATTCGATCCTTGGCATCTTTGCTAAGGGAAAAACTTCCACAACACTGCAGCTCACACCTTCCACTTGGGATAACCAACGAGGGGTTAGAGGCCCATCAAGGAGTTTTTCTGGCGCCGTTGCCGGGGACTCCACTCTTCAGGATAGGGGAGTTGCACGCTATCTTTTACCTTTGCTTTTTAGTCTTGTTAGTTTACCTTTCAGTTTTCTTTATGTCTTTTCACCAGTTATGCTTATGGACAACCTTGCTATTGGATCGTTGCTTGCGGGAAGAGTGGTTGCTCCTCCCCCTACTGAAATTGTGCCCTATAAAATACCAGCTGGTATTATCGATTATGTTTTGGCTAATCGTTATGCAGGAGACAGACATCCCGGTGAACACTTGCTATATCTGTCACAATTATGTTCATTATTTAAGCTTGCAGGTGTATCAAGGGAGTTTGTCATGAGGAAATTGTTCACCGTATCACTTATAGATAAAGCTTCAAATTGGTATAAGCTTCTCGATAACTCGCACTTGCTTGATTGGCAAGAGCTTATGTCTCTCTTTTATACTAAGTTTTATCCTCTTCATGATGCTTATGTGGAGAGTAAGAGTACCTTTTTGCATGTGGATCATAGTAACAATGCTTTATGTGATGCTTATATTGTTGAGTTTATTCATGATCCCACTGAAAATTATTATGAGAAGGGAACATATGCTTATAGATATTTCAATAATATCAAGTTCCCTCTCTTTATGTTGAAGGTTTTGAAGCTACACTTGTCTTGTCTTCCTATGCTTATTGCTTTGTGCTGTAATGAATTATTCTATTGCAATATTCCTATGCATAGGAAGCATGTTAGGCTTAGATGTGTTTGGTATTTGCTTCTTGATGCTCTCTTTTGTTCTTCAACTCTTATTCCTACGAGAGCATCATTAAAGTCTTAAGCCTATCTTTATGGCTATAAAAGAAAGCGCTCTTGGGAGGCAGCCCAATGAATAAATGTTTATTTTGCTTTTGTTGTGTCTTGATGTTGTTTACTACAGTAGCATCATCATTGTATCTTATCTTTTCATATTTGTGCCAAGTATAGCCTCTGATTGCTAGAAAGTTCAAAAGTTGTGAGGTGCTGTCCAGGAAACAGATTCTGTCCTTGGATAGAAAAATTCGTATAAAATCACCAGATCATCTTTTTGGTCTGAATTTTTTCGACAGCGTTCTCTATATAATTGTATTTCGTGCATCTCTTCTGAGTTTTTTGATTTGAGTTGCAGAAGTACCCCGAACAAATCATTTACTACCTGCTGTTCTGTTTTTCACAGATTCTGTCCTGTTTTGCCTTTCCTTCATTTTGCAAATCAAGAGCTTGCTTTTTCTTTGCAAAAACCTTTTGGCAATCTTGAGAAACAGTAGAACTTCAAGGATATCTTTATTTCCAGCAAGGAACAATTATTTTATTAAGGGTACTAACCTCGCTAATCAGATTATAATGAGTTATGTATGAAGGGAGTTTTCAAGTGTGCGAGGGAAGATGATAAAAAGATTCAGGAGTGTCAAGCGCTCAAGCTTGGGGATGCCCCCGTGCACCCCCAAGAAATATTCAAGGAGACTCAAGTGTCTAAGCTTGGGGATGCCCCCGTGCATCCCCTTCTCCATCAACATTATCAGTTCGTCTTTCATTCCGCTATATTTTTATCACTTCATGTGTTATGTGCTATGCTTGGAGCGTCTTGCTTTTAGCTTCCTTTTTTGTTTTTCATAACGAGTCGGAACTCAGCGTTCTTTATGTGGGAGAGAAACACGCTCCACTTCTACCTAGAACATAACATAGAATTTTCATGTCTATCTTTGCTGTCTGTGTTCTTTGTCTTTTAATAGCTACTATCATGCTCTGCTCTTAGTATTCATGCTTATCTTTTCAAAGAGCTTTTGTTTAGTTGGTTGCTTGAACTCTCTTTAATTAGCACGCTCACCTTATTAAGAGAGTTTGATTCCGTTGCATTGGTTAATATGTCTATGATAAAGATGCTACGTGCATAATGGCGCTTAGTAGTTCAGGTTTTCTTATGGTTAGTCTCAAATAGCTGGGGGATTCCCAATGTGTTATTGGAGTACCAACTTGATTTGTTTGCCTATGATGTGGTATGGTTTAGTAATATCTTCCTTCAAGAATTTATTTTGATTGACTTGGCGTATGCTCACGCATATTTAAGACTGTAAAGAAAGTCTGTCAAGCCTTGATGATCTTTTATTTCTGAGTAGTGATATAACTACCATGCCTGATTCAATGTTGCTTTGTCGCTCTACATGATTATGACCGTCATTGCTCTCTTAGTTGGTCGCTCCCAGTCTTTTGCTAACCTCCACATGTACTAAGCAGACTAACTTTGCAATACATAGCTCATGGGAAAGTAGCTTAAAAACTATTGTGGTAAAGAATATGTTGCCTATGTATCTTATTTCTTATAAGTTGCTTGCTGAGCGGTAACCATGTTTCTGGGGACGCCATCAACTGTCACACTTTTGTTGAATATCATGTGAGTTGCTATGCATGTTCGTCTTGTCTGAAGTAAGGGTGATTTGCCATGGGTTGAATGAGTATGCATATTGTTAGAGAAGAGCATTGGGCCGCCAACCAAAGCCATGTATCATGGTGGAAGTTTTAGCTTGGACATTAATCCTCAGTCTCTTATGAGAATATGCTTAAGCATTAAAGAGGAGTCCATCATCTATTTTCTATGTTGTCCCGGTATGGATGTCCTCAAGTTGAGATCTACCAAAAACGAGAAATCAAATGCGATTTATCTCCTTGGACCTTTGTACAGGTGGCATAGAGGTACCCCTTTGTGACACTTGGTTGAAACATATGTAATGCAATGATAACCCATGGAAATCCGAGCTAATTAGGACAAGGTGCGAGCACTATTGGTATTCGATGCATGAGGCTTGCAACTTATAGGATGTCTTATGCATGACACATATGAAGTACTACTTGAAGGAAATATGCCCTAGAGGCAATAATAAAGTTATTATTTATTTCCTTATATCATGATAAATGTTTATTATTCATGCTAGAATTGTATTAACCGGAAACTTAATACATGTGTGAATACATAGACAAAACAGAGTGTCCCTAGTATGCCTGTACTAGACTAGCTCATTGATCAAAGATGGTTATGTTTCCTAGCCATAGACATGAGTTGTCATTTGATCAACGGGATCACATCATTAGGAGAATGATCTGATGGACAAGACCCATCCGTTAGCTTAGCACTATGATCGTTTAAGTTTTACTGCTATTGCTTTCTTCCTGACTTATACATGTTCCTATGACTATGAGATTATGCAACTCCCGAATACCGGAGGAACACTTTGTGTGCTACCAAACGTCACAACATAACTGGGTGATTATAAAGGTACTCTACAGGTGTCTCCAAAGGTACTTGTTGGGTTGGCGTATTTCGAGATTAGGATTTGTCACTCCAATTGTCGGAGAGGTATCTCTGGGCCCACTCGGTAATGCACATCACTATAATCCTTGCAAGCATTGCAGCTAATGAGTTAGTTGCGGAATGATGTATTACGGAACGAGTAAAGAGACTTGTTGGTAACGAGATTGAACTAGGTATTGAGATACCGACGATCGAATCTCGGGCATGTAACATACCGATGACAAAGGGAACAATGTATGTTGTTATGCGGTTTGACCGATAAAGATCTTCGTAGAATATGTGGGAGCCAATATGAGCATCCAGGTTCCGCTATTGGTTATTGACCGGAGACGTGTCTCGGTCATGTCTACATAGTTCTCGAACCCGTAGGGTCCGCACGCTTAAGGTTTCGATGATAGTTTTATTATGAGTTTATGAGTTTTGATGTACCGAAGGAGTTCAGAGTCCCGGATGAGATCGGGGACATGACGAGGAGTCTCAAAATGGTCGAGACGTAAAAATCGATGTATTGGACGACTATATTCGGACATCGGAAAGGTTCAGAGTGATTCGGGTATTTTCGGAGTACCGGGGAGTTACGGGAATAGAGGAGAGAGGCCAAAAGGAAGGAGGCGTGCACCCCCCTTCTGGTCCGAATTGGACAAGGGGTGCAGCCCCCTTTTCCTTCTCCCTCTCCCCCTCTTTCCTTCTCTCCTACTCCGGAAAGGAAAGGGGAATCCTACTAGGACTTGGGAGTCCTAGTAGGACTCCCCGCACTTGGTGCGCCCCCTCTAGGGCCGGCCTCTCCCTCCCTCCTTTATATACGGGGGCAGGGGGCACCTCTAGACACAACAATTGATCTCTTGATCTCTTAGCCGTGTGCGGTGCCCCCCTCCACCATAGTTTTCCTCGATAAATATTGTAGCGGTGCTTAGACGAAGCCCTGCGACGGTAGAACATCAAGATCGTCACCACGCCGTCGTGCTGACGGAACTCTCCCTCGACACTCGGCTGGATCGGAGTTTGAGGGACGTCATCGAGCTGAACGTGTGCTAGAACTCGGAGGTGCCGTAGTTTCGGTGCTTGATCGGTCGGGCCGTGAAGACGTACGACTACATCAACCGCGTTGTTCTAACGCTTCCGCTTTCGGTCTACGAGGGTACGTAGACTCACTCTCCCCTCTCGTTGCTATGCATCTGGTAGATAGATCTGGCATGATCGTAGGAAAATTTTAAAATACTACGTTCCCCAACAGTGGCACCATGAGCCAGGTCTATGCGTAGATGATATGCACGAGTAGAACACAAGTGAGTTGTGGATGATACTAGTCATACTGCTTACCAGCATGTCATACTTTGATTCGGCGGTATTGTTGGAAGAAGCGGCCCGGACCGACATTACGCGTACGCTTACGCGAGACTGGTTCTACCGACGTGCTTCGCACACAGGTGGCTGGCGGGTGTCAGTTTCTCCAACTTTAGTTGAATCAAGTGTGGCTACGCCCGGTCCTTGTGAAGGTTAAAACAGCACATACTTGACGAAATATCGTTGTGGTTTTGTATGCGTAGGTAAGAATGGTTCTTGCTAATCCCGTAGCAGCCACGTAAAACTTGCAACAACAAAGTAGAGGACGTCTAACTTGTTTTTGCAGGGCATGTTGTGATGTGATATGGTCAAGACATGATGAATTATACGGTTTTGTATGAGATGATCATGTTTTGTAATGTTATCGGCAACTGGCAGGAGCCATATGGTTGTCGCTTTATTGAATGAAATGCAATCGCCATGTAATTGCTTTAATTTATCACTAAGCGGTAGCGGTAGTCGTAGAAGCAATAGTTGGCGAGACGACAACGATGCTACGATGGAGATCAAGGTGTCGCGCCGGTGACGAAGGTGATCATGAAGGTGCTTTGGAGATGGAGATCAAAAGCACAAGATGATGATGGCCATATCATGTCACATATTTTGATTGCATGTGATGTTTATCTTATTATGCTTCTTATTTTGCTTAGTTCGACGGTAGCATTATAAGATGATCCCATACTAAATTTCAAGGTGTAAGTGTTCTCCCTGAGTATGCACCGTTGCGAAAGTTCGTCGTGCCGAGACACCACGTGATGATTGGGTGTGATAAGCTCTACGTTCAAATACAACGGGTGTAAGCCAGTTTTGCACACGCAGAATACTCGGGTTAAACTTGACGAGCCTAGCATATGCAGATATGGCCTCGGAACACTGGAGACCGAAAGGTCGAGCGTGAATCATATAGTAGATATGATCAACATAAGCTGTTCACCATTGAAACTACTCCATCTCACGTGATGATCGGACATGGTTTAGTTGATTTGGATCACGTGATCATTTAGATGACTAGAGGGATGTCTATCTAAGTGGGAGTTCTTAAGTAATATGATTAAATTGAACTTTAATTTATCATGAACTTAGTCCTCGTAGTATTAGCATATCTATGTTGTAGATCAATAGCTCGCGATGTTGCTCCCCGTTTATTTTTTATATGTTCCTAGAGAAAACTAAGTTGAAAGATGTTAGTAGCAATGATGCGGAATTGTTCCGTGATCTGAGGATTATCCTCATTGCTGCACAGAGAATTATGTCCTTGATGCACCACTAGGTGACAGACCTATTGCAGGAGCAGATGTAGACGTTATGAACGTTTTGACAAAAGCTCGGTATGATGACTACTTGATAGTTTAAGTGCACCATGCTTTATGGCTTTGAACCGGGACTTCAAAAACGTTTTGAACGCCACGGAGCATATAAGATGTTCCAAGAGTTGAAATTAGTATTTCATACTCATGCCCGTGTCGAGAGTTATAAGACTTCTGACAGTACTTTGCCTACAAGATGGAGGAGAATAGCTCAACCAGTGAGCATGTGCTCAGATTGTCTGGGTACTACAATTACTTGAATCAAGTCGGAGTTAATCTTCCAGATAAGATAGTAATTGACAAAGTTCTCTAGTCACTATCACCAAGTTAGTAGAACTTCGTGATGAACTATAATATGCAAGGGATGACGAAAGGAATTCCCGAGCTCTTCGCAATGCTGAAGTCGACGAAGGTAGAAATCATGAAAAAGCATCAAGTGTTGATGGTTAACAAGACCACTTGTTTCAAGTAAAGGGCAAAGGGATAGAAGGGGAACTTCAAGAAGAATGACAAGCAAGTTGTCACTCCCGTGAAGAAACCCAAAGCTAAAACTCAAGCCTGAAACTAAGTGCTTCTACTGCAAAGGAAATGGTCACTGGAAGTGGAACTGCCCTAGATACTTGGCGGATAAGAAGGATGGCAAAGTGAACAAAGGTATACTTTGATATACAGATTATTGATGTGTACTTTACTAGTGTTCATAGCAACCCCTGGGTATTTGATACCGGTTCAGTTGCTAAAATTAGTAACTCGAAACGAGAATTGCAGAATGAACAGAGACTAGTTAAAGGTGAAGTGACGATGTGTGTTGGAAGTGGTTCCAAAATTGATATGATCATCATCGCACACTCCCTATACTGTCGGGATTAGTGTAAAACCTAAATAAATGTTATTTGGCATTTGCGTTGAGCATGGATTTGATCATATTTGTTGCAATACGGTTATTCATTTAAAGTCATAGAATAATTGTTATTCTATTTACATGAATAAAACCTTCGATGGTCATACACCCAATGAAAATAGTTTATTGGATCTCGATCGTGGTGATACACATATTCATAATATTGAAGCCAAAAGATGCAAGGTTAATAATGATAGTGCAACTTATTTGTGGCACTGCTGTTTAGGTCATAATGGTGTAAAGCGCATGAAGAAACTCCATAGTGATGGACTTTTGGAATCACTTGATTATGAATCACTTGGTGCTTGCGAACCATGCCTCATGGGCAAGATGACTAAAACTCCGTTCTCCGGAACAATGGAGCGAGCAACAGATTTGTTGGAGATCATACATACAGATGTATGTGGACCAATGAGTGTTGAAGCTCGCGGCGGGTATCGTTATTTTCTGACCTTCACTGATGATTTGAGCAGATATGGGTATATCTACTTAATGAAGCACAAGTCTAAAACATTTGAAATGTTCAAAGAATTTCAGAGTGAAGTGGAGAATCATCGTAACAAGAAAATAAGAGTTTCTACAATATGATCGTAGAGGTAAAATATTTGAGTTAGCGAGTTTGGCCTTCAGTAAAAACAATGTGAAATAGTTTCACTACTCACGCCACCTGGAACACCATAGTGTAATGGTGTGTCCGAACGTCATAACCGTACTTTATTAGATTTGGTGCGATCGATGATGTCTCTTACCGATCTACCACTCGCTTTTGGGGTTATGCATTAGAGACAGATACATTCACGTTAAATAGGGCACCATCTAAATCCGTGGATATGACACCGTATGAACTGTGGTTTGACGAGAAACCTAAGCTGTCATTTCTTTAAGTTTGGGACTGCGATGCTTATGTGAAAACGTTTCAACATGATAAGCTCGAACCCAAATGGGAGAAGTAAATCTTCATAGGATACCCAAAAGAAACTGTTGGGTACACCTTCTATCACAGATCCGAAGGCAAGGTCTTTGTTGCTAAGAGTGGATCATTTCTAGAGAAGGAGTTTCTCTCGAAAGAAGTGAGTGGGAGGAAAGTGGAACTTGATGAGGTAATTGTACCTTCTCCCGAATTGGATAGTAGTACATCACAGAAACTGGTTCCAGTGATTCCTACACCAATTAGTGAGGAAGCTAATGATGATGATCATGAAACTTCGGATCAAGTTACTGCTGAACTTCGTAGATAAACCAGAGTACGTTCCGCACCAGAGTGGTACGGCAACCCTGTTCTGGAAGTCATGTTACTGGACCATGGTGAACCTACGAACTATGAGGAAGCGATGATGAGCCCAGATTCCGCAAAGTGGCTTGAGACCATGAAATCTGAGATGGGATCCATGTATGAGAACAAAGTGTGGACTTTGGTTGACTTGCCCGATGGTCGGCAAGCCATCGAAAATAAATGGATCTTCAAGAGGAAGACTGACGCTGACAGTAATGTTACTGTTTACAAAGCTCGACTTGTTGCGAAAGTTTTTTCAACAAGTTCAAGGAGTTGACTACGATGAGACTTTCTCACCCGTAGCGATGCTTAAGTCTGTCCGAATCATGTTAGCAATTGCCGCATTTTATGAAATCTGGCAAATGGATAACAAAACTGCATTCTTTAATGGATTTATTAAAGAAGACTTGTATATGATGCAACCAGAAGGTTTTGTCAATCCTGAAGGTGCTAACAAAATGTGCAAGCTCCAGCGATCCATCTATGGACTGGTGCAAGCATCTCGGAGTTGGAATATACGCTTTGATAAGTTGATCAAAGCATATAGATTTATAGAGACTTGCGGTGAAGCCTGTATTTACAAGAAGTGAGTGGGAGCACTACAACCTTTCTGATAAGTATATGTGAATGACATATTGTCGATCGGAAATGATGTAGAATTTTCTGGAAAGCATAAAGGAGTGTTTGAAAGGAGTTTTTCAAAGAAATACCTTGGTGAAGCTGCTTACATATTGGGCATCAAGATCTATAGAGACAGATCAAGACGCTTGATAAGACTTTTGATGAGTACATACCTTGATATGATTTTGAAGTAGTTCAAAATGGATCAGTCAAAGAAGGAGTTCTTACCTGACTTGTAAGGTGTGAAGTTGAGTAAGACTGAAAGCCAGACCACGGCAGAAAAATATAGAGAGAATGAAAGTCATTCCCTATGCCTCAGCCATAGGTTCTATAAAGTATGCCATGCTGTGTACCAAACATGTTGTGTACCTTGCCATGAGTTTGTCAAGAGGGTACAATAGTGATCCAGGAGTAGATCACTGTACAGCGGTCAAAATTATCCTTAGTAACTGGATGACTAAGGAAATGTTTCTCGATTATGGAGGTGATAAAGAGTTCGTCGTAAAGGTTACGCCGATGCAAGCTTTGACACTAAATCCAGCTGACTCTAAGTATCAATCTGGATGCGTATTGAAAGTGGGAGCAATTAGCTAGAGTAGCTCCATGCAGAGCATTGTAGACACATAGACATTTGCGAAATACATACGGATCTGAATGTGACAGACCCGTTGACTAAACTTCTCTCACGAAGCAAAACATGATCACACCTTAGTACTCTTTGGGTGTTAATCACATAGCGATGTGAACTAGATTATTGACTCTAGTAAACCCTTTGGGTGTTAATCACATGACGATGTGAACTATCGGTGTTAAATCACATGGCGATGTGAACTAGATTATTGAATCTAGTGCAAGTGGGAGACTGAATGAAATATTCCCTAGAGGCAATAATAAAGTTATTATTTATTTCCTTATATCATGATAAATGTTTATTATTCATGCTAGAATTGTATTAACCGGAAACTTGATACATGTGTGAATACATAGACAAAACAGAGTGTCCCTAGTATGCCTCTACTAGACTAGCTCATTGATCAAAGATGGTTATGTTTCCTAGCCATAGACATGAGTAGTCATTTGATCAACGGGATCACATCATTAGGAGAATGATCTGATGGACAAGACCCATCCGTTAGCTTAGCACTATGATCGTTTAAGTTTTACTGCTATTGCTTTCTTCATGACTTATACATGTTCCTATGACTATGAGATTATGCAACTCCCGAATACCGGAGGAACACTTTGTGTGCTACCAAACGTCACAACGTAACTGGGTGATTATAAAGGTACTCTATAGGTGTCTCCGAAGGTACTTGTTGGGTTGGCGTATTTCGAGATTAGGATTTGTCACTCTGATTGTCGGAGAGGTATCTCTGGGCCCACTCGGTAATGCACATCACTATAAGCCTTGCACGCATTGCAGCTAATGAGTTAGTTGCGGGATGATGTATTACGGAACGAGTAAAGAGACTTGTTGGTAACGAGATTGAACTAGGTATTGAGTACCGACGATCGAATCTCGGGCATGTAACATACCGATGACAAAGGGAACAATGTATGTTGTTATGCGGTTTGACCGATAAAGATCTTCGTAAAATATGTGGGAGCCAATATGAGCATCCAGGTTCCGCTATTGGTTATTGACCGGAGACGTGTCTCGGTCATGTCTACATAGTTCTTGAACCCGTAGGGTCCGCACGCTTAAGGTTTCGATGATAGTTTTATTATGAGTTTATGAGTTTTGATGTACCGAAGGAGTTCGGAGTCCCGGATGAGATCGGGGACATGACGAGGAGTCTCAAAATGGTCGAGACGTAAAAATCGATATATTGGACGACTATATTCAGACATCGGAAAGGTTCCGAGTGATTCGGGTATTTTCGGAGTACCGGGGAGTTACGGGAATAGAGGAGAGAGGCCAAAAGGAAGGAGGCGTGCACCCCCCTTCTGGTCCGAATTGGACAAGGGGTGCAGCCCCCTTTTCCTTCTCCCTCTCCCCCTCTTTCCTTCTCTCCTACTCCGGAAAGGAAAGGGGAATCCTACTAGGACTTGGGAGTCCTAGTAGGACTCCCCACACTTGGTGCGCCCCCTCTAGGGCAGGCCTCTCCCTCCCTCCTTTATATACGGGGCAGGGGGGCACCTCTAGACACAACAATTGATCTCTTGATCTCTTAGCCGTGTGCGGTGCCCCCCTCCACCATAGTTCTCCTCGATAAATATTGTAGCGGTGCTTAGGCGAAGCCCTGCGACGGTAGAACATCAAGATCGTCACCACGCCGTCGTGCTGACGGAACTCTCCCTCGACACTCGGCTGGATCGGAGTTCGAGGGACGTCATCGAGCTGAACGTGTGCTAGAACTCGGAGGTGCCGTAGTTTCGGTGCTTGATCGGTCGGGCCGTGAAGACGTACGACTACATCAACCGCGTTGTTCTAACACTTCCACTTTCGGTCTACGAGGGTACGTAGACTCACACTCCCCTCTCGTTGCTATGCATCTGGTAGATAGATCTTGCGTGATCGTAGGAAAATTTTAAAATACTACGTTCCCCAACACTACTACCGTTGACAAAATTGCTTCTATGTTTTCAAAATAAAAAGCTCTAGCACATAACCATTCTTTTACTTTTTGAGTCTCCACCTTCTTTCTTCAAGCACCAACTACTGAGAGCATGATTGTCATTCTAAGTGTAATGTGCATTGTTCCAAAGTAGCATTGTCTTTTGCATGATTGTGATATCGTTTATTTTGAAATCATTGTATCTAGTCATCACTTAAACCTTGAAGGTGCCCCTGCATTTATGTTTTGCTTCACTAAACGGGGCAAGCTAGATATCACTTTATCATATTTGCACACCATGTTCATTGCAAATCTTTTTGATGTTTCAGTTTCATATTGTAAAACTTTCAGTCCTTTGTGATTTTCTCATGAGGCAACTTAATTACTATAGAATCATTGTCTCAGTAAGCTTTTGTCATATGACTATGAAAAAGTCCTATATGGTTAATAGCATGTCACCACATAAATTATTCTTGTTATCATTTACCTACTCGAGGACGAGCAGGAATTAAGCTTGGGGATGTTGATACGTCCAAAATGTATCTATAATTTCTGCTTGCTCCATGCCACTTTTGGGTGATATTGCTATGATATTTATACACTTCCATACACTTTTGATCATATCTGGACTAACCTACTAATCCAGTGCACCCCAGTGCCAGTTTCTGTTTTCGGCTGTTTTTGTATTTCAGGTTTTCACATTACGAGAACTGTCAGGAAAAATCCAGAAAAATTATATAAAAAATCAGCGTTCCAGAACCTACCTTGCGCCCGAAGTACAGCCGGGGGGGGGGGGCACCAGGGTCCCAGGCGCCCTGGCGGCGCCCCCCCCCCTGGGCCGCGCCGGGGGGCACCTGGGCCCCCCGAGCCCCGTCTGGTGCCCCCCTTTGGCATATATTTAGAGCGTCCTTCGAAACCCTCGGGACGGGAACTCTTTTTCGCGATCTCATCTCTGTTCCGCCGCCGCCGCCGCTTCCAAGATTGGGAGCACCAGGAGAACTCTTCCCGGCACCCTGCCGGAGGGGAGGATCACCATCGGGAGCCTCTCCAGCACCATGGACGCCTCCCGGATGAGTTGTGAGTAGTCTCCCTTGGACCATGAGTCCATGACCAGTAGCTATGTGATGTTCTCCTCCCGTTCTTGTGCTTCACTAATTAGTCCTCGTGAGCTGCCCTACATGATCGAGGCACATATGTAATCCTTATGCTGTTGCTATGATGAGTTTGCTGGGATCCGATGGATTATGAGATTATGTTCAGATTGTGATTGAGTAATATATTTGATCTACCTCTTTTATATTTATGTTCATAAGTAATTCTTGCATGTTCTCCGTTGTTATTTATTGCTTTGGCCAAGTAGTAGGTAGTGACTCCAAGAGGGAACGTTATGCTCGATTGTGGGTTCATGTCCCTCGATGACTAGCTTGAGTGACAGAAACATGAGTCTAGGGGATGTGCTGTTGCCACAAGGGGGAAAACAACGGTGCTTGTGCCCGCGGGTGCAAGGATTGTTTACTTTACGCAAAGTTCTTTTAATGCAGTTGTCTGTTGCTTTGAGTTTACACTATGGGTGGGGCTCGCAACTTAATACCAGCGAGATGTTCTGGATAGATATCTCAAGGTGGATGATTAGTAGTAGATATTGATGGATTTCGGTCTACTTACTTTGGCGTACCGCCCATGCTTTGAACCTCAACCTTTCTTGCAATGTAGTCAGCATTGGTTTGCGTTCGTGGTCATGTCAATTTCCCAGTTGTAATTCGTTTACCTCACATAGCTGTTTTATCGTCTTTTGGGAGAGAGACATCACTAGTGAACATCATGGGACTCCGGTCCATATTACCATCATTGATCACATCCGCTATTTACTTTTTGGCTTTACTTACTATTGCAAACATTATCTATCACTACTATCATTTGCGTTTAATCCTTTGTGAACTACAAGGCCGGAGGGATTGACAACCTCTCTGTACTCGTTGGGAGCAAAGTTATTTGTATCTGTGTGCAGGTCCACGTTGATTGCTAATATCTGGCGCCGTTAGCAGTTGACACCTACTTGTTGAACCTAGGAGTCTCTGGGGATTCGATCCTTGGCATCTTTGCTAAGGGAAAATCTTCCACAACACTGCATCTCACACCTTCCACTTGGGGTAACCAACGAGGGGTTAGAGCCCATCAGCACCCACCTTCGCGCGCCTCCGGTGGCCTCCACCAAACTCCGGCGGGCTCCGGTCGGCCGCCCGACTCCACCGCCCGGCCGGGCAACTCCACCGCCTGGTCGCCCGCCTCCACGCGCCTCCGTCCCTGCCACTGTCGCGCTCGGCGCCGCCGGCCCCATCCCACTTCCCCCTTCGCTGCAGGCCCCGATCGTCCCCAACCTCCCTCGTGTTCCTCCCCACGGCGCCGAAGCGAGTCAGCTCCCGAGCGAGGCTGGGCCAGATGGCGGCGCGACCAAGCAGGGCCAGGCGACGGCGGGTAGAGCATGATAGAGCGGCATGGCGGGCGTTGGGTTCTATGGCGGGTCGAGCAGAGTACTGCAATGGAGAAGAAGGGCCTGATTGCATTTTAGTTTTATGTTCTAGGGTCCTTTGTGTTAATTGCCAGTACTATTTTGTAGCTTTAGTTGTCTCAGAGTCATGTTTGCATTTTGTACTACTAATGTTTTTTTGTGGGATGTACTACACTAATGTTGAATGGAAGGCACTTGGCACGACTGGATATTTCCTAGTTAAAAAGAAGAAATATTAGATAGGGCAGTCGCATGCGTTGACCGCATCGCTCGGGAGATGCGCTGATTTTTTTTAAACAAAATTTAGCCTTTTATTTGTCGTCTGTGACATGCTAGGCTGACGACAAAAGCTGCCCTATGGCTGACGGCAAAGCTATAATCTGGCTAACGGCGAAAGTACTTTTTTTTGCCGTCTGTGATTTACGAGGCTGACGGCAAAGCCGGTTTCGGTTGACGGCAAAGTCTTTGCCGTCTGGCCTAAGAAAAGCTGACGGCAAAGTACTCTTTGCCGATTTTGACTTTGCCGACAACGTTTGCCGTCATCAGCTGACGGCAAATTCTTTGACGGCAAATTTTCTGATTCCTGTAGTGATATGTACAAAAGTAGAAACAAAAAGAGTTCATACCGGTTTTCCCTTGTTGCTTCCCTTCAGTCGATCTTCGTCATTACTGCCTCGTCACTTGCACGATCGAACGTAGGAAATATAATTAAATGCCATCACGGACTCGAGCTGAACTCTGAAAACAAAGCAAACTAGAGAGAGAAAGGAAATCATTTTGGATTATCTCAAAGGTTGAACGAAAGCAAAAGAAAGAGAAAATCTTTTTGTTGTTTTTGCAAAGAAAGAAATAAAGAAGAACGGGCAAAAACTTCAAAAAGATCAAAGCGAATAAAACGGATAATACAATGGAAAAGTGAGAAGGGCACGTACTCCCCCAAGATTAGGCTTTTGGCCTAAGTTGGTAGTAGCTACTGCCCCTAGGAGCCTCCTGCTCCGGGGGAATGGTGGTGAGCCCAAGGGTCGTAGAAGGATTCCGGCGCGTACATCGAACTCCTCGGATCCTCCCACGAGGAAGGGTCCGTACTCCAAGCGGAGGAAGACCCTTCACCAAACTGGGTGACGGTCTCCCCCTGAAAAGGTGGTAACTCACCGTGCTCCTCCTTGCCGGGCACAACCCCCTCCATGGGGTTATGAAACTGATGCTGGGCCATGAACTCATCGAACTAGATAACATCAAAGGACCATCCGTTCCTGCGAGAAAAATCAAACAAAAGAGGTGCAGGTAGACGGATCTCGCGTTCCGCGGTAGTTCCGAAACGCAAGATATAAACAAGATTATCAAGCTCAGAAGTCATGGTAACGATTTATGCCTTTTCATACCAGCAAGATCAAAACTTAAATAAGTAAAAGGCTTATCATCAGGGTGTGGGGTGCCTTCAAGATATTCTAAGATAAGTGTGGCATAAACGCCACCAAATAAATCTCCCCTGTTACCGTTCATAGCAAGGCGTCGAGCAATTAAGGCACCCAGATTATAATCAAACCTCCCTGAGAGGGCGGTTGCCAGGATAGCAATATCCGACGCAGAAGTGTTGCTCGTGTTGTCACGAGCTAACACCCCTCTAGCAACATAATATGCAAAATACCTGAGGTGAGGGAATAAGATGCTGGAGATTTTTGACCAATGAATATCCCTCGTACCCATGCTGCAGAGAGAGTTGAAGACGGTTTTCAGCTCGGAGGGCTGAGAGGTCATCCTAGCCGTCCGCCCAACGTTTGGCACACCTATTATTTCACAAAACTTTCCCAAGGGCATGGTGATAAGATCATTGTAAATTTTAAACTCAATAGCACCAGAATCAGGGTTATATCTAAAACTGTTAATGAAACCGGAGGTGAGTTTTTGATACTGAGTAACACGGCACGTGACGAGCCGTGTCAGACCTGCATTACCACAAAGAATATAAAACTCATCCTTGATTCCCGCAGCTTCAAGGAATTCATCACATGGAAACATCATAGCACGTGCTGGACTTGTGTCTTCCAACAACTCTAGGGGCACATGATCTTCATTGTAGCTCACCCTAGCAGTCGAGGGTGAAGCTGCGGCTCTAGTAACTCGATCGGAGTGCGTGGGCCTCTTCTTCTCAAGCCACCCCTTTGCCCTTCCTAACAAACTCATTTCTGAAATTTTTGGCAAATTACAAAAACAAGGATTTAAACAAAGTGGGTTAAGGCAAACTACTCAACTTACTTACCTAAGGTATAAACTTGCATCAAAACTTGGAAAATAAATTTCTACACATGCATGCAAGCTCATCTACACAGCACCAAGAACTACTAAATACTCACAAATGAAGCCACCAATCAGAAATCTAATTGGAGGGGTGGAGGAGTTACATACCAGGGAGTATTTGTTCAAAATCTCAGCTCAAATGATAGGCTGTAGAGAGAGATCGAAGAATCGCCTCCAAGAGCAGCAAGAACGCAAGAACAAGTGCAGAACTCGTCTTTTTGGAGAGAAAGAGAGAGGGAGGAAGAAGACTTACCTGGAGGGGGGCCTTGTGGGCCCCAGGCGCCCTGTGGGCGCGGCCAGGGGGCAGGCCGCGCCAGCTAGCCGCCTGGGCTACTGGTGGGTCCCCCTGGTCGGCCCTAGGTACCTCTGGGTCACTCCCGGCATGGAAATTTTTATTTTTATTTTTCTAGATTTTTCTGAAAACTTCACTGTTGAAATTTTTTCGAAGTTCAAAAAGGCTGCAAGACTTTTTGAAAACTTAAAGCAGTGATTAGTATTGTGAAGCTTCAAAACATAAACACTTGGTACAGCAAGGAGAACAAAAACTAAAACAAATGAAAACATAACAAGCTCAACTTTTTATCTATATAAAGCATGTTCACTAGTAAGGTTGATCAAGTCTTACCAACAAACAGGCGATATATAGAGCAAAAAGTCTCACCTCTTACGAAGTGATCACTGAACCTTTACTTTAATGGACATTGTCCCCACCATAATAGTTTTGTATTTGTGGTGCACATGTAGTGGACAGTCCCATTCTCCAATCTTCACGGTCTCGATATTTTCTATAGAGTTGAGGCCATGCCTCCTGTTGGTCTTCTTTGGAAAATACACCGTGTGTTCTTTATCATTCACATTGAAGGTAACCTTCCCTTTATTGCAATCAATAATAGCACCTGCGGTGTTAAGAAAAGGTCTACCAAGAATAATGGACATGCTCCCATCCTCGGGCATGTCAAGCACAACAAAATCAGTAAGGATCAAACAATTAGCAACTTCTACGGGAGCATCCTCACAAATACCTATCGGAACGGCGGTTGACTTGTCAGCCATCTGAAGAGAGATATCTGTGGGAATTAGTTTCTCTAAACAAAGCCTCTTGTAAAGAGAGAGAGGCATAACACTCACTCCTACTCCAAGATCATATAAAGCAGTTTTGACATAATTATTCTTTATGGAGCAAGGAATGGTGGGTATACCTGGATCACCAAGCTTCTCAGGAATCTTGCCACTGAAAGAGTAGTTAGCAAGCATAGTAGATATTGCTTCATTAGGAACTTTTCTTTTATTAGTGACAATATCTTTCATATATTTCGAATAGGGAGGTAACTTAATAGCATCAGTCAAAGGGATTTGAAGAAAAAGAGGTTTAATCCACTCACAAAACTTATTGTAATGCTCTTCTTCTTTAATTTCATAGACTTACCTGGAAAGGGCATGGGTTTCTGTATCCATGGTTCTCTTTCCTTCCCATGTTTTCTTGCGATGAAGTCTTCTCTAGTGTACCTCTTACGTTTGTCAGGTGCGTCTTCTTCTCGAACTTCAGGCGGATCATTCTTCTCATTATCCTTACCTTCAGGTTCTGCACCGTCTTCAGTCTCAGCATCGGAGATAGATACACTGTTGGGATCAACAGCTGGCTCTTCATCTGCAATAGGATCATTGGAATTGTCAGCCTCCTTATGTTTCTTCTTCTTCTTCTTTGGAGAGACAACAATTTCTTCTTCCTGCATTTGAGAATCTTGCTCGATTCTCCTCGGATGCCCCTCTGGATAGAGAGGATCTTGAGTGCTAGTTCCTCCTCGGGTCTTAGTCCCGAAGGCCTGCAAATCATCTTGTTTGGCATTGTTAGCAAGCAAATCTTTTTGCACATTAGAAATTTGTTCAAGCTGAGTTTGAACCATATGAAAATGCTTCACAAGACATTTAACATCATTAACTGTTCTACCTAGAACATCAAGCAAACTTTTGATAGCACGGGAATCATCATGCAATTGACTTTGTATCCTCTCATTAAAATGATTTTGTTTCATAATAAAATTATCAAACTCATCTAAACATTGATCAGGAGGCTTACCATGAGGGATATCACTTGCGTTGAAATCTAAAAGAGAGTGTACCTCTACCATAGGAGGGTGAGTGGTAGGCTCACACAACTTCTCAATAGGGGGTAGATTCTTCACGTCTTTAGCTTTAATACCCTTCTCTTTAATAGACTTCTATGCTTCTCGCATATCTTCGGGACTTAGAACAAACATGCCCCTCTTCTTTGGTGGTGGAGGTGGTTCAGGGACGGACCAATCTACATGGTTTTTGGCAATCCTGCCCATCAAATCCTCTGCATCGTCCGGTGTTCTTTTCCTGAAAACACAACCAGCACAACTGTCCAAATAGGACCTGGATTCATCAGTTAGACCAGCATAAAATATATCGATTAATTCATTCTTAGGGACTCCATGTCCTGGTCTAGCCCGAATCAGACCACAGTACCTCCCCCAAGCTTTAGGGAGGTGCTCATCCTGCAACTGTTTAAAGTTATAAATTCTTTGTAAAGCAGCATGTTGCATATGAGCAGGAAAGTACTTATCAACAAAAGAGTGAGCTAAGTCTTGAGGACTCTTAATGGAACCATATGGGAGTGAATCATACCATGTTTTAGCACCTTCCTTCAAAGAGAAAGGAAGAAGCTTAGTCACATAAAAGTTTCGTTTCTTCTCATCTGTGGTAAACAAGCCACCCAACTCAGTGAGTTTGGTCAGGTGTGCAATAGCATCATCATTTTCTCTGCCATAAAAGGGGTCAGCTTCAACCATAGGTATAAGTGAAAGATCAACAGAGAAATCATAATCAGGATCATCGATGCATATAGGAGATGTAGCAAATTCAGGATCAGGAACAGTCTTGTTCTTCAAAGAGTGTTTTTCAAGCAGCTTCTTAATAGCTTCAGGGTCAGAGCCGGCAAACTATGTCAGTTCCCTGCATAAATCATCATCAAGCATAATGTAATCATCATCAAGGAGTCTCTCCTTGAGTTCACTCAAATCAGGATAATCATAAGTTCCACCAATAGGGTAGCGAGCAACAGGAATTTCAATTCCAGATTTTTTTGCAGCAGCAGTGATCTGTTTCTCAAGAGCATAACCAAGCGAACTAATATCATCAAGAGTAGTAGAAGCATCATCAAGAGTATCGGACATAGTAACAGATTCAGTAGGAGCATCATGTGGTGGCGGCGAGGCAAACTTAATCATAACAGAAGGTGAATCAAGCGTAGCACTAGTGATCAGAACAGTACCTCTTCTTGTAGTGGATAGTAAGATCGGAACCTTGGGGTCTCCTTTCTTACCCATAGCGGATGAAGTGCAGCAGGTAGGATACTCCAAGTAGACTTGTAAATATTGCTATGCTCCCCGGCAACGGCGCCAGAAAACGGTACTTGATAACCCTCAACCGTAAGGGATCGAGATAGTCTTCGCGGGTAAGAATAACCCAATTTATTGATTCGACACACGAGGAGCCAAAGAGTATTTATAAGCTTTGACAGTTGAGTTGTCAATTCAACCGCACCTGAAATATACTTACTTGCAACAAAAGATAAGTCGTAACGGTGATATGATAGTGATGATGGTGATAGTAAAAGTAAACAGCAAAAGTAGCAACTAGTAACCAGCAGGATTTAAAACACTGTAGGCTAGGGAGACGGATGGTTGGGCGCTGCATGGATGAGATATATCATGAATCTAACTTGGGGCAAGGCACACGGAAAAGTAATGATCATCTAGGCAAATATCAAACATTAGGCATGTATCCCATAGGTAGTTGTACGTGCTTGCAATAAGAACTTGCACAACATCTTTTCTCCTACCATCCCGCTACGAACGGGGCCAAAAGGAACTTATGGAGATTAAGGTGCTCCTGTCAAAGAGCACCGGAACAAAGCAATAAACTCAATGTATACATGTAATCCTCAAACTATGGACCATCCCCTTTGGTGTCCCAAGCTGTCACTTTTGGGATCGCCGGTTCCGGACCGTAATAGGTGCAAACAACTCATAGGTAGGATCAAGAACACAAATATATTCATGCAAACACATATGGTTCAGATCTGAAATCATGGCACTCGGGCCCTAAGTGACAAGCATTAAGAGTAACAAGTTGAAGCAAAGATGATAAACACCATAGTAGATGATAGGCAACATGCCCCCAACGATCTGACAAACTATTACATGATCTAACTCATCCAATCCCTACCATCCCCTTTGCCTATAGCAGGGAATTACTCACACATGGAAGGAGAAGTCATGGAGGGAGGATGGAGTGGTGATGATGATGACGATGGCGACGATCTCCCCTCTCCGGAGGCCAAATCAGCCTCCAGATTAGCCCTCCCGAAGAAGAACAGAGGGCGGCGGCGGCTCCGCGACGAAAACTGGGAAAACAACTTCTGATCTGGGATTTTCTCGTCACGGGCTAAATACGGGTCAAAGTAGGGCACCAGGGGAGGTGGGGCCCGCCGAGGCGGCCTCCCGGCGCGGCCAGGGGGTGGGCCGCGCCACCAGGGCGCCTGGAGCCCCCCTGGGCCCCCTCTGGCCCCTCTTCTGGCAACAGGTTCCTTCGGATGCGTGGATTTTCTGTGATTTTTCGTGGAATTTTCTGAGATACCTAAAAATCCGTTTTCCTGCACACAATAAAACCATACAGGCAGCTCTGCTGAAAACAGCATCAGTCCGGGTTAGTTTAGTTCAAATCATGCAAGAATGAGGTCAAAACAATAGCTAAAGTGTTTGGAAAAGTAGATACGTTTGAGACGTATCAGTGGGGCGGCGGCCACAGGGGAAACCCTAGATGGGTTTGGGCGCCCCCACCCCTAGGAAACTTTCCCCCCAAGCCGGGAGGGACGACTGCCCTAGGGGAGGCGCCCCTACCTCTCCACATTACGTGGGATGGGGTGGGAGGGGCGCACAACCTCTTAGTGGGCTGGTGTGCCCCTCCCCTTGGCCCATAAGGCCCCCCAACGCTTGTCGGGGCCTCCTAAACCTCTTTTGGACACGCTGGTCGTCACCCGGTACTCCCAGAACAATTCTGGACTCCAATACCATTCGTCCAATATATCGATCTTCACCTCCGGACCATTCCGGAGTTCCTCATCACGTCCGGGATCTCATCCGGGACTCCGAACAACTTTCGATAAGCACATACTTTTCCCATAACAACTCTAGCGTCACTGAACCTTAAGTGTGTAGACCCTACGGGTTTAGGAACCATGCAAACATGACCGAGATACCTCTTCGGCCAATAACCAATAGCGGGATCTGGATACCCATATTGGCTCCCACATGTTCCACGATGATCTCATCGGATGAACCACGATGTCGGGGATTCAATCAATCCCGTATACAATTCCCTTTGTCTATCAGTATGTTACTTGCCCAAGATTCGATCGTCGGTATCCCCATACCTTGTTCAATCTGGTTGCCGGCAAGTCTCTTTACTCATTCCATAACGCATGATCCTGTCGCTAACCCCTTAGTCACACTGAGCTCATTATGATGATGCATTACCGAGTGGGCCTAGAGATACCTCTCCGTCATACGAAGTGACAAATCCCAGTCTCAATTCGTGCCAACCCAACAGATACTTTCGGGGATACCCGTAGTGTATCTTTATAGCAACCCAGTTGCGTTGTGATGTTAGGCACACCCAAAGCATTCCTACGGTATCCGGGAGTTGCACAATCTCATGGTCTAAGGAAATGATACTTGACATTAGAAAAGTTTAGCCCACGAACTACACGATCTTGTGCTATGCTTAGGATAGGGTCTTGTCCATCACATCATTCTCCCAATGATGTGACCCCGTTATCAACGACATCCAATGTCCATGGTCAGAAAACCACGACCATCTATTGATCAATGAGCTAGTCAACTAGAGGCTTACTAGGGACATGTTGTGGTCTATGTATTCACACGTGTATTACGATTTCTGGTTAATACAATTATAGCATGAATAATAGATAATCATCATGAACAAGGAAATATAATAATAACCATTTTATTATTGCCTCTAGGGCATATTTCCAACATGAACGAGGCGGCGACGGGGGGCGGCGATCGACGGCGGCGGCGTACGGGGCGGCAGCGGCGAGGACGGCGACGAGGACGGAACGGGGCGACGACGGGGACGGGGGCGGCGACGGCGACGGCGCGGGACGGGGGCGACGACGGCAGGCGGCGGCGACGTCGAATTGGCAGAGGAGGAGAGTGGGAGAAGAAAACTACAATTTTTCGTAACTGCTATATATATAGGACGGGCCTTTAGTACCGCTTGGAGCCATCAACCGGTACTAAAGGTCAAATTTGGCCAGGCCAAACGACGGGAAGTGACCCCCTTTAGTACCGGGTCATGGCTGCAACCGGTACTAAAGACTCCCCCCCTTTAGTACCTGTTGGAGCCACGAACTGGTACTAAAGGGGTGCGCTCGCGCAGGTGCGGTGCGGTATGTTTAGTCCCACCTCGCTAGCCTAGGGGCGTCCGCACTGTCTTATCAGCCCCAGTGCGATAGCTCTCTCGAGCTCCTCTCTATAAAAGGCTTATGGGCCTAACTTTGCCGCGCTGTCCCATGGGCTTGCTAGGCCTTTCAGGCCTGCATTCTGGCCCAAGGCCAAGCAGGCCCACTAGGCAGCGCGCAAAGTTGTTTTTTTATGTAGTTTTTTTCTTTTACTTATTTTCGAGTTGTTTTTGCTGCATTTAGAGTTTCTTTGTGAATATGTTTGCTTTAGGTACAAAAAATACAAACTTTCTGTTAGTGCTAGTAGTTTTCAAATTTCAATATTTCAAAATTGAATTATTTGAAATTTGTGTGAATCAGTAGTTTGTGAATAACTTTACTTTAAAATAGCAAATGATGTCAGATAGGGTTGAAAGTTGAGGACGTGGCTTTGAATGGTGAATACTGAATGCACACAAAGTCTGGAGTTGAAATAAATTTTAAAAAATGAAATGCCTTTGTAACAGATGAGTTTTCATGCGAAACCATGATACTTCGAAAGAGATTGTCCTTTTTGTACACGAAGTGCATCCAGTTTTTGCCGTAACCCTCTCTACTTTTTTTGCACATGCTTTGTGGGTGAAATGATGATACCATGCCGACTTTCAAACTTTTTAGAGTTCATTTGTAGTGCTTTTCAATTTCAGGGCCATTTAGCGCAAAAAATCATTAAATGCATGAAAAATAGCAAATGATGTCAGATAGGGTTGAAAGTTGATGACGTGGCTTTGAATGGTGCATACTGAATGCGCAAAAAGTCTGGAGTTGAAATAAGTTTTAAAAAATAAAATGCATTTCTAACAGATGAGTTTTCGTCCGAAACCATCATACTTCGTAAGAGATTGTCCAGTTTGTACACGAAGTGCATCCAGTTTTTGCCGTAACCCTCTCTACTTTTTTGCACATGCTATGTTGGTGAAATGATGATACCATGCCAACTTTTAATATTTTCATAGTTAATTTATAGTGCTTTTCAATTTCAGGGTCATTTAGCTCAAAAAATCTTTAAATGCATGAAAAATAGCAAATGATGTCAGATAGGGTTGAAAGTTGATGATGTGGCTTTGAATGGTGCATACTGAACGCGCAAAAAGTCTGGAGTTGAAATAAGTTTTCAAAAATGAAATGCCTTTGTAACAGATGAGTTTTCGTCCGAAACCCTGATACTTCGAAAGAGATTGTACAGTTTGTACACGAAGTGCATCCAGTTTTTCCCGTAACCCTCTCTACTTTTTTGCACATGCTATGTGGGTGAAATGATGACACCATGCCAACTTTAAAACTTTTCAGAGTTTATTTGTAGTGATTTTCAATTTCAGGGTCATTTAGCTCAAAAAATAGTAAATGCATGAAAAATAGTAAATGATGTCAGATAGGGTCGAAAGTTGAGGACGTGACTTTGAATGGTGCATACTGAACGCACAAAAAGTCTAGAGTTGTAATAAGTTATTAAAAATGAAGGAGAGGCGCAATGCTCACCTGCACGTTGTTTAGCTTCATGCCTTGAGAAACTACGCATAGCTCCGTGCAGTATACACCATTTCCTCAAGGCATGAAGCTAAGCAACGTGCAATTTCTCAAGGCCTGAAGCTAAGCAACGTGCGGGTGAGTATTGCGCCTCTCCTTCATATTCATCGTCTCTGCACTTAGGACTTATAACCGTTGCGAGTCTCTCTCGCTTGGCAAGACGGGACTAAATTTTAGCCACCGCCAGGACAAGGCTTTTAGTCCAGGTTGGTGGCCCAACTAAAATATTTTTTTACGATCTCTAGTTCCGGTTCATGGCATCAACCGGTACTACATGTGCTGAGGGCCCCAGCCTGACACAAGCATGCCATCACGTCTTTAGTACCGGTTCGTCGCACGAACCAGTACTAAAGATTCGCCACAAACCGGTAATATTGATCGTCACTCGTCTAGCCATTGGAACTAACACTAATGATCACATTAGTGCCGGTTCAGTTACAAACCGGGACTAATGTGCTTCACATTAGGCCCTTTCTCTACTAGTGCCGGAGGGCGCAGCGGACGACCGACGGTCGTGGCGCCTGGGCGGACGGCTGGCAGGCGAAACGGTCTGGGCGGGCGCGGCGGCCGGGGACAGACGGATGGGAGCGAGCCATGAAGGTTCCGATGGTAGCTGGACTCCCGCTAATGGTCTTTCGCGTATACAGGTCACCATCGGGTTGCATCCGAAATCCTTATTTTCATAGTTTTGACAGGGATGTTTTCCGCGCCCCTTAAGAAATTTCACAGGCAGGAGTCGTTTGCGGGTTCTATTCGGGTCCTTTTTTTTCGCCTAACACTATAAACCGGCGGTTATTTTATAGTTTCGTGCGTTTTAAGGGGTTTGCTAGAGATACTCTAAAGAATCCAATTCCCAAGTTTATAACTTTGGAAATAGTTCATGCAAGTTTTTGTTTATACCACCACCTCATGCTTGTTAATTTTAGTACTCCATACTGTGTTGTGTGCGTTTATATGGGTGACTGCGTGTATGTAAGCGTATGCGTTTATATTGTATTTCTGTAAAAAAAATACGCACAAAATCTGCACCTTTATTATTTTTCTAACATAATTAATGAATCACATATTTCTGGCCCATATGAATGGGGTCATTAATTCATTTTCTATGTTTTGATAGTACAATTAGGTACCTGCAATTATGCACAAAGGAATAGTTAAGAAACTATAGTTGCAACAATAAGATTTCATTATTATTGTATATAGGATTACAATGCAAGTCGTAAACACTCGCATATAAGGGAGGTATAGAAGAATAGATATACCAAAGCGCATTTCCACGTCCATATTTACACAGGTCTTGAGACTATGTACTTGGAATAGCTATGAGCTCCAAGTCATACTTTCTGCTTACAGTTATCCCAAACTTCTCGGACATGTCTAACGTGTATGGGCATGCCCCATTAGGAAGCACCCAGTCAAAGTGGTAGAGAAGATTCGCCAATGCGATCTCTAAGGTTGACGTGCCAAACAACATCCCAGGGCACACGCGTCGCCCAGCACCGAAGGGAGTGAACTCAAAGTTTGTTCCCTTATAATCTATATTGTTGTTGCTGAATCTCTCTGGTTTGAAGGTTTCGGGATTTTCCCAATGTCTAGGATCCCTAGAAATTGCAAAGGCATTAACATGTATTTTGGTGCCCTTAGGAATGTCATAACCCATGATTTCACAGTTGTCTCTAGCCTCTCGAGGGACGAGCAGAGTAGCAGGAGGATGTAACCTTAGAACTTCCTTGATGATCATCTGCAAGTAATGGAGTTCGCCAAGATCAGCATTTGCGATGACAACACGTCCTCTGCCTAGCACTTTCCGGGCTTCTATTTGAGCCTTCGCCATCGCTTCCGGGTTTTTCGTGAGCTCCGACATAGCCCACACCAAAGTGGTCGATGAAGACTCACTACCAGCTCCAAATATGTCCTAAAAATAAAAGGTCATGCATATGTGACATATATAAAATAAATAGTAATTATGAAAAGTTAAATAGATGAAATATGTAGAGCACATGTGATAAAATACCTAACCAAGGCGGCGTACTAAATGTTCTACCAACAATCCTAGACTTACGGAAGGGATCTTATGGACTAATCCCACGGTCAATTGATCCCACGATTTCAACTGCTTCCATAACCGAGGCGGCGTACTAAATGTAGAGCACATTTAGTACTAAATGTGACATATATAAAATAAAAGGTCATGCATATGTGACATATATAAAATAAAAGGTCATGCATATGTGACATATATAAAATAGATAGTAATTATGAAAAGTTAAATAGATGAAATATGTAGAACACATGTGATAAAATACCTAAGCAAGGCGGCGTACTAAATGTTCTACCAACAATCCTAGACTTACGGAAGGGATCTTATGGACTAATCCCACGGTCAATTGATCCCACGATTTCAACTGCTTCCATAACATATGCCCAATGATTTAAACTCCATACCCCATATCATCATGTATGCTTAATCAGTATGAACATGTCTGTAGACATAGCATTACTCGATATTCTACTGCAAGCTCAAGGAGTGATAGCACAAAGATACAATAAAAATAATAATTCAAATCAGTGTGCATGACATGTAATGTCCTTTGTCTGTTCTCAAACTCGACAGCGGCGACGCTTCGCACCGCCACCCTCTTGGGGGCGTTGTCATAGAGCTCGGAGGTCTTTGTTCGGGCCTCAGCGAGGTGTTAGACTTGTTCTAGGTTCATGTTATATCTTTTAATCTGCTTTGTAAGGGGGCTTTCCCACTATATTGTATCGTCCGTCTTTGGGCCTCGGTGAAGTGTTAGGCTTGTTCTAGGTTCATGTTATATCTTTTCATCTGCTTTGTAAGGGGGCTTTCCCACTATATTGCATCGTTCGGCCGTGTATTTTGGTTTGTTATTTTATATATAAAGCAGGGCCAAAGCCTGTTTCGAGACATATAAAATGTCCTTAATATTCAGATGTGTCACAATCTACGAGTTTGTCAAGTCAGGACGAAAAATATTGATGCTACTAACTATATATGATTGTCATTATATAGAACGAACATTATTGAAGCTACTGACTATGATTGTTCATGATTCTAGCTGCTAAATATGATTGTTTGTTGCTAAGTCAGACTTGGGGCGATTCCAACGATTTCTGCTCAGGCCAGGTCAGGTAGGGCAGCGTGTAACATTTTACATGAGGAACTTGGTTTCGTAAACATTTTTCAGAGGAAAGAACCATGGATGAAATTAATGTATCTTGGACAAGAATAGAGAGGAGGGTCTGCAACACAGCACTTGCTTGCAAATAATGTAACTGCAGAGTCTATAACACTAGAGGAAAGACAGAGTTAATCTATGGTAGGGAGGATACTCACAGAGATGACGGCACCTATACTCTCTGAGGTTAGAGGGAATGCCAACGAGTCCTCCTCCTTGAGCCGGAGCAGCACACCCAGCAGGTCTTCGTCGTCGGCGCTGCTGGCGACGTGGGACTCACGCTCAGCCTTGCGTCCATCGATGATGTTGTCGATGATGCGCTGGATGCCGCCATAGCTCTTCCTCAGGTTGCGCTCCCCCGAGCTCAGCCATCGCACTAGCCGCGATGACGGGAAAAGGTCGGCTGGGCAAAAACCTCCGATGAGTTTAACGACCTGGCCCAATTCGCGGCGGTACTCGCTCTGCTGCGCGTGCATGCCACCGAACACCGCTCGCGCCGTGATGTCATTGGAGAGCACCGCCACCAGGTTGCTGATGTTGACGATGCTGGAACTGGAGGCGGCGGCGTCAGAGACGGACCGGAGGAGCTTCGCCACCTCCTGTGACCTGATGGACTCCATGCGCTTCACCTGCTTGGCGCTCAAAAGCTCCACGATGCATATCTTCCGCATCTGGCGCCAGTGGTCGCCGTACGGGGCCAATGCAATCCCCTTGCCGCCGCCGCTGATAACGTCGATCGTCGCGCTCCGTGGCTGAGTCGCGAACGTGAGGTCGTGCGTCTTCATCACCAGCTCCGCCGCCTCGGCGCTGGAGACCACCACGTTCGGGACCTCTCCGAACCTGAGGAACATGAGAGGGCCGTGCAGGCGAGACAGCTCCATCATCCGACGGTGCGGGAGACCACCCAAGAGGTGGTGGAGGCTGCCGATGATCGGAAGGGTCCATGGCCCAGGGGGCAGCCGCGGCCTCTTGGATTTGCTTTTGCCGCCGGACGAAGCCGTAAACTTCTCAAGAAACAAAGCAAAGATGGTTACTGTGGCTAAGGCAACAAGACACAAGCTTAACACCTCCATGGTATGCAGCTTAATTAGCAAGTCCCGCAAACTGGCTTGCTTGCAGATTTAAGCTAAGGTGTGTGAAATGTGATGCATACTTATACATTTAAGCTAAGGTGTGTGAAATGTGATGCATACTTATACCCGCAAATAAAATAAAATAATGAAGAAGTCAATACTAGGAAAATTCAGCCGAGTCGTAAGCCGCCTCCCCTAGCCGCCACACGTGCCTGTGAACCTGATTGATTCCAAGTTCGTTCCTTCGGTGATAAGAGCATCTCCAGCCGTTGCCCATCAGGGACGCGTAAAATCGCCGCCCGGAGGCGAAACGGTGCTAAAATCAGCGTGGGGGCTTTAGGATTCCCAGCCACCGGCCCCAGGGGTCGTCCCCACAAGGTGACTTTAAAAAAAAAGGAATTCGGTTAAAGTTCAGCAAACTGGACAAAGATTCGGCCAAAATTCGACTACATGACATTTATAGCATAGTTTTTTACATAGCAAACTGAAATACATCTACGGGGCGAAGAACGCGGCGAAGTTGCCGACGTCGCCGTCGTCCTCGTCGGCCTTCTCCTCTTTGACATGGTCGCCCCTGCTGGACCCCTGCCCGGCGTCGCCCTGGCGGACCGGTGCCGGCGGTGCGTCTTCGTCGCTATCGTCGTCGAGGACGACGATGCATCCCTCGTCGCTGCCACGGTGCCGAGTGGCGAACTGTTCGTAGGCGCGGCACTGGCGCTCCAGCTCCATCCGCGCCCAGTCGTCGCGTGCCCACTTCAAGGCCGCTGCTTCGTTGAGCTCCTCCTTCGCGCCGCCAGCGAGCCCAGGCTCCGTCTTCACGGCCGCGAGCCCCGGCTCCGTTTTCGGCTTGACGTAGCGGGGAGGAGCCAAGGAGGAGGCACGCCCGCCACCCTCGTTGATTACGATGTTGGCGCTGCGGGTGCGCCGGCCGAGCGGTGTCTCCGCTGGGGGCTTGGCCTTGACGCCGAACACCGCCTGAGAGCCGGAGGAGTGGGAGGAGGAGCGTGAGGAGGAAGACGAGGCAGAGCCGAACCTCCTGGGCATCCATTGCCCGGTGCCACGGCGGAGGGCCGGGCAGCGGCCGTGGCCAGGTATGTTAGCGGCAGGTTGTTGCTGCCCTCGAGGTGCTGGAGAACCTCGTGGAGCGTGCGGCCGGGGGCGGCCCACCATAGGCGCCGCCCCCGCTGTTCCACCGGGCTCCAATCACCGGCGCCCCGTTGGTGGAGGCGAGCCGTTGAGCCTGTCGGTGCTGGAAGTACGCCGCCCACGCCTCGTGGTTGTCGGCGGCGTACTGCGGGAGGGCGCGCTGCTCCTCGGTCAGCGACAACGGAACGCGGTCGACCTCGTCGGCGAAGTAGTCGGCGCGCGTGTTGACATCGGGCACCGGGGGAATGGGGACGCCACCGACGTTGAGCCTCCATCCGCCCGGCCCATCGCGCATGTCTGGAGGCGCCGGGATGTTGGCCTCGAAGAGCAGGTGTGCCTCCCACACGTGCAACGAGCGGCAGCCGAAGCCGTTGGCCGCCGCTCCGTCGCCGGGGAACCGCTCGCACATCGTCGCGGTTGGGCTAGGGGGAGAGGGGAGGATCGTCGGCGGCGGCTGCGCACGAGGAGAGAGAGAGAGGCAGAGCACAGCGGTGTGTGTGGCCAGTGGCGGGGGAGGCGATGCTTTTTATAGTCGCCGGGAGCCGTGTGTACGCGTGGCGGGGAGGGAGGCGCCGCCGCGTCGCCCGTGAAGAGCCGCCCCGTGAGGAATCAATGGAAGGCTGACCGGCGGTAGCCTTGGCATTGATTCCCCGCGGGAAACCGAGGCGTTCTGAGGACGACGAGGCGAGTGTCGCTGACTCGGCGGGCCAGCTGTTAGTTCACGCCAAAACCGTTTTGCCCGGCGCCCCCGAGCGTCCCCAGCGCGTCGGGTTCGGCCTGCGTCCGCCGGCCCCAAATTCGGCCCGAGCCAGCGAAAAATGGGCTTCTGAGAGCGCGTCTGGGCCGATTTTTGAGTTGTGAGTAGTTTACCACAGACCTTCGGGTCCATAGCTAGTATCTAGATGTCTTCTTCTCTCTCTCTGGATATCAATACAAAGTTCTCCTCGGTCTTCGAGGAGATCTATTCGATGTAATCTCTTTTTGCGGTGTGTTTGTCCAGATTCGATGAATTGTGAGTTTATGATCAAGATTATCTATGAAAGATATTTGGTTCTTCTCTGAACTTTATATGTGTGCTCATAATATCCTTGCAAGTCCCTTCGAATTATTGGTTTGGTTTGGCCTACTAGATCTATAGTTCTTGCAATGGGAGAAGTGCTTGGCTTTGGGTTCAATCTTGCGGTGTCCCTTCACAGTGACAGTAGGGGCAGCAAGGCACATATTGTATTGTTTCCATCGAGGATAAAAATATGGGGTTTATATCATATTGCTTGAGTTTATCCCTCTACATCATGTCATCTTGCTTAAGGCGTTACTCTGTTCTTATGAACTCAATACACTAGATGCATGCTGGATAGCGGTCGATGTGTGGAGTAATAGTAGTAGATGCAGGCAGGAGTTGGGCTACTTGTCTTGGACGTGATGCCTATATACAATGATCATGCCTAGATAGTCTCATAATTATTCGCTTTTCTATCAATTGCTCCACAGTAATTTGTTTACCCGCTGTAGGATGTCGCTATCATGAGAGAAGCCACTAGAGAACACTATGGCCCCCGGGTCTATTCTCAACATATCAATCTACATCTACTTTACTTTTATCGCTTTTATTTTCTGTTCTTATAAACTAAAAATACCAAAAATATAAACTATCATCTCTATCAGATCTCACTTTCGTAAGTGACCGTAAAGGGATTGACAACCCCTTATCGCGTTGGCTGCGAAGATCTTATTTGTTTGTGCAGGTGCGAGGGACTCGCGCATGGTCTCCTACTGGATTGATACCGAGGTTCTCAAAAACTGAGGGAAATACTTACGCTACTGTGCTGCATCTCCCTTTCCTCTTCGCGGGAATACAACGCAAGCTCGAGAAGTAGCAAGAATAATTTTTGGCGCCGTTGCCGGGGAGGCTTACGCAAAAATCATATACCAAGTACCTATCACAAACCCTTATCCTTCGCATTACATTTTTTGCCTCTCGTTTTCCTCTCCCCCACTTCACCCTTGTCGTTTTATTTTCCCTTCTTCCGCCGTGTGTTTATCATTCGCTTGCTTCTTGTTTTCTTGTGTGTGTTGGATTGCTTGCTTATCACTATGGCTCAGAACAATACTAAATTGTGTGACTTCTCCAATACCAACAACAATGACTTTATTAGCACTCCGTTTGCTCCTATTACCGATGTTGAATCTTGTGAGATCAATGATGCTTTGTTGAATCTTGTCATGAAAGATCAATTCTCCGGCCTTCCAAGTGAAGATGCCGCTACCCATCTAAATAACTTTGTTGATTTATGTGATATGCAAAAGAAAAGGGATACGGATAACGATATTTTTAAATTGAAGTCATTTCCGTTTTCACTTAGAGATCATGCTAAAACTTGGTTTTCCTCTTTGCCTAGAAATAGTATTGATTCGTGGAATAAGTGCAAAAATGCTTTTATCTCTAAGTATTTCCCTCCTGCTAAGATCATCTCTCTTAGAAACGATATTATAAATTTTAAGCAACTAGACCATGAGCATGTTGCACAAGCTTAGGAGAGAATGAAATTGATGATACGTAATTGCCCTACACATGGTTTGAATCTATGGATGATTATTCAGAACTTTTATGCTGGCTTGAATTTTGCTTCTAGAAATCTTTTAGACTCGGCCGCGGGAGGCACTTTCATGGAAACCACCTTAGGAGAAGCTACCAAACTCCTAGATAATATTATGGTTAATTATTCTCAATGGCACACCGAAAGATCTACTAGTAAAAAAGTGCATGTTATCGAAGAAATTAGTGTTTTGAGTGGAAAGATGGATGAACTTATGAAATTGTTTGCTGCTAAGAGTGCTTCTTCCGATCCTAATGATATGCCTTTGTCCACTTTGATTGAGAATAACAATGAATCTTTGGATGTGAATTTTGTTGGTAGGAATAATTTTGGTAACAATGCTTATAGAGGTAATTTTAATCCTAGGCCTTTTCCTAGTAATTCTCTAATAATTATGGTAATTCCTACAACAAGTCTTATGGAAAGATGTCGTCTGAATTTGAAACTAGTGTTAAGGAGTTTATGATCTAGCAAAAGAAATTCAATGCTATGCTTGAAGAGAAATTGCTTAAGGTTGATGAATTGGCTAGAAGTGTGGATAGAATTACTCTTGATGTTGATTCTTTGAAACTTAGATCTATCCCACCTAAGCATGATATCAATGAGTCTCTTAAAGCCATTATAATTTCCATTGATGAATGCAAAGAAAGAACCGCTAGAATGCATGCTAAAAGAGAAGATTATATTAAAGCGTGTTCTTCTAGTTATCATGAAAATAAAGATGAAGATCTGAAAGTTATCGATGTGTCTCCTATTAGATCCTTGTTTTATAGTATAAATCTTGATGAAGATAGGATTGGAGATCATTCTGCTTTAAGGTGTCCCAATGATTCAGAGTTTTTAGATCTTGATGCTAAAATTGCTAAAAGTGGGAGTGAAGAGATTAAAACTTTGCATAGTGATGAACCCACTACCTTGGATTTCAAGGGATTCAATTATGATAATTGCTCTTTGATTTATTGTATTTCCTTGTTGCAATCCATGCTAAATACTCCGCATGCTTATAGTCAAAATAAAGCTTTCACCAAACACATCGTTGATGCTTTGATGCAATCTTATGAAGAAAAACTTGAGTTAGAAGTTTCTATCACTAGAAAGCTTTATGATGAGTGGAAACCTACTATCAAAATAAAAATAAAAGATCATGAATGCTATGCTTTGTGTGATTTGGGTGCTAGTGTCTCCACTATCCCAAAAACTTTGTGTGATTTGCTAGGGTTCCATGAACTTGATGATTGTTCTTTAAATTTGCATCTTGCCGATTCCACTATTAAGTAACCTATGGGAAGAATTAATGATGTTCTTATTGTTGCCAATAGGAATTATGTGCCCATAGATTTCGTTGTTCTTGATATAGATTGCAATCCTTCATGTCCTATTATTCTTGGTAGACCTTTTCTTAGAATGATTGGTGCAATTATTGATATGAAGGAAGGAAATATTAGATTACAATTTCCATTAAGGAAAGGAATGGAACACTTTCCTAGAAAGAAAATCAAATTACCATATGAATCTATCATGAGAGCCACTTATGGATTGCCTTCCAAAGATGGCAATACCTAGAATTATCTTGTATCGTGCCTAGCTAGGGGCGTAAAATGATAGCGCTTGTCGGGAGGCAACCCAATTTATTTTTGTTGCTATTAGGGAATAAATATTGCATCTAGCCTGTGATTAGATGTGGTTTCATGTTTTGTTTAGTGTTTGTGCCAAGTAGAACCTTTGGGAAGACTTGTAGGAAGTTTATGTGATCTTGCTGTGAAAAACAGAATTGTAAGCGCTCGCAAAAGTGGTCGTCAGATTTTACTGGAGCGTGCTATTTAGTTGATTCTTTTTGAATATGATTAGTAGACAAATTCCGCAAATTTAACAATTTAGTTTGAATTTTTGGGAGTTCTAGAAGTAGGCGAAACCTGCAGATTACTACAGACTGTTCTGTTTTTGACAGATTCTGTTTTTCGTGTGTTGTTTGCTTATTTCGATGCATCTATGAGTAGTATTGGAAGATATGAACTATAGAGAAGTTGGAATACAGTAGATTTAACACCAATATAAACAAAGAATGAATTCATTGCTGCACCTTTGAGTAGTGGTTTGCTTTCTTATACTAACGGAGCTCACGAGAATTTTTGTCTTAGTTTTGTATTGTGAAGTTTTCAAGTTTTGAGTATTGCTTTGATGGACTGTGGAACAAGGAGTAGCAAAGGCCTAAGATTGGGGATGCCCATGGCACCCCAAGTAAATCAAGGATAATCAAAAGCCTAAGCTTGGGGATGCCCTGGGAAGGCATCCCCTCTTTCGTCCTCATCCATCGGTAACTATACTTGGAGCTATATTTTGATTCGCAACATGATATGTGTTTTGCTTGGAGCGTCTTGTATAATTTGATTATTTGCTTGTTAGTTTGTCACAATCATCCATGCTTGACAAACCTATTTTAGAGAGTTAAATATGGCCTAGAAATTGTTAGAACACTCTATGTGCTTCACTTATATCTTTTGAGTTGAATAGTCTTTGCTCTAGTGCTTCACTTACATCTTTTAGAGCACGGTGGTGGTAATATTTTGTAGAAATTGTTGAACTCTCATGCTTCACTTATATCTATTTGAGAGTCTATTAAAACAGCATGGTAATGTGTTTAGGCTAAGAAACTAGTCTTCACATGATAAACATCCAATGTCAATGTAGTAAAAAAATTCACACTAAGTGCATTGAATATGATGAGATGTTGGATGCTTGATAATTGTTTTGAGATATGAGGATAGTGATATTAGAGCCATGCTAGTGTAGTTATTATGAAATTGAGAAATACTTGTGTTAAGGTTAGTGATTCCCGTATCATGCACGTATGGTGAACCGCTATGTGACGAAGTTAGAGCATGAGGTATTTGTAGAGTGCCAACCTTTGTGTGGAGGTCGGGGGCGCGCGATGGTTAACTCCTACCAACCTCCCCCCTAGGAGCATGCGTTGATTTCTTTGTTTTGATGACTCGTAGATTTTTGCAATAAGTATATGAGTTCTTATGACTAATGTTGAGTCCATGGATTATACACACTCTCACCCTTCCACCATTGCTAGCCTCTCTTGTACCGCGCAACTTTCGCCGGTGCCATAAACCCACTATATATCCTTCCTCAAAACAACCACCATATTATTCCTCCAAACATCCACCATACCTACCTATCATGGCATTTCCATAGCCATTCCGTGGGGAGATCCGGCCGGGGTGTCGCTCACGGCCCCAAACGATGTGTGCAGGGTTCCCGAGCCACCAAACGGGCGACCGATACACCGTGCCACGTACCTGCCACATCACAGCCCACCCCGAGGGTCAGCGCTGTGCACGACCACCAGTAAACTACAAACACAAGAAAGTAGTTGCAACTCCTGGACAGAGAACAAGGGCAGTCAATAAGTCGAGCGAGGTCATATTTCAGGGCCCAATGTGTGATAGTAGCTGTAACTTGAACCACACATACAGTTCTCGGGTCCTATGGACGGTTCCAATGAAACAACCCACCATGTACTCCTACATGGCCTTTCATCGATACGTTTACCAAACATGTTCCACACTTCCCTCTCTTTACCGAGTATGATCATTTCACTCTGATCCATCACCTAGATGAACCAGACCTGACACAACTCTAAGCATAGCAGGCAACATAAATAAATAGCATGGTGGATCACACATCACATGGCTCAATCAACTCCTACACATGCTAATGGGTTTCAACTATTTACTGTGGCAATGACAGGTCATGCAAGGGAATATGGTTCAACTACCGCAGCAAGTAGCAGTTCACACGTTGTTGCCTTAATGCAGTAAAAGAGAGCAGGAGCGAGAAGATGGGCTTGTATCGGAATGATCAATGGGTTGCTTGCCTGACAGAGTGGTTGTCGGGTACTGCTCTTCAGCTGGATATGCAGAAGTATCCTCGGGAGCAGGACCTACCACGGAGAACACCGACGATACAACCAATAAGCAAACAAATGCAACAGTATGATGCATGCTCATGATATGGCAGGAAGAATGTGTTTTGGGCTAATGCAACTATAAACAGAAGGGTTTGAGCCCATTTGAATCAAAGATTCAAATTTATACCCAAACTATTATTTATTAAAGTGCATTATCATGTTTTAATGTGAACAGCAAGGTTAACTAGCTCAAACATGCATGAAACCAGTGCCATTGGAAAGATTGGATTTTTCTGATCAATTTTCATATATAAATCTTTTCCATCTGAGCTACTGTTGAATTTATATGATTTTTTGAAGTTTTAAGCATTTTCTGGAATTTCCTGAATTGTTTTAAATCAATTAATCCCAGAAAAGCATTTACTGCGTCAGCATGACATCATGCTGACGTCAGCAAGTCAACAGGGAGGTCCAGGTCAAACCTGAACAGTGGGACCCACTGGTCAGTGTCACAGTTAGTTAACTAACTAATTAAGATTAGTTTAGACACTAATCTATGTTTGACTAACAGGCAGGGCCCACATGTCAGTGACCCAGGGGGGTCAAACCCTTGGTCAAACGGGGTTGACTCGCCGGCGTTTAGCCGCCGGCGAGGCCAAACGCGGCGGTGGGGTGCGGCATTTGTGCTCCGGCGACCAAAAGGATGGCGGAGCACATCTACGGGCAACTGGGAGTGAGCCGCGTCGAGTGGTGGTGGTGGCTGGCCTCGGGGTCGCCGGAAACGACGCCGGCGACTAGTCCAGCGGCTGCCGGAGTTCGGGCGAGGACGAACTCATCGGTGCGGTGCTCCTAGAGGCACATGGATTGGTCCTACAACACCTACGCGAGACCGTGAAGCTAGTGGGCACGAGGGCCGGGCCGTTAGGTGGCCGGAGTCTCGTCGGTGATGAGCTCCGCGGTGGCGTGTGCAGGTGAGCTTCGTGCAGTGCATACGATGCAGGAGGGAGCTAACGAAGAGGATGTGGAGGTAGCTGGGCTCTCGGCAGTTGCAGCGAGCGTCGGAGCGGGCTCGGGGAAGGTCGGAGCTGAGCGGGACAACGGTGGCGATCTCAGCGGCCGGAGTTGGGGAAGACGGGGTCGGGGGCGACTCCAGAGCGGGCGAGCGCTCGGGGCTCGGCCTGCTCGATGTAGTCGATGACGGTGGGGCGAACAGACACGGTGACGCAGCACGAGGATGATGGTGGACGCGGTTATCACGACGGCGCGGGCGCGGCAGCGTCGGCCATGGTGCGGGGGAGCGAGGGAGAGGAGCTGGGGAGGAGGAGACGTGTCTGCGAGCTCGGGGGAGACGTGGGAGGTCGATCCAGGCCAGCAGAACGGCGATGGAAGGAAGCAGGGCGGCGGGTAGCTGCGTGGCACGCGCTGCTACCGCCGTCGAGCACCTGCCTGCCTGCCTGGCCGAGCCAAGCAGCTCGGTGGAGCGGTGGCTGGGCTGGGCTGGCAGGTGGGCCTGCTAGTGGGTGCCAGGTAAGTCTTGTCTCTCCTTTCTTTTCTATTTTAATTCTGTTTGTTTTCTTTTGCAACTTTGTTGAATTAATAAAAATGCTAGAACATTTTTATAAATCAAAAAACTAGTCATGCCCATTGTATATAATATGAACAGCATGGAACATTTTAGTTCATGATTATTTGGGCACCTAAATTATTTTATAGCATTTAAATTCCCAAATGCAATTACAATATGAATTAATCCAGAGACCTTTGGATGTCCAAGAAAATTGTGCACCATTTTTGGCAGAGGTTTAAGACCAAGGCAAAGATGTTGAACATTTTTGAAGAGCATTTTGGGTACATTGGAAAAGAGTTTATTAAACCCTAGTTGTTAGAAGAGGGGTGCTGGGGTTTCTGTCCTTCCCATTTCAAGTTTCTGTGGAAAGTAAACATGATGCACACTCTAGCTAGTCCTAATGCAAGCACTGACTAGGGATGTGACAACTCACCCCCACTCAAAAGAATCGCGTCCCGAGATTCGGGTTCCTCCGGAAAGAGGGTGGGGTACTCAAGTCGAAGACGATCCTCCCTTTCCCAAGTAGCTTCACTCTCGGAATGATGTGACCATTGAACCTTGAGAAACTTGATATTACGACGTCGAGTGGTGCGCTCGGTTTGATCAAGAATACGCACGGGGTATTCTCAATATGTGAGATTTTCCTGGAGATCAAGCATTTCGTGGTCCACTCCGCGGATAGGATCCGAGAAGCAGCGCCTGAGTTGAGAGACGTGGAAGACATCGTGAACTCTGGAAAGGTGCGGAGGTAGTTCCAATTGGTAGGCAACTTCTCCTCGCTTGGCAAGAATGCGAAAAGGGCCGATGTAACGAGGAGCCAATTTGCCTTTGATACCGAAGCGATGGGTTCCCTTAAGAGGAGTAACCCGAAGGTAAGCCTTATCGCCGACTTCAAAAGTCACAGCCTTATGATGACTATCATCTTGGCTCTTTTGGCGAGACTGGGCTGTTTTCAATTTCTCACGAACGATGCGAACTTGCTCCTCTGCTTCCTGGATCATCTCCGGACCAAAGAATTATCTTTCCCCGGTTTCTGACCAGTTAAGAGGCGTTCGACAACTTCGTCCATATAGAACATCGAAGGGAGCCTTGCCCAAGCTGGCTTGATAACTATTGTTATAAGCGAATTTGGCAAATGGAAGACACTTCTCCGAATCCATGACGAAAGAGATGACAGAGGCTCGAAGCATATCTTCCAGAATTTGATTGACTCGTTCCACTTGACCACTTGACTGAGGATGAAAGGCGCTGCCAAAAGAGAGATGAGTCCCCAGAGCATTCTGGAAACTTTCCCAAAATCGTGAAGTGAAAAGACTACCACGGTCTGAGTTAATCTCCAACGGCACACCATGAAGTGATACTATCTGAGAGATATACAAGTCTGCTAGCTGGCTAGCGGTTATACTCTCTCGAACAGGCAGGAAATGGGCTACTTTGGAGAGGCGGTCGATAACGACAAAGATAGCATTATCCCCTTTCCTGATCCTGGGAAACCCGATGATGAAATCCATACCGATATTGTCCCATTTCCATTCAGGAATAGCTAAAGGTTGAAGGGTGCCTGCAGGCCGTTGATGCTCTGCTTTAACTCGACGAAAAACGTCGCAATTAGCAATGAACTGAGTGATTTCTCTCTTCATCCTAGTCCACCAGAACCTCTGGCGGAGGTTGATATGTCCAAAACGTATCTATAATTTCTGCTTGCTCCATGCCTCTTTTGTGTGATATTGCTATGATATTTATACACTTCCATACACTTTTGATCATATTTGGACTAACCTATTAACTCAGTGCACCCCAGTGCCAGTTTCTGTTTTCTACTGTTTTTGTATTTCAGGTTTTCCCATTACGTAAACTGCCAGAAAAATCCCGGAAAAATTATATAAAAAATCAGCGTTCCGGAAGCTTCCATGCGGCCAAAGTAGGGCCGGAGGGGGGCGACAGGGGCACCAGGCGCCCTGCCCAGGCGGCCCCACCCCTGGCCGCCTGGCCAGGCCGCCTGGGCCCCCCTTAGCTCCCCAGGCGACCCCCTTTGGCATATATTTAACACCCGTCGAGGAAACCCTGATTCCGGACTCCTTTTCTCCAAACGCGATTCCGATCTCCGCCGCCATCGCCATCAAGCTTCGGGGGACCAGAATTCCTGTGCCGGCATCCTGCCGGGACGGGGAAGTGCCCCCGGATTCATCTCCATCGACGTTGCTTCCTTCCTCCATGATGCGGGAGTAGTTCCTCCTCGGGGCTGAGGTTTCTAGTAGTAGCTATGTGGTCAATTCTCTCTCCCATGATGTGATCTTCGTTGTGATCATAGGCTATGTTAATCTAGGGTGATCCCATGATATTTCCCCTTCCTCTATGTATTGGATTGATGTACTCACTTTTCTTTATCTAGTATAATCCTTGAGACCAAGGTGACAACGGCCTATTGGACATGGATTAGAAAAATATTTTCATGAGTGATTTCCTCTCTTGTGTGTTGATTGAAGATTGAGAGTTTCTTGGTGCTTGTCTTTGACTATCCTTTAGATATGTTGTGGTGATTGTGGGACTCTCTTTGGATGGCCGCGGTGACATTGGGAAATCCTTAGATTGAGAACTACGAACTTTGAGGTGTGCTTTTGTAGCCCTACATAATTCTCGTCCTCTCTTGACCACGAAGGAATGACCTCCGGGTGCGTCTCCATTGCATGTTTTATGGGAAATATCATGTGATTCGATTATGTTATTGTTGTTGGGAGTTGCCACTAGTGAAAGTATGATCCCTAGGCCTTGTTTCCACCATTGCAATACCATTTGTGCTCACGTTTACCACTTGTTTTCTTGCTACACTTTTTATTACAGATTTATATTACTTTGCTTTGCCACTCCTATCATCCATATCACTTGTCATTTAACATCTCTTCGCCGAACTAGTGCACCTATACAACTCCTAGTTGTATTAGGTGTGTTGGGGACACAAGAGACTTCTTGTATCTTAGTTGCAGGGTTGCTTGAGAGAGACCATCTTCAACCTCTACTTCCCTGAGTTCGATTAACCTTAGGTCATCCACTTGAGGGAAATTGCTGGTGGCCTACAAACCTCTGCGCTTGGAGGCCCAACATAGTCTACAAGAGTAGAAGCGTGTCTAGACATCAAGCTATTTCTGGCGCCGTTGCCGGGGAGGTGAGTGCTTGAAGGTATATCTTTAGATCTTGCAATTAAATCTTTTCGTTTCTTGTTTTTAGTTTCACTAGTTATGTTTATGGAAAACCGTGCTATTGGATCGTTGCTTATGGGAAGACGCCCCACACCTGTGGTGGTTGCTCCTCCCCCTACTGAAATTGTGCCCTATAAAATACCAGCTGGTATTATCGATTATGTTTTGGCTAATCGTTATGCAGGAGACAGACATCCCGGTGAACACTTGCTATATCTGTCACAACTATGTTCACTATTTAAGCTTGCAGGTGTATCAAGGGAGTTTGTCATGAGGAAATTATTTGCCTTGTCACTGAAAGGAAAAGCATTGGAATGGTATAGGCTACTAGATGACTCTCACCTGCTGGATTGGGAAGAGATCCAGTCTCTCTTTTACTCCAAGTTTTATCCTCTTCATGAAGTCCATGAGAATAGGAATTATGTTTATAATTTCTATCCTCATGACGGAGAGAGCATAGCTCAAGCTTGGGGGAGACTGAAAACGTTAATGCTAAAATGTCCTAAGCATGGGCTCCCCAAAGATATGATTATTACTAATTTCTATGCGAGGCTTTCTCGACAGAATAAAGATTTGCTCGACGCTTCCTCTATGGGTTCTTTCACAAACGAAAGATTGATGCGAAATGGGAACTCCTTGAAAGAATTCAACGCAACACTGAAAACTGGGAGATCGACAAAGGTAAAGAGTCAGGTATAATTTATGAGTATGATTGCATTAAGTCCTTTGTTGAAACTACAAGTTTTAATAAGTTTAGTGCTAAGTTTGGGCTTGATTCTCAACTCCTTGTTGATTTCCTCAAATCTTTTGCTTCACATCTTAATATGCCTAAGGAGGATTGGATCAAGTATCATAAACCTTTTAAAGAGACTTGCAAAGAAAATGAAATTGTTCATGATGATTGCAACATGCATGATCCAATTCCTAAAAATGAAGTTTTATATAAGCATGTTAATTTTTGTGGAGTGGATAGACCTTGTGAAAGGCCTATGATTGAAGAAGAGAAGTATTGTAAGCAACATAAGCATGAAAGAACAATCACTTGGGTCAGAGATTTAAATGAAATTGGTAGAGAATTGTGTGACCTTTATCCTTTTACTTGTGAACTTTGCTGTATAGAGGGTCACTTTAATTTTCAATGCATGAACTTTCAAAACATAACTGTTAACCAGTTGTGTGATAACATGATCACCTCTGATCTTTATGATGAGCTTATGTTATTTTTGATGTGTGAGGAGTTATCAGAAAAGACTTCTTGTCTAGATGTTAATGCCATAGGAATAAGAAACACTTTGCATAATTGTCATCTCTATTGTGTTGTTAATTGCCATGAAAATGATTACATAAGTAAGATTAGAAAGGAGGGGACTTTACCAAAGTTTAAAAATGTCTCTTATATTTCTGCTAATAAAAAGGAGAGTTTCTCCCAAGTTTCCCCTATTGTTTCTAATGATAAACCAGGATATGTGGAGAAGCTTCATCTCCAACCACTCCCTCCTAAGATGAAGAAGAAGAAAAAGAAGAGGAGGAGGAAGAGGAGCAAGAAGGAAGAAGAATGGGTATCAACCTGGCCTAAGCATATTCCTCCCATCAACTTTTATCCTAACGGTTGTAAGTCTAAAGAAGAAGGTGAAGTTTATTGCCTTAATTATCATCTTGATGATACGTCCGTAGGTACTACTGAAGATGATTTTGATTATGATATGCATGTTACTTATTGTGATTGGGAAAATGATGATAATGCTACTTATGATCTTGAAAATCTTTTTGGTACCAACTCTGAAAGTGATGATATGGAAAGCTCTAAGCTTGGGGATGATAGGATTGCAAATCCTTTACCCACTAGTGATGTGATAATTGATAATTCTTTTGCTAGTAAGAATAAAGACAACATGTTTACAAATATAGTTGCTAGCAATGATAATGCTCTTCTCTACTATGATGATGTTATAACTCCAATCTATAGTGATTATAAAGGTATCTATGACATAAGGAGAAATTATCCTTATGAAACTTGTCATGATCATGGAGGGAATTACTCCCTTGTTGAACACCATCTAATACACAATTAATCTATAGTGTTCAAGTTGTTTATGATAGTCCTACTCCCACTATTACCAATAAGAAAGATTATGCTTATGTGGAGAGTAAGAGTACCTTTTTGCATGTGGATCATGGTAACAATGCTTTATGTGATGCTTATATTGTTGAGTTTATTCGTGATCCCACTGAAAATTATTATGAGAAGGGAACATATGCTTATAGATATTTCAATAATGTCAAGTTCCCTCTCTTTATGTTGAAGGTTTTGAAGCTGCACTTGTTTTGTCTTCCTATGCTTATTGCATTGTGCTTCAATGAATTATTCTATTGCAATATTCAAATGCATAGGAAGCATGTTAGGCTTAAATGTGTTTGGTATTTGCTTCTTGATGCTCTCTTTTGCTCTTCAACTCTTATTCCTACGAGAGCATCATTAAAGTCTTATGCCTAGCTTAAAGGCATAAAAGAAAGCGCTTTTGGGAGGCAGCCCACAATGAACAAAATTTTATTTTGCTTTTGTTGTGTCTTGATGTTGTTACTACAGTAGCATCATCATTGTATCTTTACTTTTCAGCTTTGTGCCAAGTGTAGCCTCTGATTGCAAGAAAGTTCAAAAGTTGTGACGTGCTGTCCAGGAAACAGATTCTGTCCTTGGACAGAAAAATTTGTATAAAATCACCAGATCATCTTTTTGGTCTGAATTTTTTCGACAGCGTGCTCTATACAATTGGCTTTCGGGCGTCTGTTCTGAGTTGCAGAAGTGCCCCGAAAAAATCATTTACTACCTGCTAGTCTGTTTTTCACAGATTCTGCCCTGTTTTGCCTTTTCTTCGTTTTGCAAACCTTGAGCTCGCTTTTTCTTTGCAAAAACCTTTTGGCAATCTTGAGAAACAGTAGACCTTCAAGAATATCCTTATTTCCAGCAAGGAACAATTATTTTATTATGGGTACTAACCTCGCTAATCAGATTATGATGAGTTATGTATGATGGGAGTTTTCAAGTGTGCGAGGGAAGATGATAAAAAGATTCAGGAGTGTCAAACGCTCAAGCTTGGGGATGCCCCCATGCACCCCCAAGAAATATCCAAGAAGACTCAAGCATCTAAGCTTGGGGATGCCCCCGTGCATCCCCTTCTCCATCAACAATTATCAGTTCGTCTTTCGTTCCACTATATTTTTATCACTTCATGTGTTATGTGCTATGCTTGGAGCGTCTTGCTTTTAGTTTCCTTTTTAGTTTTCTTTAGCTTTGCTTGCTTTTCATAACGAGTTGGAACTCAGCTTTCTTTGTGTGGGAGAGAAAAACGCTCCACTTCAACCTAGAACATAACATAGAATTTTCATGTCTATCTTTGCTGTGTGTGTTCTTGGTCTTTTAATAGCTACTATCATGTTCAGCTCTTAGTTTTCATGCTTATCTTTTTAAAGAGCTTTTGTTTAGTTGGTCGCTGGAACTCTCTTTAGTTATCATGCTTATCTTGCTAAGAGAGTTGGCTTCTGTTGCACTGATCGATATGTCTATGATAAAAATGCTACGTGCATAATGGTGCTTAGTAGTTCATGTTTTCTTATGGTTAGTCTCAAATAGCTGGGGGGTTCCCAATGTGTTATTGGAGTACCAACATGATTTGTTTGTCTATGATGTGGTATGGTTTAGTAATATCTTCCTTCAAATTTAATTTTGATTGACTTGGCATATGCTCACGCATATTTAAGACTGTAAAGAAAGTCTGTCAAGCCTTGTTTTTCTTTTATTTCTGAGTAGCGATATAACTTCCATGCCTGATTCAATGTTGCTTTGTCGCTCTGCATGATTATGACCGTCATTGCTCTTTTAGTTGGTCGCTCCCAGTCTTTTGCTAACCTCCACCTGTACTAAGCGGACTGACTGCTTGTGCATCCAAAATCCTTTAAACCAGTTATGCCATATGAGTCCACCATACCTTCCTATACATGGTATTTACCTGCCATTCCTAACGAAGACTTTCATGTACCATCTCGAAATTATTGAAAAAAAAGCATTTCTCCTTTGTGCCTCTGTTTTAGCTCATGAGGAAGTAGTATTTAATTCATGATCTTTTTAAGTTGGACAAGCTTCACCCCGGGATTGCATGTCTAATGTGCAAACCCATAATACGAGAAGGAACTGGCATTGAGTGCGCCCGACTCATTAAAAAATAATACAACAAACAAACCCTCCTTCACGCTTTGTTCATGAGAAATCAGAAAACTTTGGCAGTGATAAACAAAGGAGATTAAGAGGATGTGATCGTCCTCATTCGGGAGCCGTTCCTCGAAACTTGTCCATCTCAAGAAGTAATTGAGTTATCTGCTAGCATTCGTTGACGAAACATGCATAATCTAAAAAAATAATAATTACTTCTGTTTTTAAAACCAAGAGCTCTGGTACATGCTTTCTCTTTGTTTCCGACCACGGGTTTTCAACCTTGCCAACAAAAGACACGGTTCGAGAGTCTCCACCTTCTTTAAAGCACCAACTACTGAGAGCATGATTGTCATTCTGAGTGTAATGTGCATTGTCCCAAAGTAGCATTGTCTTTTGCATGATTATGATATCGTTTATTCTGAAATCATTGTATCTAGTCGTCACTTAAACCTTGGAGGTGCCCCTGCATTTATGTTTTGCTTCACTAAAGAGGGCAAGCGAGATATCACTTTATCATATTTGCACACCATGCTCATTACAAATCTATTTGATGTTTCAATATCATATTGTAAAACTTTCAGTTCTTTGTGATTTTCTCATGAGGCAACTTAATTACTACAGATTCATTGTCTCAGTAAGCTTTTGTCATGTGACTATGAAAATTCCTTATATGGTTAATAGCATGTCACCACAGAAATTATACTTGTTATCATTTACCTACTCGAGGACGAGCAGGAATTAAGCTTGGGGATGTTGATACGTCCAAAACGTATCTATAATTTCTGCTTGCTCCATGCCTCTTTTGTGTGATATTGCTATGATATTTATACACTTCCATACACTTTTGATCATATTTGGACTAACCTATTAACTCAGTGCACCCCAGTGCCAGTTTCTGTTTTCTGCTGTTTTTGTATTTCAGGTTTTCCCATTACGTAAACTGCCAGAAAATCCTGGAAAAATTATTAAAAAAATCAGCATTCCGGAAGCTTCCATGCGGCCAAAGTAGGGCCCGAGGGGGGCCACAGGGGCTCAAGGCGCCCTGCCCAGGCGGCCCCACCCCTGGCCGCCTGGCCCCCCCTTAGCTCCCCTGGCGACCCCCTTTGGCATATATTTAACACCCGTCGAGGAAACCCTGATTCCGGACCCCTTTTCTCCAGACGCGATTCCGATCTCCGCCGCCATCACATCAAGCTTCGGGGGACCATAATTCCTGTGCCGGCACCCTGCCGGGACGGGGAAGTGCCCCCGGATTCATCTCCATCGACGTTGCTTCCACCCTCCATGATGCGGGAGTAGTTCCTCCTCGGGGCTAAGGTTTCTACCAGTAGCTATGTGGTCAATTCTCTCTCCCATGATGTGATCTTCATTGTGATCATATGCTATGTTAATCTAGGGTGATCCCATGATATTTCCCCTTCCTCTATGTATTGGATTGATGTACTCACTTGTCTTTATCTAGTATAATCCCCGGGACCAAGGTGACAGCGGTCTATTGGACATGGATTAGAAAAATATTTTCATGAGTGATTTCCTCTCTTGTGTGTTGATTGAAGATTGAGAGTCTCTTGGTGCTTGTCTTTGACTATCCTTTAGATATGTTGTGGTGATTGTGGGACTCTCTTTGGATGGCCGCGGTGACATTGGGAAATCCTTAAATTGAGAACTACGAACTTTGAGGTGTGCTTTTGTAGCCCTACATAATCCTCGTCCTCTCTTGACCACGAAGGGAATGACCTCCGGGTGCGTCTCCATTGCATGTTTTATGGGAAATATCATGTGATTCGATTATGTTAATGTTGTTGGGAGTTGCCACTAGTGAAAGTATGATCCCTAGGCCTTGTTTCCACCATTGCAATACCATTTGTGCTCACGTTTACCACTTGTATGCTTGCTGCACTTTTTATTACAGATTTATATTACTTAGCTTTGCCACTCCTATCATCCATATCACTTGCCATTTAACATCTCTTCGTCGAACTAGTGCACCTATACAACTCCTAGTTGTATTAGGTGTGTTGGGGACACAAGAGACTTCTTGTATCTTAGTTGCAGGGTTGCTTGAGAGAGACCATCTTCAACCTCTACTTCCTTGAGTTCGATAAACCTTAGGTCATCCACTTGAGGGAAATTGCTGCTGTCCTACAAACCTCTGCGCTTGGAGGCCCAACATAGTCTACAAGAGTAGAAGCGTGTGTAGACATCAGAGGTCTTGATACATTTTGGTACTACCGGGATGAATCGTGAGAGGAGATTCATGAGTCTCCTTAAGAATCAGCTGCCGTAGATGTTGGTTCTTGGGAACCACTAAACGGTTCTCGAAGAAGACAACACCTCGATCATCCATAGAGAAACTTCTAGCAGCTCCGCTAGCAATGCTCTCCTGGAGTCACGATATACCCTTATCGCGCTTCTGGGCAGCTATGATTTGATCCGTAAGGGTAGGTTTTGCCACCAAGGTGGAAAGGAATCCTCGAGGAACAATGTGAAGGTTAAGCTTACGAAATTCCTCGTATAGAAGTGGTTGCCCTTGTTGCAACATCAGGTTGTTACAATAAGACTTACGACTTAGTGCGTCAGCCATGACATTGGCCTTCCCAGGGGTGTAGGTGATTCCTAAGTCATAATCTGTGAGCAACTCAACCCAACGTCTTTGCCTGAGATTCAAATCCGGTTGGGTGAAGATGTATTTCAGACTTTGGTGGTCGGTGAAGATTTCACAGCGATTACCAAGAAGGTAATGTCGCCATGTTTTGAGTGCGTGGACTACAGCTGTAAGCTCTAGACCATGTGTAGGATAGTTATCCTCATGTGGACGCAACTGTCGAGATGCGTAAGCGATCACTTGACGATCTTGCATGAGTATGCAACCTAGTCCTTGTCGCGAGGCATCGCAATATATAATAAAGTCCTTGGAAAAATCTCGTGGTACCAGTACGGGTGCAGATGTCAGGCGTCTTTTCAGTTCCTGGAAGCTGGACTCGCACTATGGGGTCCACTCGAAGTTTTTATCTTTCTTGAGGAGTTCAGTTAGAGGTTTAGCAACCTTGGAGAAATTCTCGACGAAGCGTCGACAATAGCTCGCTAAGCCAAGGAAACTCCTAACTTGCTTGACCGATTCAGGAGGAGTCCAATCAAAGACGGCCTGAACTCGCTCGAGATTGACTGCAATACCCTTACCAGAGATCACATGGCCTAGATAGGTCACTTCTGGCAACCAGAATTCACATTTAGAGAATTTGGCATAAAGGTGGTGCTCTCGAAGTTTCGTCAATACCAGCCTTAGATGCTCGACATGATCTTCCTTGTTCTTGGAGTAGATGAGTATATCATCGAGGTATACCACGACGAATTTATCCAAGTACTCCATGAATATAGAATTCATTAGCTGGGAGAAAGTGGCTGGGGCATTGGTTAACCCGAAGGACATGACGATGTACTCGTATTGGCCATACCGAGTAACAAAGGCCGTCTTGGGAATGTCCCCGTTCTTGATTTTGATTTGATGGTAACCCAACCTCAAATCCATCTTGGAAAAGACTGAGGATCCAGCGAGCTGATCATACAGGTCATTGATCCTGGGGAGCGGATACTTGTTCTTTATGGTGACCAGATTGATAGGTCGATAATCTACAACCATCCGTTCCGTTCCATCCTTCTTCTTAACAAAGAGGACGGGACAAGCCCAAGGGGAAGAACTAGGACGGATGAAACCCTTTTTCAAGGACTCATCGAGTTGTTTCTTAAGCTCAGCTAATTCTAGGGGCGCCATCTTATAGGGTGTCCTAGAGATTGGGACAGTTCCTGTGATAAGATCTATCATGAACTCGACACTCTGTCAGGTGGAACACCTGGCAGTTCTTCTGGAAAGACATCCAGAAAGTCACGGACTACCGGGATATCTTCGAGTTCTGGTAGAGGACTGGCATTAAGAGAGTAGAGCTGACGCTCAGCCATTCGGGTCAAGACATTGACTGTCTTGCCGGATGGGTGTGTAAGTTGAACAGTCCTAGTGTAGCAATCAATCTTGGCGTAATGAGCTGTCATCCAGTCCATACCAAAGATGATGTTTATGTCCGAGGACTTGAGAGCGATTAGTGATGCAAGGAAAACAAGTCTATCGACAAGAATTTCATTTCCATGGCTTACCCTAGAGGTTTGCCACTTTGAACCAGGAGTTTGAATAACCATGGAAGTGGGCATGTCACAAACAGTCATGTTGTGCATTCGGGCATAGCTCTCAGATATGAAGAAATGAGATGCTCCAATATCGAAAAGAACAGATGCCGGATGGCAGTTAACAAGAAGCGTACCAAGGACGACGTTAGGATCCTCATAAGCTTCCTTAGTAGAGACATAGTTGACATGACCACGTGAAGTGGGGATTGGCTTGACATAGTTCACCTTGCCTGTTGGCTTACCACGGCCAACGGGCTTTCCTGACTGGTTCTGAGGACACTCACGCATGTAGTGCCCTGGTTCTCCACACTTGAAAGATGTCACAGTGCTAATGCGTGGAGCAAAGTTGGCAGGTGGTCCTCCATAAGTCTTGGTAGGTGCATACTGTTGAGTTGGGCGAGGCGGCACATAGGATGGCCTCGGAGTGTACCTGGGTGGCAGAGCAGTGTTAGGAACCCACACATGGCGCTTGTGAGAGCCAGAGCCGGATGAGGAACCAAAATCACGAGGATGCTTGCGTGTGGCTTCGAAATCAGTCTGGCCCGTCTCAGCACTGATGGCTTTGTTCACCAACTACTGGAAGGAGGTGCACTCGTGCAGACGTAGATCTCGGCGAAGTATAGGGCTGAGTCCCATGCGGAACCTCGCCTGCTTCTTGGCATCGGTGGATACTTCCTCGGGTGCATAACGTGCCAAGTTGCCAAACTCGCGACTATAGCCATCCACGGTTTACCAGCCCTGGGTGAAATTGCAGAATTCCTCCCGCTTGCGATCCATGAGACCTTCCGGAATGTGATGTTCACGGAATGCCTCACTGAACTCAGCCCAAGTAGTGATTTGGCCAGCAGGACGCATAGCCTCAAAGTTTTCCCACCAGAGGCTGGCAGGGCCCTCAAGATGGTAGGCGGCGTAGATAACCTTGTCAGCTTTGGCCACACGGGCAGAGTGTAGCTTGTGGGTGATACTGCGAAGCCAGTCATCCGCATCCAAAGGTTCAGCGGAATGATGGAACTTCGGTGGGCACATCTTGATAAAGTCATTGATTGACTCCACGTCATTCCTCTGACGGAACCCAGTGTTCTGCTCTATGCGTTCCAGCAGACGGTTGGTCTCTCTCTTGTTCCGTTCTGCCTGGAGCATAACTTCAGCCAAGGAGGGTAGCTGGGGCAGATTCTCATCTCTAGCCCCACTAGCCTCACCCTGCTCTTGAGCAGCAGGAGTGCTGCGAGTGTTGACCATCCTAGGAAAACAAAACAACGGTTTAGACAAGGATGGCAAAAACTTGACATAGGAGTGCAGAATGTAAAGGATGACACGGAATGTAGAGATGTTCATCCGTACGACATGGTAATATAGAAACTGCCATATATACACCAGTGGTCATACACACCATACATAGTTAGTACAAGCCAAGGCTAAAGTACAATTGCGGTGAGAGACGATACATCTCATCAGAGGCATTCCAAGCTCCTATAAATTATTTAACTACACCTCCGGAATTCAGTACAACTAAGTTATATTCCACAAGACACGCAGGACTGTGGAGATACAACCACTACGATACTACTACTGCCACGGTCTAGCTCAGACACTCCCGTAGTAATCTTCGTAAAGATTACCACCGTAGCCTGGAAGTGGAGCAGGTGGATCTTGAAACACTCGAGCACCCGAAGGCTGTGGACCATAGGGACATGGATGCGGTCTCGGTCCCGATGCTGGTGGTAACCGACGCCCACGTGGAGGTGTAATACCCCCAATGTCACGCCAATCCATACGATCAGGCAGACGAGTCCACACGGGGTGCAAATCCCGCATATCCAGATATCCGGCTTGCATGGTAGGTGCAAGCCGTGTCAAAGTAGTCCAGTGGGCGGCTCGAGTGTTATAAAGCTCCATCCGGAGGGCACGGACCTCACGGTCCCTATCCTCCAGCATCTGAGTGGTAGTCTGAAGCACTGGCTCCTCATGAGCGGCATCAGTATATAGACCAGTGTAGTAGCCTTCCTCTCCAGGAAGTGAGGCTGGCATGTAACAGAACTCAGTGTTCAGCCGCAGGGCATGCCTAGCCCGGATGATGGTGATCATCGAGTAAGCGGCATCCTGCACTGCCATCTCGATGGTAACCCCGAGTCCATAAGACCAATGGATGGGGTCAGTAGCTCCGGGATATGAGGGGTATATTTGGACTGTGCAAAAATACTGACTCTGGTTGAAATCCCGGTACTGTTCCTCCACGGTGTACTCAGGATACCAACGGTAGCCGGTCTCAGTCAACACACGGACTAGCATGGCCGTGTGACCGGGCACATTAATGCACCGAGTCAAACGGACCACCTGGTGGGGTGTGCGACCAGACATCTGGAACATGAAATAATGCAAAGGCATTAGAATTTCTGGAAGAAATCGGGCAGCATAACAACTGTAAATGGGTATTGCTCAAAAAAGATTTCGAGACATCATATAAATGATAGCATAGCCACTCAACAACATCATATCAAGGTTCCGGGTCCAACTAATCATCATACTAAAAGGGTAGAAACTGAACTAAGGCTTGAAACCAACAATCCTAAGAGTCTACGGATTAGTAACACGTGAACCTAGTAAAGATGAGAGGCCTAGTCCTAAACCCCCGTAGAAAGAATAGGCTGACTCAAATCAGAAGGGCTTAAGGTAAAGAAGTAAAAAGACCCTTACGTTCCCTTCCACAATCAATTCCCCTACATATAACTAAGAATTTTTCTAGACTCAACATCGACCAGTTTGGCTTGAGAAACCTACAGGCAGTCCGGCTCTGATGCCAACGCTGTCAGGACCCCGATCCTAAGTCACACCGATCTAGCTTGTAAGACGTCATATCACTTTGCGGCCTCACGCACGGTATCCCCACGGGTGCCACCTTACCTGTCCCGGGACCGTTTGCGCATTTTGGCACACGTATATGACAGTGTCGCTAGCATCCATATGACAGAGAACCAGGGCCGACATGGCTAGTTATAAACCAAAAGTGGCACTAAATTACAGAGATAGGCATCCATGACCCAGCAACGAACGTGTCGGTCATCAACGTATGAACCCAAGTCGTAGCAAGCTACATGGACTTAAAGGAACAACGCGTGACATTTCCCCTAAGGGACAGACATAGGAACGAAGACGGACACATGCCGGCCAGCCTACGTGTTCCGAGCAGTAGCAAGCTACCAAGGCTGAGTGGAAGCACTAGGAGGCATTTCCCTGTAAGATAGGCTACCAAAGGAAAACAACTAGGTGTCGGATCCCACACATACCAAGCATTTCAATCATACACACAATATGCTCAATATGTGCAAATACAACATTGCATCACAACATAACTCTGTGACTCAAAGTACTTTATTTAAGGGGCTCCGAAGAGCCATACATAACATATCCATACAGGTAGGGGTCACATGACCCAACACTCAAGTCATACAATCATACAAGCACAAGCGGAAGCTAACATGTCTGAGTACAGACAACTTGGAAATAAAACAGGCTTGGTGTAGCCTGACTATCTACAAGGCCCTTCACAAGCTCAGGATCTCCGTCTGGGTAGCAAGCTACTCGTCGACGTCAACGTCTATGTAAAACCCATCAGAAGGGGCAGGGTTCTCCTCTGCAACAGTTATTAAGAAAACATGAGTACAAAGGTACTCACCAAGTCTTACAACAGAACCTATCATACATGCATCATTATCAACAAGGATAGTGAAGTTCATAGCAGCAAGCCAGCTTTGACTCTTGGCTAACCTACACTACGACTCTCAGCAGATTGCAAGATAAGACTACGTACACGAGTCCTCTACTCACCACAACAATACGCCACCGAGGATCCTCTTCCGTCACCCTACGGAAGGGCCATCCACGACACTCACACTTGTCTTGAGGCTTTTAGTAGTATCCATCAACTTGTCTATGAACTGTAAGAGAAACCAAGTAGTCCGTACCGCGAACAACGGCTATTCGAATAGATTGGTAACCCTGCAGGGGTGTACTTCTTCACACATGTTTCCACCACTTAGCGTCTGCAGACGACATGTGCTCGGCAGACTTCAAGCGAAAGCCGACGTGGGTGTAGACCACGACCTAACCAACCACTCAAGTCTCTCATCCAGGTTTATCGCCTATTTGGGTTCCATCCGTGGGGAGATCCTGCCGGGGTGTCGCTCACGTCCCCAAACGATGTGTACAGGGTTCCCGAGCCACCAAACGGGTGACTGGTACACCGTGCCACGTACCTGCCGCATCACAGCCCACCCCGAGGGTCAGCGCTGTGGACGACCAAAGTAAACTACAAACACCAGAAACTAGTTGCAATTCCTGGATAGAGAACAAGGTAGTCAGTAAGTCGAGCGGGGTCATATTTCAGGGCCCAATGTGTGGTAGTAGCTGTAACTTGAACCACACATACAGATCTCAGGTCCTATGGACGGTTCCAATGAAACAACCCACCATGTACTCCTACATGGCCTTTCATCGATACCTTTACCAAACATGTTCCACACTTCCCTCTCTTTACCGAGTATGATCATTTCACTCTGATCCATGACCCAGATGAACCAGACCTGACACAACTCTAAGCATAGCAGGCAACATAAGCAAATAGCATGGTGGATCACACATCACATGGCTCAATCAACTCCTACACATGCTTGTGGGTTTCAACAATTTACTGTGGCAATGACAGGTCATGCAAGGGAATAGGGTTCAACTACCGCAGCAAGTAGCAGTTCACACGTTGTTGCCTTAATGCAGTAAAAGAGAGCAGGAGCGAGAAGATGGGCTTGTATCGGAATGATCAATTGGTTGCTTGCCTGACAGAGTGGTTGTCGGGTACTACTCTTCAGCTGGGTAAGCAAAAGTATCCTCGGGAGCAGGACCTACCACGGAGAACACCGACAATACAATCAATAAGCAAAAAATGCAACAATATGATGCATGCTCGTGATTTGGCAAGATGAATGTGGTTTGGGCTAATGCAACTATAAACAGAAGGGTTTGAGCCCATTTGAATCAAAGATTCAAATTTATACCCAAACTATTATTTATTAAAGTGCATTATCATGTTTTAATGTGAACATCAAGGTTAAATTGCTCAAACATGCATGAAACCAGTGCCATTGGAAAGATTGGATTTTTCTGATCAATTTTCATATATAAATCTTTTCCATCTGCGCTAATGTTGAATTTATATGAGTTTTTGAAGTTTTAAGCATTTTCTGGAATTTCCTGAATTGTTTTAAATCAATTAATCCCAGAAAAGCATTTACTGCATCAGCATGACATCATGCTGACGTCAGCAAGTCAACAAGGCGGTCCAGGTCAAACCTAACCAGTGGGACCCACTGGTCAGTGTCACAGTTAGTTAACTAACTAATTAAGATTAGTTTAGACACTAATCTAGGTTTGACTAACAGGCAGGGCCCACATGCCAGTGACCCAGGGGGGTCAAACCCTTGGTCAAACGGGGTTGACTCGCCGGTGTTTAGCCGCCGGCGAGGCCAAATGCGGCGGTTGGGTGCGGGATTTGTGCTCCGGCGACCAAAAGGACGGTGGAGCACATCTACGGGCAGCTGGGAGTGAGCCGCGTCGAGTGGTGGTGGTGGCTGGCCTCGGGGTTGCCGGAAACGACGCCGGCGACGAGTCCAGGGGCTGCCGGAGTTCGGGCGAGGACGAACTCGTTGGTGCGGTGCTCCTGGAGGCACATGGATTGGTCCTACAGCACCTACGCGAGACGGTGAAGCTAGTGGGCACGAGGGCCGGGCCGTTAGGTGGCCGGAGCCTCGTCGGCGATGAGCTCCGTGGCGGCGCGTGCAGGTGAGCTTCGTGCAGTGCATACGGTGTAGGAGGGAGCTAACGAAGAGGATGGGGAGGTAGCTGGGCTCACGACGGTTGCAGCGAGCGTCGGAGCGGGCTCGGGGAAGGTCGGAGCTGAGCGGGACGACGGTGGCGATCTCAGCGGCCGGAGTTGGGGAAGACGGGGTCGGGGGTGACTCCAGAGCGGGCGAGCGCTCGGGGCTCGGCCTGCTCGACGTAGTCGACGACGGCGGGGCGAACGGACACGATGACGCGGCACGGGGACGACGGTGGACGCGGTTATCATGACGGCGCGGGCGCGGCGGCGTCGGCCATGGTGCGGGGGAGCGAGGGAGAGGAGCCGGGGAGGAGGAGACGTGTCTGCGAGCTCGGGGGAGACGTGGGCGGTCGATCCAGGCCAGCAGAACGACGAGGGGAGGAAGCAGGGCGGCGGGCAGCTGCGTGGCGCGCGCTGCTGCCACCGTCGAGCACCTGCCTGTCTTCCTGGCCGAGCCAAGCAGCTCGGTGGAGCGGTGGCTGGGCTGGGCCGGCAGGTGGGCCTGCTAGTGGGCGCCAGGTAAGTCTTCTCTCTCCTTTCTTTTGTATTTTAATTCTATTTGTTTTCTTTTGCAACTTTGTTGAATTAATAAAAATGCTAGAACATTTTTATAAATCATAAAACTAGTCATGCCCACTGTATATAATATGAACATCATGGAACATTTTAGCTTATGATTATTTGGGCACCTAAATTATTTTATTGCATTTAAATGCCCAAATGCAATTACAATATGAATTAATCCAGAGACCTTTGGATGTCCTAGAAAATTGTGCACCATTTTTGGCAGAGGTTTAAGACCAAGGCAAAGATGTTGAACATTTTTGAAGGGCATTTTGGGTACATTGGAAAATATTTTATTAGACCCTAGTTGTTAGAAGAGGTGTGCTGGGGTTTCTGTCCTTCCCTTTTCAAGTTTCTGTGGAAAGTAAACATGATGCACACTCTAGCTAGTCCTAATGCAAGCACTGACTAGGGATGTGACAGTGATATGGCACGGTGAAATAGCATGTAGAATCAGACTGAAGAAAGGAGAAAAACAACAATTTGGGCCTTGGCTGAGAGCGTACATTGAGAAGCGCAAGGGGGTGAGGGCAGGGGTAGATGGTGTGAGGGTCATTCATCTTCGGGCGGCCGGGGTCCGAGTAGCAGAAACCTAGCCATGTGGAAAGAAAAGAACTTCTCAGGTAGTGATGGGCCATCTTGGCGAAAGGACAAAAAGAGTTGGGCGGATATGGTGGAAGAGGAAGAAGGACATGTCTTAAAGAGAAAGGAAACACCGAAGCAGCTTATCCTCCCCGAGGAAGTAATAGCTAGTAAAATGCCATATGAAACAATACTAAAAGGAGTTGTAGATGGCAATGTCTCCGATCCCAAGGTAGGAAAAATAAGATCATGCAGTTGGCTGCGGCTAGTGAGCACTCTAATAAAACAAGGGGTGATGGAGAGTTTGTGCATGGAGATGTTCCTGCTAGTGTGCAGGAGTGGCGGCAGGCAGTGTCAGGACAAGCGATGCAGGTTGATTCTATTGAGAAGTGCAGAATAAACACTGCTGGCGATATAACTATTTGATATGACCCGCCCAGGAGGGGCTGGGTTACCCAATGGCGGTTCATGGGCCAAGCCCAAAAGCATGTTGAAGATGGCGGTTTAAGGAGAGTAATTCATAAAGGGCCCAAAGCCCAAAGCAGCTTAAGTCCTATAAGTATAAACCCCGTTGTATGTTAACTTGTATGGTAAGGCATGTAACAATGAGTCACCGAGCCGGACATGATTATATGAGCCGACCGGGACTCCGTAGGCTGCAGGGCATCAACCCGTGTATATAAGGGGGCGACCCGGCGGTGGATTAGGGCAAGAAAGAACAGATCGAGAGCCAGGCAATCATATTCGCTCCCTGGTACGTCTCCAACGTATCTATAATTTTTGATTGTTCAATGCTATTATATTATCCTTCTAGGATGTTTTATGGGCTTTTATATACGCTTTTATATGATTTTTGGGACTAACCTATTAACCCAAAGCCCAGTGCCAGTTTCTGTTTTTCTCTTGTTTTAGAGTATCGCAGAAAAGGAATATCAAACGGAGCCCAATTGACCTGAAACTCAACGGAGGTTATTTTTGGACCAGAAAAACCCAGGAAGTGCCGGAGGGGGACCAGAAGGTTCCCGGGCTGCCCACGAGGGTAGGGGGCGCCCCCCCGGGCGCGCCCCCTGCCTCGTGGACAGCCCGGAGGTCCCCTTTACTTGTCCCCAACTCCAACACCTCCTATATATACATAAACCTCCAGAAAATAACCTAGATCGGGAGTTCTGCCGCCGAAATCCTCTATTGCCATCGAAAACCAATCTAGAGCCTGTTCCGGCACCCTGCCCGAGGGGGAATCCCTCTCCGGTGGTCATCTTCATCATCCCGACGATCTCCATGACGAGGGGGGAGTAGTTCACCCTCGGGGCTGAGGGTATGTATCAGTAGCTATGTGTTTGATCTCTCTCTCTCGCGCGTTCTTGAGATGGCACGATCCTGATGTATCACGAGCTTTGCTATTATAGTTGGATGTTATGATGTTTCTCTCCTTCTACTCTCTTGTGATGAATTGAGTTTTCCCTTTGAATTTATCTTATCGGATTGAGTCTTTAAGGATTTGAGAACACTTGATGTATGTCTTGCATGTGCTTATCTGTGGTGACAATGGGATATCGCATGATCTAATTGATGTATGTTTTGGTGATCAACTTGCGGGTTCAGTGACCTTGTGAACTTATGCATAGGGGTTAGCACACGTTTTCGTCTTAACGCTCCGGTAGAAACTGTGGGCCACTCTTTGAAGTTCTTTGTGTGGGTTGAATAGATGAATCTGAAATTGTGTGATGCATATCGTATAATCATGCCCACAGATACTTGAGGTTACAATGGAGTATCTAGGTGACATTAGGGTTTTGGTTGATTTGTGTCTTAAGGTGTTATTCTAGTATGAACTCTAAGGTAGATCGAACGGGAAGAATAGCTTCATGCTATTTTACTACAGACTCTTGAATAGATCGATCAGAAAGAATAAATTTGAGGTGGTTTCGTACCCTACAATAATATCTTCGTTTGTTCTCCGCTATTAGTGACTTTGGAGTGACTATTTGTTGCATGTTGAGGGATAGTTATATGATCCAGTTATGTTATTATTGTTGAGAGAACTTGCACTAGTGAAAGTATGAACCCTAGGCCTTGTTTCAAAGCATTGCAACACCGTTTATGCTCACTTTTATCTTTAGTTACCTTGCTGTTTTTATGTTTTCAGATTACAAAAACCTATATCTACCATCCATATCGCACTTGTATCACCATCTCATCGCCGAACTAGTGCACCTACACAATTTACCATTGTATTGGGTGTGTTGGGGAGACAAGAGACTCTTTGTTATTTTGTTGCAGGGTTGTTTGAGAGAGACCATCTTCATCCTACGCCTCCCACGGATTGATAAACCTTAGGTCATCCAATTGAGGGAAATTTGCTACTGTCCTACAAACCTCTACACTAGGAGGCCCAACAACGTTTACAAGAAGAAGGTTGCGTAGTAGACATCAAGCTCTTTTCTGGCGCCGTTGCCGGGGAGGTTAGTGCTTGAAGGTATATCTTTAGATCTTGCAATGGTATCTTCTAGTTTCTTGTTTTATCACTAGTTTAGTTTATAAAACAAAACTACAAAAAAATGGAATTAATGTTGCCTCATATGCTTCATCTTTTTAATAACTTTCGTGAAAATGATGGGAAGGAAAATTCTGCTCAAGTACTAGAAGAACAATTACATAGAATGAAGAACAATTACATAGAATGCTTGGCATAAAATATGTGCATGATGAGCATGATTGCAATGTTTTTAAGTATGAATTCTTTGAATACCCATGATGCTAATGATATACAAAGCCACAAGCTTGGGGATGCTATGTTTGATGAAGATGATATGTTTAGTCCCCCAAGTTTTGATGAGAATATTTATTATGATGAAAGCATGCCTCCTATTTATGATGAGTATATTGATGAAAGTGGATTTGGAGAGGTCATGACTTTATTTAGTGATGAATCCACTATTTCGGAAGAGGTTCTAATTGATTATGATAGCAAAGTTGCTATCTATGATGATTATTGTGATGACTTGTATGGTATTAAGAATAATGATAACCATGAAACTTGTCATCATGATTTTAGTTTTCAATTGGATTATGCTTTAGATGATAGTTATTTTGTTGAATTTTCTCCTCCCACTACTATGAATGAGAAGAATTTTGCTTATGATGGGAGTAGTAAAATTTCTATGCTTATGGATCATGCAAAGAATGCTTTATGTGATGTTTATATTGTTGAATTCATTCATGATGCTACTGAAAATTATTATGAGAGAGGAACATATATTTCTACCTATTACAATAATATCAAGTTTCCTCTCTATATGTTGAAAGTTTTGAAGCTATGCTTGTTTGGCCATCCTATGCTAGTTGATTATCGTTCCCATAAGTTGTTTGCTCACAAAATCCCTATGCATAGGTAGTGGGTTAGACTTAAATATGCTAGTCATATTCTTCATGATGCTCCCGTTATGTTCAATTCTTATCTTTTATGTGAGCATCATTGTCATCATCATGCCTAGCTAAAAGGCAATAAAGAAAAGCACTTGTTGGAGACAACCCAATATTCCCCCTTACTGTTTTTGTGTGTTAACATGATTATGCTACTGTAGTAATCATGTTTTATAGCTTTTGTTTCAATAAAGTGCCATGTAAAACCTTTGGGAAGACTTGGGTGAATGTCTTTGCGATCTTGCTGTAAAAAACAGAAACTTCGCGCTTACGAGATTAGCTACCAGTTTTTACAGAAGAGTGCTTTTAAGTTGATTATTTATGTAGAAGAATAATAGATAAATTACTCATGTCCACCAATTTATTTCAGAATTTTTAGAGTTACAGAAATATTCGAAAGTTACAGATTGCTACAGACTGTTCTGTTTTTGACAGATTCTGTTTTCTATGTGTTGTTTTCTTATTTTGATGAATCCATGAGTAGTGTCGGAGGGTATGAACCATGAATAAGTTGGAATACAGTAGATATTACACCAATATGAATTTAGAATGAGTTCACAATAGTACCTAAGTGGTGGATTTATTTTCTTATACTAACGGAGCTCACGAGTCTTCTGTCGAGTTTTGTGTTGTGAAGTTTTCAAGTTTTGGGTAAAGATTCGATGGACTATGGAATAAGGAGTTGCAAGAGCCTAAGCTTGGGGATGCCCAAGGCACCCCAAGGTAAAATTAAAGGACAACCAAAAGCTAAGCTTGGGGATGCCCACCCGGGGCATCCCCTCTTTCGTCTTCGTTCATCGGTAACTTTACTTGAGGCTATATTTTTATTCACCACATGATATGTGGTTTGCTTGGAGCGTCAATTTATTTTACTTTGTTTTGCTTGCTGTTTGAATAATATCCCAAGATCTGAAATTCTTAAATGTTAGAGGGTCTTCACATAGTTACATAATTATTCAACTACTCATTGATCTTCACTTATATCTTTTGGAGTAGTTTGTCATTTGCTCTAGTGCTTCATGTATATATATTTTAGAGCATGGCGGTTGTTTTATTTTGAAGAAATAGATGAACTCTCATGCTTCACTTATATTATTTTGAGAGTCTTAAACAACATGGTAATTTTCTTTGGTTATGAATTTAGTCCTAATATGATGGGCATCCAAGAGGGATAAACTTTCATATAAAGTGCATTGAATATTATGAGAAGTTTGATACTTGATGATTGATTTGAGATATGAGGATGGTGATATTAGAGTCATGCTAGTAGAGTAGTTGTGAATTTGAGAAATACTTGTGTTGAGGTTTGCAAGTCCCGTAGCATGTACGTATGGTAACCGTTGTGTGACAAATTTGAAGCATGAGGTATTTCACTGAGTGTCATCCTTTGTGTGGAGGTCGGAATCGCGCGATGGTTAACTCCTACCAACCCTTTCCCTAGGAGCATGTGTGTAGTACTTTGTTTTGATGACTTGTAGATTTTTGCAATAAGTATGTGAGTTATTTATGACTAATGTTGAGTCCATGAATTATACACACTCTCACCCTTCCACCATTGCTAGCCACTCTTGTACCGCGCAACTTTCGCCGGTACCATACACCTTCCTCAAAACAGCCACCATAACTACCTATCATGGCATTTCCATAGCCATTCTGAGATATATTGCCATGCAACTTTCCACTGTTCTGTTTATTATGACATGCTTCATCATTGTCATATTGCCATGCATGATCATGTAGTTGACATCGTATTTGTGGCTAGGCCACCATGCATAATTTTTCATACATGTCACTCTTGATTCATTGTACATCCCGGTACACCGCCGGAGGCATTCATATAGAGTCATACTTTGTTCTAGTATCGAGTTGTAATATCGAGTTGTAAATCAATATAAGTGTGATGATCATCATTATTAGAGCATTGTCCCAATAAAAAGGAAAAAAGGAAAAAATGGAAAAAAAGAGAGGAAGAAAAGGCCAAAGAAAAAAGAAAGTCCCAAAAAAGAAAAAAATATGGGACAACGCTACTATCTTTTTCCACACTTGTGCTTCAAAGTAGCACCATGATCTTCATGATAGAGAGTCTCTTGTTTAGTCACTTTCATATACTAGTGGGAATTTTCATTATAGAACTTGGCTTGTATATTCCAACGATGGGCTTCCTCAAATGCCCTAGGTCTTCGTGAGCAAGCAAGTTGGATGCACACCTACTTAGTTTTTTTTGTTGAGCTTTCATACATTTATAGCCCTACTGCATCCGTTGCATGGCAATGCCTACTCACTCACATTGATATCTATTGATGGGCATCTCCATAGCCCATTGATACGCTTAGTTGATGTGAGACCATCTTACTCTTTTTGTCTTCTCCACAACCACCAATCTATTCCACCTATAGTGCTATGTCCATGGCTCACGCTCATGTATTGCGTGAAAGTTGAAAAAGTTTGAAAAAATTTAAGTATGAAACAATTGCTTGGCTGAAACCGGGGTTGTGCATGATTTGAGTATTTTGTGTGACAAAGATGGAGCATAGCCAAAGTATATGATTTTGTAGGGATGAACTTTCTTTGGCCATGTTATTTTGAGAAGACATGATTACTTTGTTAGTATGCTTGAAGTATTGTTATTCTTATGTCAATATTAAACTTTTGTCTTGAATCTTTCGGATCTAAACATTCATGCCACAATAAAGAAAATTACATGGATAAATATGTTAAGTAGCATTCCACATCAAAAATTCTGTTTTTATCATTTACCTACTCGAGGACGAGCATGAATTAAGCTTGGGGATTCTTGATACATCTTCCACATATCTATAATTTTTTATTGTTCCATGCTATTATATTATCCTTCTAGGATGTTTTATGGGCTTTTATATACACTTTTATATGAATTTTGGGACTAACCTATTAACCCAGAGCCCAGTGCCAGTTTCCATTTTTCTCTTGTTTTAGAGTATCGCAGAAAAGAAATATCAAACGGAGCCCAATTGACCTGAAACTCTACGGAGGTTATTTTTGGACCAGAAGAAGACCAGGAAGTGTCGGAGGGGGACCAGAAGGTTCCCGGGCTGCCCACGAGGGTAGGGGGCTCCCCCTGGGCGCGCCCTTGCCTCGTGGACAGACCGAAGGTCCCCTTTACTTGTCCCCGACTCCAACACGTCCTATATATACATAAACCTCCAGAAAATAACCTAGATCGGGAGTTCTGCCACCGAAAGCCTCTGTTGCCACCGAAAACCAATCTAGACACTGTTCCGGCATCCTGTCGGAGGGGGAATCCCTCTCCGGTGGCCATCTTCATCATCCCGGCGCTCTGCATGATGAGGGGGAGTAGTTCTCCCTCGGGGCTGAGGGTATGTATCAGTAGCTATGTGTTTGATCTCTCTCTCTCTCTCTCTCGCACGTTCTTGAGATGGCACGATCTTGATGTATCGCGAGCTTTGCTATTATAGTTGGATCTTATGATGTTTCTCTCCCTCTACTCTCTTGTGATAAATTGAGTTTTCCCTTTGATGTTATCTTATCGGATTGAGTCTTTAAGGATTTGAGAACACTTGATGTATGTCTTGCATGTTCTTATTGCTACATCTCGACCTTGCGTTGTATTCCCTCGAAGAGGAAAGGGTGATGCAGCACAGTAGCGTAAGTATTTCCCTCCGTTTTTTAGAACCAAGGTATCAATCCAGTAGGACACCACGCGCGAGTCCCACGGACCCGCACAAACAAATAAGAACATCGCAGCCAACGCGATAAGGGGTTGTCAATCCCTTTACGATCACTTACGAAAGTGAGATATGATAGATAGGATAGTATGATATTTTTGGTATTTTTGGATATGAGAACATAAAGTAAATAAAGCAAAGTAAAGTAGATGAATGTTTAATATGTTGAGCATAGACCCCGAGGCCATAGGTTTCACTAGTGGCTTCTCTCATGATAGCAGAATTCTACGGTGGGTGAACAAATTACTGTCGAGCAATTGATAGAAAAGCGCATAGTTATGAGAATATCTAGGCATGATCATTATTTATAGGCATCACGTCCGTGACAAGTAGACCGAAACGATTCTACATCTACTACTATTACTCCTCACATCGATCGCTTTCCATCATGCATCTAGAGTATTAAGTTCATAAGAACAGAGTAATGCTTTAAGCAAGATGACATGATGTAGAGGGATAAACTCAAGCAATATGATATAAACCCCATCTTTTTATCCTCGATGGCAACAATACAATATGTGCCTTGCTGCCCCTGCTGTCACTGGAAAAGGACACCGCAAGATTGAACCCAAAGCCAAGCACTTCTCCCATTGCAAGAACTATAGATATAGTAGGCCAAACCAAACCAATAATTCGAAGAGACTTGCAAGGATATTATAATCGTACATAAAAGATTTCAGAAAAGAATCAAATATTTCTCGTAGATAAACTTGGTCATAAACCCACAATTCATCGGATCTCGACAAACACACCGCAAAAATATTACATCGAATAGATCTCCTCGAAGACCGAGGAGAACTTGGTATTGAGATCCAAAAAGAGAGAAGAAGCCATCTAGCTAATAACTATGGACCCGAAGGTCTGTGCCAAACGACTCACAACTCATGGGTGAGGCTATGGTGTTGATGTAGAAGCACTCCGTGGTAGACCCCCCTCCGGCGGAGCTCCGGAACAGGCCGCAAGATGGGATCTCACGAGAACAGAAGGTTGCGGCGGTGGAATTAGGGTTTTCTCTGTTGCCTCAATGTTTTCAGGGTACATGGATATATATAGGAGGAAGAAGGGCATCGGGGGAGCCAGAGGGGGCCCACTAGAGTGTGGGGCGCGCCCTGGATCCTCGTGGCCGCCTCCTTCGTTCCCTCGTGTGTACTCCAAGTCTTCTGTGAAGATACGGTTCCAAAAATAACTCTCCTGAAGGTTTCATTCCAGTTGGAATCCGTTTGATATTCCTTTTCTGCGAAACCCTGAAATAGGCAAAAAAACATCAATCTGCACTGGGCATTGGGTTAGTAGGTTATTCCCAAAAATAATATAAAAGTGTATAATAAAGCACATTAAACATCCAAACCATAACATATAATAGCATGGAACAATCAAAAATTATAGAAATGTTGGAGACGTATCAAGCATCCCCAAGGTTAATTCCTGCTCGTCCTCGAGTAGGTAAATGATAAAAAAAAAATTCTGTGGAATGCTAACTAACATAATTTTCAATGTAATTTCTTTATTGTGGCACGAATGTTAAGATCCGAAAGATTCAAGATAAAAGTTCATATTGACATAAGAATAATAATACTTCAAGCATACTAACAAAGTAATCATGTCTTCTTAAAATAACATGGCCAAAGAAAGTTCATCCCTACAAAATCATATAGTTAGGCTATGCTCCATCTTCGACACACAAACTATTCCAATAATGCACAACCCGGGTTTCAGCCAAGCTCTTGTTTCATACTTTAATTTTTTAAAACTCTTTCAACTTTCACGCAATATATGAGCGTGAGCCATGGAAATAGAACTATGTGGAATAGAGTGGTGGTTGTGGAGAAGACAGAAAGAGGAAGATGGTCTCACATCAACTAGGCGTATCAATGGGCTATGGAGATGCCCATGAATAGATATCAATATGAGTGAGTAGAGATTGCCATGCAACGGATGCACTAGAGCTAAAACTGTATGAAAGCTCAACAAAAGAAACTAAGTGGGTGTTGATACGTCCAAAACGTATCTATAATTTCTGCTTGCTCCATGCCTCTTTTGGGTGATATTGCTATGTTATTTATACACTTCCATACACTTTTGATCATATTTGGACTAACCTATTAACTCAGTGCACCCCAGTGCCAGTTTCTGTTTTCGGCTGTTTTTGTATTTCAGGTTTTCACATTACGAGAACTGCCAGGAAAAATCCAGAAAAATTATATAAAAAATCAGCGTTCCAGAAGCTACCGTGCGCCCGAAGTACAGCCGGGGGGGGGGCACCAGGGCTCCAGGCGCCCTGGCGGCGCGCCCCCCCTGGGCCGCGCCGGGGGGGCGCCTGGGCCCCCCGAGGCTCCGCTGATGACCCCCTTTGGCATATATTTAAAGCGTCTCCCGAAACCCTTGAGATGAGAACTCTTTTTCGCGATCTCATCTCTGTTCCGCCGCCGCCGCCGCTTCCAAGATCGGGAGCACCAGGAGAACTCTTCCCGGCACCCTGCCGGAGGGGAGGATCACCATCGGTTGCTTCTCCACCACCATGGACGCCCCCCAGATGAGTTGTGAGTAGTCTCCCTTGGACCATGAGTCCATGACCAGTAGCTATGTGATGTTCTCCTCCCGTTCTTGTGCTTCACTAATTAGTCCTCGTGAGCTGCCCTACATGATCGAGGCACATATGTAATCCTTATGCTGTTGCTATGATGAGTTTGCTGGGATCCGATGGATTATGAGATTATGTTCAGATTGTGTTTGAGTAATATATTTGATCTACCTCTTTTATATTTATGTTCGTAAGTAATTCTTGCATGTTCTCCGTTGTTATTTATTGCTTTGGCCAAGTAATAGGTAGTGACTCCAAGAGGGAACGTTATGCTGGATTGTGGGTTCATGCCCCTCGATGACTAGCTTGAGTGACAGAAACATGAGTCTAGGGGATGTGTTGTTGCCACAAGGGGGAAAACAACGGTGCTTGTGCCCGCGGGTGCAAGGACTGTTTACTTTACGCAAAGTTCTTTTAATGCAGTTGTCTGTTGCTTTGAGTTATACTATGGGTGGGACTTGCAACTTAATACCAGCGAGATGTTCTGGATAGATATCTCAAGGTGGATGATTAGTAGTTGATGCAGATGGATTTCGGTCTACTTACCTCGGCGTACCGCCCATGCTTTGAACCTCAACCTTTCTTGCAATATAGTCAGCATTGGTTTGCGCACATGGTCCTGTCAATTGCCCAGCTGTAATTCGTTTACCTCACATAGCTGTTTTATCGTCTTTTGGGAGAGAGACATCACTAGTGAACATCATGAGACTCCGGTCCATATTACCATCATTGATCACATCCGCTATTTACTTTCCGCTTTTTACCTACTATTGCAACTATACCTATCACTATTATCACTTGCGTTTGATCCTTTGTAAACGACAAGGCCGGAGGGATTGACAACCTCTCTGTACTCGTTGGGAGCAAAGTTATTTGTATCTGTGTGCAGGTCCACGTTGATTGCTCATATCTGGCGCCGTTAGCAGTTGACACCTTCTTGTTGAAACTGGGAGTCTCAGGGAAAACGATCCTTGGTATTGCCAAGGGAAAACTGCTGCTACACTGCATCTCAAACCTTCCACTTGGGGTAACGAACGAGGGGTGAGAAGCCACCTAGTAGGTGTGCATCCAACTTGCTTGCTCACGAAGACCTAGGGCATTTGAGGAAGCCCATCGTTGGAATATACAAGCCAAGTTCTATAATGAAAATTCCCACTAGTATATGAAAGCTACTAAACAAGAGACTCTCTATCATGAAGATCATGGTGCTACTTTGAAGCACAAGTGTGGAAAAAGATAGTAGCATTGTCCCTTTTGTTTTCTTTTTTTCTTTTTTTGGGCCTTTTTTTTCCTTTGGCTTTCCTTCTTTTTTTTATTATTTTATTTTTGGGACAATGCTCTAATAATGATGATCATCACACCTATATTGATTTACAACTCGATACTAGAACAAATTATGACTCTATATGAATGCCTCCAGCGGTGTACCGGGATGTGCAGTGAATCAAGAGTGACATGTATGAAAAATTATGCATGGTGGCCTATCCACAAATACGATGTCAACTACATGATCATGCATGGCAATATGACAATGATGAAGTATGTCATAACAAACGGAACAGTGGAAAGTTGCATGGCGAAATATCTCGGTATGGCTATGGGAATGCCATGATAGGTAGGTATGGTGGCTGTTTTGAGGAAGGTATATGGTGGGTGTATGGTACCGGCGTAAGTTGCGCGGTATAAGAGAGGCTAGCAATGGTGGAAGGGTGAGAGTGCGTATAATCCATGGACTCAACATTAGTCATAAAGAACTCATATACTTATTGCAAAAATCTACGAGTCATCAAAACAAAGTACTACATGCATGCTCCTAGGGGGGAGGTTGGTAGGATTTAACCATCGCGCGCCCCCGACCTCCACACAAAGGATGACACTCAATGAAATATCTCATGCTTCAAATTTGTCACACAACGGTTACCATACTCGCATGCTACGGGACTTGCAAACCTCAACACAAGTATTTCTAAAATTCACAACTACTCTGCTAGCATGACTCTAATATCACCATCCTCATATCTCAGAACAAACATCAAGTATCAAACTTCTCATAGTATTCAATGCACTTTATATGAAAGTTTTTACTATACTCATCTTGGATGCCTATCATATTAGGACTAGTTTTATAACAAAAGCACATTACCATGCTGTTCTAAAAGACTCTCAAAAGGATATAAGTGAAGCATGAGAGATCAACAATTTCTACTTAATAAAACCACCACCGTGCTCTAAAAGATATAAGTGAAGCACTAGAGAGAAACTATCTAGCTCAAAAGATATAAGTGAAGCACATAGAGTATTCTAATAAATTCTAAACCATATTTATCTCTCTCAAAATGTGTGTCTGGCAAGTATGATTGTGGCAAACTAAAAAGCAAGGACTCAAATCACACATGACGCTCCAAGCAAAGCACATATCATGTGGTGAATAAAAATATAGTCCCGAGTATAGTTACCGATAGATGAAGATGAAAGAGGGGATGCCTTTCTGGAGCATCCCCAAGCTTAGGCTTTTGGTCGTCCTTAAATTTTACCTTGAGGTGCCTTGGGAATCCCCAAGCTTAGGCTCTTGCCACTCTTTGTTCCATAGTCCATCAAAGCCATACTCAAAACTTGAAAACTTCACAACACAAAACTTAGCCAAAAATCTCGTGAGCTCCGTTAGTATAAGAAAACAAACCACCACTCAAAGCTACTGTAATGAACTCATTATTTGTTTATATTGGTGTTAAAACTACTATATTCCAACTTCTCTATGATTCATATCCTCCAATACTACTCATATATTCATCAAAATAAGCAAACAACACACGAAAAACAGAATGTCAAAAACCGAACAGTCTGTAGTAATCTGTAACTTTCGAATACTTCTGTAACTCCAAAAAAATTTGAAATAAATTGTTAAACGTCAGGAATTTGTCTATCAATCATTTGCAAAAAGAATCAACTAAATAGCACTCTCCAGTAAAATCTGGTGGCTAATCTCGTGAGCGCTAAAGTTTCTGTTTTTTACAGCATGATCATATAAACTTCACACAAGTCTTCCCATAGGTTCTACTTGGCACAAACACTAATTAAAACACAAAACCACATCTAAACAGAAGCTAGATGCAATATTTATTCCTAAATAGAAGCAAAAACAAATAAAATAAAATTGGGTTGCCTCCCAACAAGCGCTATTGTTTAACGCCCCTAGCTAGGCACGATACAAGAATAGATCTAGGTATTGCCATAATGATAAGATATATCGCGAAAACTCATCTCATATTTCCTACATTCAGCAACAAGTTTTCTTTGTGGCATGCAAAAGTAATCAAAATGGCTAAATTTAATATGAAAAAAGTCCCCCATATCAAGCTCAGGAGGTATAGATTCCTCCTTTGGCCCTTTATATTGCACAACCAATTCATCATTATAAGAATTCTTTTGTCAAAAGGTCATGAGCCTTCGCTCAAGGGAAAAACCTAACCCATTGTTTTGAATAGCAAAATCATCATTCAATTCAGAAATTCTATCAACCAAGACATCGGTAGGAACCTTTTTTCTAAGGTTTTCATTAAAAGCAACATGATCTAGAGATCGCAAACGCATTACGTCTTCTTGATTGAATAGGACAGCTTCTATGGGAGGACGACCAGCATACTCCGCAATGAGTAAAGATTTCTTTGGCCTTTTTCATGATAAATCTGAACTCATGAGCCAAAAAGATAGTAGCTGCACGCTTAACAGAAGAATGCTCAATATTGGAAAATTCCATAAATATTCTCTGAATGCAAGGATGCATATGGATAAATTGCCTTTCAATTTCAACTACAAGCATAGATATGGCATCCGCAAGGCTACTAGTTCTATGAAGAATAGATCCACCCACAGTGGGTAAAGCACCGACACAAGTAAAGAAGTCTTGAAGAACTCCTTTTCCAATAATATTACCACTACCAACCCGAAACTTCTTAATATGTAAAGTGGTAGTTTCATCTGGAGGATCAACATAGACGTTGCCCTCAACATTACTACGGTTTTCGATAAAATCTTCCCCCATCTCAGCCATGAGGGCAAGCGAACGATAAACACACGGCAAAAAGAAGGGCAAGTAAAACGGCAAGGGTGAAGTGGGGGAGAGGAAAATGAGAGGCAAATAAATGTAATGCGAAGGATAAGGGTTTGTGATAGGTAGGCATATCACTTTTGCATTAGCCTCCCCGGCAACGACGCCACAAATTCTTCTTACTACTTCTCGAGCTTGCATTGTATTCCCTCGAAGAGGAAAGGGTGATGCAGCCCAATAGCATAAGTATTTCCCTTAGTTTTTGAGAACCAAAGTATCAATCCAGTAGGAGTCCACGCGCGAGTCCCTCGCACCTGCACAAATAAATAAGAACTTTGCAGCCAACACGATAAGGGGTTGTCAATCCCTTTACGGTCACTTACGAAAGTGAGATCTGATAGATATGATAGTATAATATTTTTGGTATTTTTGGACATAAGAACAGAAAGTAAATAAAGCAAAGTAAAGTCGATGCAGGTTTAATATGTTGAGAATAGCCCCGGGGGCCATAGGTTTCACTAGTGGCTTCTCTCATAATAGCAAAAATTCTGCGGTGGGTGAACAAATTACTGTCGAGCAATTCATAGAAAAGCGCATAGTTATGAAAATATCTAGGCATGATCATTATATATAGGCATCACGTCCGTGAAAAGTAGACCGAAACGATTCAACATCTACTACTATTACTCCACACATCGACCGCTATCCAACATGCATCAAGAGTATTAAGTTCATAAGAATAGAGTAATGCTTTAAGCAAGATGACATGATGTAGAGGGATAAACTCAAGCAATATGATATAAATCCCATCTTTTTATCCTCAATGGCAACAATACAATACGTGCCTTGTTGCCACGGCTGTCATTGGGAAAGGACACCGCAAGATTGAATCCAAAGCCAAGCACTTCTCCCATTGCAAGAACTATAGATCTAGTAGGCCAAACCAAACAAATAATTCAAAGAGACTTGCAAGGATGTTATAATCGTACATAAAATATTTCAGAAAAGAATCAAATATTTCTCATAGATAATCTTGATCATAAACCCAAAATTCATCGTATCTCGACAAACACACCACGAAAGGATTACATCGAGTAGATCTCCTCGAAGACCGAGGAGAACTTGGTATTGAGATCCAAAAAGAGAGAAGAAGCCATCTAGCTAATAACTATGGACCCGAAGGTCTGTGTAAAACTACTCACAACTCACGGGTGAGGCTATGGTGTTGATGTAGAAGCACTCCGTGGTAGATCCCCCCTCCGACGGAGCTCCGGAACAGGCCCCAAGATAGGATCTCACGGGAATAGAAGGTTGCGGCGGTGGAATTAGGGTTTTCTCTGTTGCCTCGATGTCTTCAGGGTACGTGGATATATATAGGAGGAAGGAGGACATCAGGGGAGCCAGAGGGGGCCCACGAGGGTGGGGGGCACGCCGAGGGGGAGGGGGCGCACCCTGGACCCTCGTGGCTGCCTGCTTCATTCCCTCGCGTGTACTCCAAGACTTCTCGGAAGATACGGTTCCAAAAATAACTCTCCCGAAGGTTTCATTCCATTTGGACTCCGTTTGATATTCCTTTTCCGCGAGACCCTGAAATAGGCAAAAAACAGCAATCTGCACTGGGCCTTGGGTTAGTAGGTTAGTCCCAAAAATAATATAAAAGTGTATAATAAAGCCCATTAAAACATCCAAAACAGAATATATAATAGCAGGGAACAATAAGAAATTATAGATATGTTGGAGACGTATCACTTATCTATGGTGACAATGGGATATTACGTGATCTACTTGATGTATGTTTCGGTGACCAACTTGCGGGTTCACTCACCTTGTGAACTTATGCATAGGGGTTGGCACACATTTTCGTCTTGACTCTCCGGTAGAAACTTTGGGGCACTCTTTGAAATTCTTTGTGTTGGTTGAATATATAAATCTGAGATTGTGTGATGCATATCGTATAATCATGCCCACGGATACTTGAGGTGACAATGGAGTATCTAGGTGACATTAGGGTTTTGGTTGATTTGTGTCTTAAGGTGTTATTCTAGTACGAACTATAATATAGATGAAACGGAAAGAATAGCTTCGTGCTATTTTACTACAGACTCTTGAATAGATCGATCAGAAAGAATAACTTTGAAGTGGTTTCGTAACCTACAATAATCTCTCCGTTTGTTCTCCGCTATTAGTGACTTTGGAGTGACTCTTTGTTGCATGTTGAGGGATAGTTATATGATCTAGTTATGTTATTATTGTTGAGAGAACTTGCACTAGTGAAAGTATGAACCCTAGGCCTTGTTTCCAAGCATTGCAATACCGTTTATGCTCACTTTTATCTTTAGTTACCTTGCTGTTTTTATATTTTCAGGTTACAAAAACCTATATCTACCATCCTTATTGCACTTGTATCACCATCTCTTCGCCGAACTAGTGCACCTATACAATTTACCATTGTATTGGGTGTGTTGGGGACACAAGATACTCTTTTTTATTTGGTTGCAGGGTTGTTTGAGAGAGACCATCTTCATCCTATGCCTCACACAGATTGATAAACCTGAGGTCATCCACTTGTGGGAAATTTGCTACTGTCCTACAAACCTCTGCACTTGGAGGCCCAACAACGTCTACAAGCAGGAGGTTGCATAGTAGACATCACTCCCTAGCAATCGACACCCCAGCAATTCCACCTCAAACTGGATTAGGTTTTAGCATCACCACAAGTGGATGAACTAGTATAAACTTCCCGTGTCTCTTGTCCTGTTTTAACCCCTTTAAGCTAACCATGTCGCTATGGCTCCACAATTAAGTCCTTTCCTTCGGACATCTTCCGTGACAACTCCACGACAGTTGGCGCCCACCGTGGGGCCTGCGCATGGTGGTTTCGAGTTCTTGAAGGGCAACTTCGAAGAGCTCCAGGGATACGCTGTGGTCCGGTTGACCAAGAGTCATCGCGGTAATCTCTACGTCGACGATGCAGGCTGGGGTCCCGAGGCTGGCTCAATTGAGTACGGGTACCGGGTCCCATTCGGTGGAATCCACGTCTTCATCGGCAAGATCGGCGAACCGGGCCCTGAGCCGGACAGCTGCACTGACATTGTCGAGATGGCTCAGCGTGCGCGACCCGCCCGGGTTCAGCCCGCCGTGAAGCGTGCCTTTGCGGGATACATCCAGGGCACTGGAGGTTCTGGATCTCACAGTGAGACGGCCGTTTTCTCTGACGGTGAGTCGTCCACAGGTGAGACTAACTCAATGTATCAGATGCAGAGCGGACGGCTTGGGGGCTGGTTCGATGGTAACAGTATTGCAGACCCCTGTGAGCCGCCGAGTAGGGTGACTATTTTCATGACTAGCACCCAGCCGGCTCTCGGCTCGACAGTCGCCGGGGCTATAACACGTGGGGCGTCGGCAACTGCGGCAGGCGCGGGAGGATCAACACGCCCGCCAGCTCAAGTTTTGACAGATCTGTTGGAGGATCTGGTGACTATGATGGGAAAAGAGGTGACCCCAGACAACCAGGAGCAGCACAAGGCCGATGCTGATAAGCTGCGACTGGAGATAGTGCAAGCAAAGGTAGACCTAGCGGCGGAGAACCCCAACATGACTACAGAACAGGCTGTTCTGGACACCCAGGCTCACTGGATTCAAGCAGATTCGTACCGGCTCTCGGCGGATCAGAACGCTGCTAATGAGGCCATGAGGAGGAAGCAACGGAGTCGTCTGCCTTTCATTGACGAACAGAGGAATCTTTTCAACACAGCTGGAGCAGGGGGCAGTAACCCACCGGGGGCAAACCGGACAGCAGAAGTTCCTAGGACCGGGGGGCCGGTTCAAGCGCGTATGAGAGGTTCTCTATATTCAAATCAAAACCACCCAACACCTCATTACCCGGCGACACCGGCGGGTCATTATTCCAACCCTCCAGATAACATGATAGTAGTGGCGACAAGATTAGCGGCTTTGCCAGTTGAGGGCGAAACTCTAGTTGCAGTGGAGACCCGGAGGGCCCAAAAACTTCTTTAGATGGCACTTCAGCAGCAACATGCTTATTCTTATAGTCGGGACCGGATTCACTCAGCCCCCCGTCCAAGTGTCAGCTACAGCAGGCATGTTGACTTACCAGAGGTTTCAAGCATAGAGCGGCAACGTACCCGCCTCGTGGGCATAACCAGGCGTGGCATGACGTCAATGCGCATGACATAGTGGATCAGGGCAGGATGCGCCGAGAGGCCGAGCTGGCGGCTTAGGCAGCCGATCATCAACCGGCACCATATTACTCGGCAACTTCAATAGAGATAGGCAGAACTTCTAGAGCTTGGGGCGTACCGTGCTTAACGATGGCGATACGGAACGAGCGGTACCCAACGATTTCAAAGGCCCTCGTAAGGTGCCTAATTACACAGCGGATCAGCCCCCTAAGGCTTGGGTAGAGAGTTACGAGATGGCTATGGAGATGCTAGACATTAGTGAAACCGCATGTGCTAAGTATTTCACCATGATGCTAGAAGGCACAGCTCGTAACTGGTTGAAACGATTGCCCGTCAATTCCATTGGGTCGTGGGTAGAGCTGAAGGCCAAGTTTATAAAGCATTTTGAGGATACATGCAAGCAGCCGATGTCAATTGTGGATCTAGATTCTTGTGCTCAGAATGAGGGCAAATCGACGACCAGCTGGGTGCGTCGGGTCTCAACCATTATGCATTCTTCAGATAAGATCAACGCCGAATCCGTGATATTAACGTTGGAGAAAAATTGTCGGTTCCTTCCACTCAAGAAGAAGTTGGGGCGGCTTAAGCGTCCTTGTGACGATATGGGGGACCTCATGGCGGCTCTCGTCAAATATGCCGACTCTGATAGGACCAAGGACCCCGAATCTGAGGCTGAAAGACTGCGAAAGGGAAAGAAGAGTAACGACCCAGGGGGACAGCAGTTTAACCCGGCCAATCAGAGTAGTAGCAATAAGCGCAAGGCCGACACTTTTGTAGCTAACACTAGGACACGGAATTTTAACCAGCGTCGCAAGGGGAAGCCGCCTCCGAGATATAACATTCATGAGGTGATGAATCAGCCATGTAAAAAGCATGGAACGGACGAAAAGCCGGCCACCCATATGTGGAAGGATTGCAGCATCATGAGGTATTACAAGGAGTCTATCAAGAATAACTATGGACCAAACGGCGGTTCATGGTCCGGTTTTCATGGAGCAGGTCATGGAGGCGGCGGCTCAAACTCCAGGTTTCAAGGCCAAGGAAATCAAGGTGGCAACAACCAGCAGAACAGTCAAGGGAATCAGCAGCATTCCTATTATCAGAGTAACCCGAAGCAGTTGAGAAGTGGGCAATACCACGTCTTTACCACAAGTCTGTGAAAGCGGGACCAGAAGCTCCATAAAAGGGCGGTGAATGCTGTTGAGCCGGCAGTTCCCCGTTTCTTGCGATGGTCTGAGCAGCCCATTGTGTGGAGCCGCGAGGATCACCCGCCCCGAGTTGATAATCCGGGTCAGCTGGCTTTGATGGTGGCACCTCAGGTTGGAGGATATAAATTCACTAAAGTACTCATGGATGGAGGCAATAGTATCAATATCCTTTACTATGATACTTTCCGTCGTATGGGATTAACTGACAAGAAACTTAGACCGTCCAACACTGTTTTCCATGGAGTTGTACCTGGTAAGTCGCCGTACCCGGTGGGCAAAATTGATTTGCATATTACTTTTGGGGATGAATATGATGCCAGGCCAGATACTCTAACATTTGAGGTCGTTAGGATTCACAGCCCATATCATGCTTTGTTTGGGAGGCCGGCTTATGCTAAGTTCATGGCAAGACCGTGTTATGTTTATCTGCAGCTTAAGATGCCGGGTCACAAGGGGACCATAACAGTGCATGGGAGTCGCACGATAGCCTTGCAGTGTGAAGAAGGTGATGCAACTTATGCAGAGTCAGTTTGTGCCATAGAGGAGCTGAAATTCTACCAGGATATTGTCGACCCGGGAGATATCATGTCTTTTAAGAAGCCAACCACAAAGCATGACCTGTTGCTGAAGTTTAAATCGGTAGACGACACCAACCTAGTTGACTTTGTGCCCGGTGACTCATCTAAGCAGTTCAGTATAAGTGCTAATATGGATCCGAAATAGGATAGCGCGCTCATCGAGTTCATCCGTGAGAACCAGGACATCTTTGCATGGAAACCTTCAAACATGCCGGGTGTACCGAGGGAACTCGTTGAGCACACTCTCAACATTTGATAATAAGTAAAAGCCGGTCAAACAGTTTCTTCGGCAATTTAACGAGGAGAGACGGAAGGCCATTGGTGAAGAGGTGTCCCGGCTCTTGGCGACTAGGTTCATCGTTGAATTCTTTCATCCTGAATGGTTGGCTAACCCGATTTTAGTGCTTAAGAAGAACGACACTTGGCAAATGTGTGTGGATTACACGAACTTCAAAAAGGCTTGCCCAGCTGACCCGTTTGCCCTCTCTCGTATTGATCAGATTATTGATGCTACGGCGGGTTGTGTGCGTTTGAGTTTTTTGGATGCTTATTCTGGGTATCATTAGATCAAGATGGCAATTAAGGACCAGGAGAAGACATCTTTCATCAATCCATTTGGAGCCTTCTGCTATGTGTCTATGCCTTTTGGGCTCAAGAGCGCCCAGGCAACTTACCAGCGGTGTGTACATAATTGCCTTCACCGCCAGATTGGGCATAATGTTCATGCTTATGTAGATGATATTGTGGTTAAATCCAGAAAGAAGGAGACCTTGATCGATGACTTGAAAGAGACGTTTGACAATCTCCGGGTGTACAAGATGATGCTTAACCCGGCCAAGGGTGTCTTTGGTGTTCCAGCAGGCAAGCTTTTGGGTTTTTTGGTCTCTGAGCGAGGCATCGAGGCTAACCCATAGAAAATCAAGGCTATCACTTCCCTGGCAAGGCCAAAGTTTGTCAATGATGTCCAGCGCCTGGCAGGGCGAATAGAGGCTTTGAGGCCGTTCATAAGCCGCCTAGGTGAAAAGGCTATCCCTCTGTATTAGATGATGAAGAAGACAGATGACTTTGCTTGGAGTGATGCTGCTGATGAGGCGTTTGAGGCACTAAAGAAACAGTTGGTTGAGCTGCCGGTTCTTGCTGCTCCCATTGACAAAGAGCCTTTGTTGTTATATGTTGCTGCAAACAGCAGGGCTGTCAGTGTTGCCATTGTTGTGGAAAGGAAAGAGGCAGGCAAGGAGTATCCGGTTCAAAGGCCGGTTTATATTATATCAGCGAAGTGCTCATCGAGTCCAAGCAGAGGTATCCGCATTGGTAGAAGCTGGTATATCGGGTCTTCATGGCAAGCCGGAAGCTCAAGCAATATTTCCTTGGTCATCCTATTACGGTGGTGAGTTCTTCTCCCTTTAGGGGATATCATCCAAAAAAGAGAAGATACAGGTCGGGTGGCCAAGTGGTCGATTGAGCTTGGGCCTCATGGGTTAAAGTATGTCCCTCGAACTGCCGTCAAATCACAAGCATTCATAGATTTTATCAATGGTTGGATAGAATTGCAGACGCCTGAGGAAAAGCCGGATAACACATATTGGACAATTCACTTTGATGGGTCCATGCAATTGGAAGGCTCGGGGGCTGGAGTTGTCCTAACTTCCCCGCGATGTGATAAGTTTTCTTATGTTCTCCGGTTAATGTTCCCTTGTACTAATAATGCAGCTGAGTACGAGGCCTTGCTCCGCGGTCTTCGGATGGCCAAGGAGATAAACTTAAGTTGGGTAAGGTGCTTTGGCGATTCAGATCTGGTAGCTCAGCAGGTTTCTGGAACCTGGGATTCCAAGGATCCACTCATGGCGGCTTATCGTCGATAGGTTGATGCTATTGTGGGTCACTTCAAGGCATACCAAGTTGAGCAAATTGATCGGAGGAAGAGTGAGGCGGCTGATAACTTAAGCCGGTTAGGATCTCAGCGTAAGCCGGTGCCACCCAACAACTTTTTGGATGTTTTGCTAAACCCATCTGTCAAGTTACCCACAGTGGGGGACCTTGCTATTCCTGACCCGAAGGCACAGATGGTGGCGGCTCTTCATGTTATACCTGACTGGACGGTTCCGTATTTGGCTTACATGACCCGGGGTGAGTTACCTGAGGATGAAATCTGGGCCAAACAGATAACCCAGCGGTCTAAGTCAATGAGGATTGTCAATGGATAATTGCGCCATCATAGTGTTACAGGGGCGTTTCAACGTTGCGTCTCTCCTGAGGATGGCTGTGAGATCCTGCGAGAAATCCATGAAGGAGATTGTAGTCATCACGCCGGCTCTAAATCTCTTATGGCCAAGGTTTTTCGTCACGGATTCTATTGGTTGACGGGTCATGCCGATGCTGAAGACTTGGTCAGCAGATTTGACGGTTGTCAGAAGTTTGCACGGCGTGCCCCTGTTTCGGCTCAAGAGTTGAGAATGATCCCTATAACTTGGCCATTTGCGACCTGGGGGCTTGATATGGTTGGGCCTTTTAAGAGGTCCAACGATAAGAAAACCCACCTTTTGGTGGCAGTGGACAAGTTTACCAAATGGATTGAGGTAGAGCCAGTTAGCAAATGTGATGCAGAAACAGCAGTTCAACTCTTCAAGAAGGTGATTTTCCGTTTTGGTTTTCCCCGCAGTATCATAACAGATAATGGCACTAATCAGTCCAAGGGTGCCATGAGGGAATTTTGTCAACATGAGCATATTCGACTTGATGTCTCTTTTGTGGCTCACCCCCAGTCTAATGGTCAAGCGAAACGAGCTAATCAAGAGATTCTGCGAGCGATCAAACCCGCTTATGGTTCCTTTGAAGAGAACGCCGGGTTGTTGGGCGGAGGAGTTACCTTCTGTGTTATGGAGTATCAATACAACACCCAACAAATCTACAGGTTACACACCATTCTTCATGGTCTATGGAGCTGAGGCGGTTCTTCCTAGCGATATCCGTCATGACTCGCCTCGAGTGGTGGCTTATGTTGAAACTGATAATGAGAAGGTGCGCGAGGATGCATTGGACTTGTTGGATGAAGAGCGTGATCTCGCGGCGGCTCGTTCAACCATCTATCAACAAGATTTATGACGGTATCACAGCCGCCGGGTCAAAACCAGAACCTGTCAAGAAGGCGACTTAGTGCTCCGGCTCATCCAAGATCAAATTGATATGCATAAGCTTTCACTGCCTTGGGAGAGACCTTTTGTCGTCATCAAGAATCTGCACAATGGGTCATACTATCCGATTGACGTTCGAGAGCACAAGGATTCACGCACATCAGAGGAGGAGACTAATCGGCCGTAGAATATTGCTCATCTCTGGCCTTACTATACTTAAGCCACCGGCTCTCATGATGTATATAGTTCGATGATGTAAATATTAGAACAATATAATAAAGCCAACATCCCTGATAATTCGGGGACTCTGTCGTTTTTTCTTCAAAGCTGAGTCCTTATCATCATCCTACATGTTTTCTCAAGTGGCTTGATGCCCAAATTGCAGGGACCAAAGAGAGTTGGATGCATAGCATAGCTCAAGCATAAGCCCTTGATGAGAATAATTTTTAAGTATGTCACTTGGGGGCTTCCTGTTCAAACATATAGGCGTATTCGACCCAATAGAACGCAACATTACTACCCATTTGACCGGGTTATGTTCAAACATAGGCATATTTGACCAAAGAGGGCATAACCTGTTGGTCATCCTACATGTACCCAGCTGCTTCAACTCCATCAGGTCATCCTGATTGACCCGGCGAACTCTTGGCAATCAGTCTTATATGGCGTATTCGACCAAGACCTGAGCTTGCCAAGGTTCAAATGCCGTCTGTCATGCGAGAACACGGTTTACAGATAGTCAGGATAGATCCAGGCTCAAAATACCGGCTTCCTTGAAGCTTGGATAATTTGGCCTGTGATGCAAGATGCAACTCTGACCCCGCGTACTCTAGACAAGTCTATCTTTAAAGAAAAAGACATGTACTTGTCTAGGTTCAAATGTCAATTGGGTACTATGATAGCCGGCTCACAGCACGCACGTACCTTCCAGTGGCCAACAAGATAGTTTCATTGAAGAAGAACCTTTGACTTGGCGGCCTGCAAAAGCCTCGGATATTTTTTCAACTCCCTTTTTTCTTTGGTTCTTTGGTTATTTTTGGGTTTTTTCATTTGAGTTGCGTTCTTTGCGAGTTCGGCCAAGCTGCCTCTACTTATGGCTCATACTTGAAGCCTCTCCGGGTCTCTACAACCCAACCCAATGAACGGCTCTAATCCGCCATAAAGTAACCATCTTATTTCTAGAGAGATAACTCTACATGGTTATAACTAAATGAAGACTGATAAAGCCGGCAGTCTAAACCATATCTTCCAGGTATGATTATTTTCCATGGTAATTAAACGGCCCTGGTTATGGACACATATTACAAGTGGCACCGGTTGGCCATAATGACCCGCTCGGTGGTGAGCTGCCAGGGCAGCTGTTCTCTGTTTATGTGTAGGATAAGGTTGATCTACACAAGTCAATACTATCACAAGCCCAAAGTGGTGTTTCGGCAACTGGTAGATCAATAATATTATGCATAAGCAGAATCGTGCATGATGGCACGACAGATTCATGTTTTTCTACCCTATTACAAGATTCTGAGAGCCAATCAAAATAATGTTTCTCTATGGGGCCAAGTATGTAAACCACAAAGATGACTCACTCTTCTTGATCTTCATACGTTGAATTCACCGGATTACCCTTCTCCGGTTCTTCGTCCTCCTCTGTCTGAAAGTTCTATGCCAACCAATTGAAGCCAGCCAAAACTTCAAATTCAGCCTCTGCATCAATAAGTTCCGATGGATCAATTTCAGGGGCGAAAGTATGCTTACTGATTGGAGGGATTAGCTCCATCACTTTGTAAGACGGAGTGGGCATCTTCTGGTTTTCAATACTGTAAGTCGGCTAATATTTAGACAGGTCCGTTTCATTCACAATCAAGCTGGCCAGAGGGCGGATATTCTTGACGCGGGCAGCAAATTCCTTTTTATCAAAAGCCGTGTCGTCTTCCTTTAGGCTTGGATAGCTAGTGGCTAAGTCGGCCGGGTCTAACTCTGGAAGCCATGCCTTAGCCCGGCTCAAAGCTGTTACGGCACCGGCTCTCGTAGACGACCACTTCATTTCATCAATTCTGGCAGGCAGAACATAAAGTCTCCTTAGAATATCCACAAAAAACCTTGGTTCCTGGTTGGACGGAGAGACAGTAGCCAAGGCACGCTGAGCTCCAGTGTATAACTGTTCCACAAGTGTGTAAATAGCTTTAAGTTTTACAAGCGGCTCTCTGGCAAGATTACTGCTCCTGCTACCTACATGAGTTGTAAATTGGTAGTGGTGGTTGATGTTACTTAAGAAAAGAAATTCAATTTGAACATGGTGGCTTACCGAAGATAGCTGAAGTCATTTGAGACACACGATGCTTTAATCCGGTGAGTTCAGGTGTCACCTTTTCAAGGGTTGTTTCTGCTTTTTTGGCTCTCTGCATCAAGGTGGTTCTGTCTTCAGCCCAAGCAGACTTCTCCGTTTCAAAGTCAACCTTCAGTTTCTCCCTTTCAATCAGACTAAATTGAAACTTCGATTCAGCCTTCTAGATCTCAGATTCTTGAAACTTAAGCCGGCCTTTTGCGTCATCTAATTGCGCTTGCAATTCAGCAGTGGTATCCTATATCAAAAAAGGGATTCTGAAGCACATTATTTTCCAGGTTACAAAAGTTGAAGTCCCAAGCCTTTTGCAAGCAACAACACTTGGCACTTGGGGGCTAATAGATGCCGAAGTGTTCTTTCAGTGCCACTTCATATCAATAAAGTCCCAAGCCTTTTGCAAGCAACAACACTTGGCACTTGGGGGCTAATGGATGTTGAAGTGTTCTTTCAGTGCCGGTTCATATCACAAAGTCCCAAGGACTTTGCAAGCAAGAGTACTTGGCACTTGGGGGCTAATGCATATTGCTTCTTTCTTATCATTCGTTTACATTAACCCGATGGCATTCTAATCATTGACCGCCAGCTTATGAGGGATAAACAGGCAAGTTCTATACAATTAAGAATAGGGCCGACTCATTCATGATGATTAAGACGGCCCTTGGGGACTACACATGCAACATTCATGAAAGCCAGATTTCCTATTAAGGATTCAATTTTTCTAAATGATATTTTAAGTCTACAGCATATTCAATCCTATCATATCCAATAGACTTGGGGGTGGAAGGACGTATATAATTTGGTTAAGATACATACCTCAAACTTCTTGTGCATCTGCTTCACCATATCAATTTCAAGGTCACGCCTGCTGTGGACCTAACTGAGATATCTGGAAAGCACTTCACCGCTGATCAGCTGTGCATATTGAGCCATATCGAACCTTACTTTTCGTTTCTCAATAAGTTCTTGTTTGGCAGTATGTTTGGCCAGAACAGTTGGATTGCTCGGCTCTCTAAAGACGATGTTGTGATTGTGACATCTTCGGTTTGTTTCTCTGCCGGTTCAGATGGGGCCGGCGGTTCAGTAGTTGTAGAGACGGCGTTGGCAGGATCAAGAGAGGCGTTAGGAATTTCAGGAGGAGCATGCTACTTCTCGAGCTTGCATTGTATTCCATCGAAGAGGAAAGGGAGATGCAGCACAATAGCGTAAGTATTTCCCTCAGTTTATGAGAACCAAGCTATCAATCCAGTAGGAGACCACGCGCGAGTCCCTCGCACCTGCACAAACAAATAAGAACTTCACAGCCAACGCGATAAGGGGTTGTTAATCCCTTTACGGTCACTTACGAATGTGAGATCTGATAGAGAGGATAGTTTATATTTTTGGTATTTTTTTTATAAGAACAAAAAGTAAAAACAGTAAAAGTAAAGTAGATGTAGATTGATATGTTGAGAATAGACCCGGGGGTCATAGTTTTCTCTAGTGGCTTCTCTCATGATAGCGATATTCTATGGCGGGTAAGCAAATTACTGTCGAGCAATTGATAGAAAAGCCAATAATTATGAGACTATCTAGGCATGATCATTGTATATAGGCATCACGTCCGAGACAAGTAGACCGAAACAATTCTGCATCTACTATTATTACTCCACACATCGACCGCTATCCAGCATGCATCTAGTGTATTGAGTTCATAAGAACAGAGTAACGCCTTAAGCAAGATGCCATGATGTAGAGGGATAAACTCAAGTAATATGATATAAAACCCATCTTTTTATCCTCGATGGCAACAATACAATACGTGCCTTCCTGCCCCTACTGTCACTGGGAATGGACACCGCAAGATTGAACCCAAAGCCAAGCACTTCTCCCATTGCAAGAACTATAGATCTAGTAGGCCAAACCAAACCAATAATTCGAAGAGACTTGCAAGGATATTATGAGCACACATAAAGAGTTCATAAAAGAACCAAATATTTCTCATAGATAATCTTGATCATAAACTCACAATTCATCGGATCTCGACAAACACACCGCAAAAAGAGATTACATCGAATAGATCTCCTCGAAGACCGAGGAGAACTTTGTATTGAGATCCAGAGAGAGAGAAGAAGCCATCTAGATACTAGCTATGGACCCGAAGGTCTGTGGTAAAGTACTCACAACTCATGGTGAGGGCGATGATGATGATGTAGAAGAACTCTGTAATGGATGGACCCTCCGGCGGAGCTCCGGAACAGGCTCCAAGATGGGGTCTCACGGGAACAGAAGGTTATGGCGGTGGAATTAGGGGTTTCTCTCTGTTACTGATGGTTTCGGGGTACGTAGACTTATATAGGAGGAAGGAGGATATCGAGGGAAGCTCGAGGGGCCCACAAGGCAGGGGGGCGCGTCCTGGGAAGGGGGGCGCGCCCCCACCCTCGTGGACACCCTGAGGCTCCCCTGACGTGGTTCTCAAGTCCCTTGTGCGTGATTTTCTCCATTAAAATCTCTCTCGAAGGTTTCATTCAGTTTGGACTCCGTTTGATATTCTTTTTCTGCAAAACCCTGAAACAGGCAAAAAACAACAATCTGGACTGGGCCTTTGGGTTAGTAGGTTAGTCCCAAAAATGATATAAAAGTGTATGACAAAGCCCATTAAACATCCAAGACATCATAAATAATAGCATGGAACAATAAAAAATTATAGATACGTTGGAGACATATCAAGCATCCCTAACCTTAATTCCTACTCGTCCTCGAGTAGGTAAATGATAAAAACAGAATTTTTGATGTGGAATGCTAACCAACATAGTTTTTGAATGTAATTCTCTTAATTGTGACATGAATGATCAGATCTGAAAGATTCAAGATAAAAGTCTATATTGACATATGAAATAATAATACTTCCAGCATACTACCAAAGCAATCATGTCTTCTCAAAATACTATGGCTAAAGAAAGTTATCGCTACAAAATCATATGGTCTGGCTATGCTCCCTCTTCATCACACAAAATATTCATATCATGCACAACCCCGATTTCAGCCAAGCACTTGTTTTCATACTCTATTCTTTCAAACCTTTCAACTTTCACGCAATAGATGAGCGTGAGCCATGGACATAGCACTATGGGTGGAATAGAGAGGTGGTTGTGGAGAAGATAAAAGGAGGGAGATAGTCTCACATCAACTAGGCGTATCAACGGGCTATGGAGATGCCCATCAATAGATATCAATGTGAGTGACTAGAGATTGCCATGCAACGGATGCACTAGAGCCAAATATGAATGAAAGCTCAACAAAAGAAACTAGTGGGTGTGCATCCAACTTGCTTGCTCACGAAGACCTAGGGTATTTGAGGAAGCCCATCGTTGGAATATACAAGCCAAGTTCTATAACGAAAATTCCCACTAGTATATAAAGTGACTAAGCATGAGACTCTCTACAATTAAGAACATGGTGCTACTTTGAAGCACAAGTGTGGAAAAAAAGATAGTAGCAATTGTCCCTTTTTTGGTCCTTTCTTTTTTCTTTTCTTTGGCCTTTCATTTTTTCTTTTTTTGCGGAGGGGCTTTATTGATTAAGCCTTTCCTCCCATGGGACAATGCTCTAATAATGATGATCATCACACTTTCATTGCAACTCGATACTACAACAAAGTATTACTCTATATGAATGCCTCCGGCGGTGTACCGGGATGTGCAATGAAACAAGAGTGACATGTATGAAAAGTTATGCATGTTGGCCTTGCCACAAATACGATGTCAACTACATGATCATGCATGGCAATATGACAATATGATGCGCGTCATATGAACGGAACGGTGGAAAATTGCATGGCAATATATCTCAGAATGGCTGTGGAAATGCCATGATAGGTAGGTATGGTAGCTGTTTTGAGGAATAATATGGTGGCTGTTTTGAGGAAGGATATATAGTTGGTTTATGGTACCGGGGAAAGTTACACGGTACAAGAGAGGCTAGCAATGGTGGAAGGGTGAGAGTGCGTATAATCCATGGACTCAATATTAGTCATAAAGAACTCATATACTTATTGCAAAAATCTACGAGTCATCAAAACAAAGCAATCAACGCATGCTCCTAGGGGGAAGGTTGGTAGGAGTTAACCATCGCGCACCCCCGACTTCCACACAAAGGTTGACACTTTACAAATACCTCATGCTCTAACTTCGTCACATAGCGGTTCACCATATGTGCATGCTATGGGAATCACTAACCTTAACACAAGTATTTCTCAATTTCATAATAACTCCACTAGCATGACTCTAATATCACTATCCTCATATCTCAAAACAATTATCAAGCATCCAACATGTCAAAGTATTCAATGCACTTAGTGTGAATTTTTTTACTACATTGATATTGGATGTCTATCATGTGAAGACTAGTTTAATAGCCTAAACACATTACCATGCTGTTTTAATAGACTCTCAAAAGGATATAAGTGAATCATGAGAGTTCAACAATTTCTACAAAATATAATCACCACCGTGCTCTAAAAGATTGTCGGGGAAACTGATCACCCACGAACACCTATGGGACCGGAGCCCCTTTTTTGGTACGGCAAGGGGGCGGAGGATGCACAAAGAGCAGATCGAAGCGTGCACGCGAGCAGTTTACCCAGGTTCGGGCCACACGGATGCGTAAAGCCCTACTCCTGCCGTGGTTTGTATTGTGTTCTTGGCTCGGGAGCGAGAAGGGCTACAATGCTTATCGCTAGCAACACCGAGCGTGTGAGTGATTGAAGGTCGGAACGTCGGAACCCCCTCTACGTTGCGCATGGGCCTCCTTTTATAGGTCGAAGGGGTCACCGACAGGTGGCAACGCAGATGAGGGTAAAAGTGTAAAAGTGGTGGTAGTTGTAACAGTGTATGCATAGTGCTCTGTACCTAACCCTGACGGCAGGGGACAAGGGCATTAAATGCCCGTCGCCGTCGTCCTAAACAGTGTGAAAAGCGTCCGTCAGGGCGTCTCCGTTCGCCACGATGGTGGCCTCGTCATCGCAGCTCGCCACCGTGTACCCCAGGCTGCACAGCCTTCCGCCACGTGCACCTGGAAGGGCCCCAGGGCGACGCGTGGCCGGATGAGCTAGAGCGCGGGCACGTAGTGGAAGCTTGCCGCGGCTTGCACCTTACCGCGGTTGTTAACTTGTCGCGCCCGGGAGCTTGTCGCTCTCCGGGCCTTGCCGGGGCGCGCGATGCGCCACGGCAAGTCTCCTGAAATGCCATGTTTTGGCCTTCCTGGCAAGCTCCTCTTGCCAGGGTCTTGTGCCAAAGGGGTGGTTTTGAGCCTGGAGCGGCCTTCCCATCAAGCTCCTCTTGCCGGGGTCTTGTTTCTTTAACTTGAATACTTTGTTCCTGAATGGCTCCAAAGGAACCATAGTGGGCCTTGGCGGGCGCGTGGCAAGCCCTGCCACGGGACGCTGCTACTGCCCGTGCACAAGTTGGGATACTAAGGTACCCCTACTTTAGTACACCGACAAGAGCCCCCGGGCCTGGGCCACACACGGTGCCGCGCGCTGTTGGGCCAGGCCCAGTACAGTGCACGGGCACGTGCGGCCCACAGCGCGCCGCATCCCACTCCGTATCCGCCGCGCCCCTCCCTAACGACACGCGTCGATTGCGGCCTCGTGGGAGAGATCGTGGCCTGTTTCTTTAATGGAGAAAATGCGGAACGTCCCCCTCTCCCCCTTAAAAGCAGGGGAAACAGGGGCAGTTCCTTCCATTCGCTCATTGCTTCTTCAACCTCCAGAAACCCCCGCTGCTCCCCTCCTCCCCGAAGGTTGAAAGAGAGCAGCGCTCCGCCCTTCCTCCGCCGCCGCCAGCCTCCCCAGCGCCGTCGACTTCCCTCGCCGTCCCCGCCATGGCCCCGAAGGGCGACAAGGCGAAAGCCGCGAAGACTGCCAGGGCGTTGAAGCTAGCAGCAATGCGGAAGAAGATGGCGGTCTTACCGCCGAGGCTCGGTGCGCGGGAGCTGAAGGACTCCTTCTACCTCTTCTGGTCGAGGGAGACAAAAGCGCACCCGCGGACCAAGGTACTCCCCGCCGAGGCCTGCGACATGTTTCCGGGAGGATACGCCTATTTTGCTTTGTTCTTCTATTGCGGACTCTGCCCACCATACCCTGAATTCTTCTGCGATATTATGAATACCTACGGGTTTCATCTCCTTGATTTCACCCCAAATGCCGTCTTGACCATGGCTGTTTCGGCACATCTATGCGAGAACTTTGTCGGAGTCTACCTCAATGTAGCTCTTTTCCGCCATTATTTTACGCCTCGAGTAGAGTCTGGGTCTCCTCTGTCTGGTGGGATTTCTTGGATCTTTAGGCTTCATAAGAAAGAGGCTTACTTGACTGGGGAGCTTCGCGGCAAGTGGGAGGAGTGGAGGGCCAACTGGTGCTGGATCTTGGAGGATGAACCCCAATAGTTCACTTCCCTGCGCCAAGTTGCAATAGTGCGCGGCAATGACTGGAGTGACTTGGCCCCTGAGGACGACAAGCTGAAGATAGCCATCACTAGGATCATTCGCCTCCGGCAAGCCAAGCTCACTGTAGGGGCGGTCAGAGCAGATTTCCTTCGCCGCCGCATCGCTCCCTTGCAGGAGAGGAAAAGGCCTGCTTGGGAGTTTGGTAACGCGGCAGATTTTATGAGGCTGCGCCCAGGCCTCAACTATAATTTCACCGTCATGGAGCTCAACGGAATGCTCCACGAGCTATTCAAGCACGACGCCAAACATCCAGAGTGGTTCGCATTGCCGCGGGGGGTAGTTCCACTATGCAACAATTCGTCGCTCAGCGCTATCCGCACGGTGATGCCATGGTGTGACTCCCATGGGATTGACCCCACTTGGCTGGCGCCTTCTGATGAAGCCGTGCAAACGTTCTTCGACAACTTAGTGGAGCTGCCAATCAATCCCGATGAGAAGAGAGGCCTCACCCGCGACATCACCGACCAGGAGATGGCTTATATTGCCACCAGGTTGGAAGAGGCAGCGGCAGCCGCGGCCGCGGACGAGTTCGGATATACTCCGGAGGAGGTGGATGCAGCGGAGGCGGTAAGTCTGGCCGAGGAGGAAGAGCTCCTCAAATTGATAAAGCCTACTGGGCAACCCGCTGGGACAAGCGAGGCCGCCGAGCAAGGCACAGAGTCGAGCGGGCCCGTCGAGCAGGGCGCCGAATCCAGCGACTCCGCCGAAGACTCAGGCGGGTCTCTGAACCTCGATTCTTCTTCTTCATCCTCGGGAAGTTCACCACCACCGGCAAGACCTCCGGCTCCAGCGAGAAGGCGCCTCCGCAAAGTCGCAGACGTGGCGGGGCAGCCGGCGGGCCATCAGCCGCAGCGCCGTCCGGCACGCGCCACCGCGGCGGGCAAGGCCGCCAAGGGAGTGCCCCGCGCTTCAGCAGCGGCTGGAGGAGGATCTTCCCGGGCTGGGGCCAACGCTCCTGCCGCCCCTCGTGCCTCGGCGACGACTGGAGCGGGGTCTTCTCAGACCACCGCCCCTGCGCCTGCCAAGCGGCCGAGGGCGCCTACTCCTCCAGCTCCTCGCACCGGGACGCGCGAGGCGGACTTTGACTTCTCTGTGTTCAGTTCCGACGAGGAGGAGGAAGAGTAAGTACTGGAAACTCTAGTTTCTTTCGATTTTTGTTGCTCTTGTCTTGAATTTTATTTATCCGATTCTGCTTTTGTCTGTTTTCCAGTACCCTGGCCCAGAGGGCGGCGAAGAGGGCCAAGATCCCAGTGGTCATCCTCGAGGACGAGCCGGTCGCAGCGGCAGGGGATGCGCCTGCGACAAGCTTGCCGGACCAGCCAGCTGCTCCGCAGAGCAGCCCCCAGCGTAAGTCTTCTGACCATTCTCCGCTCGCCGGGCGCGCGTGGACTTTTTATCCTTGTTAATGTTTTGTTTGTTTGTTTCCTTGTGCAGAAGCAGAGCAGCAGCCTCAGGAGCGCCAAGAGGTTGCTCCCGACGAGCCGCGCATCTCGACTTCTCCGCCAAGGAGGAGCTCCCCGGCGAGGGGGGATACTCCGCCAAGGGCGAGGACCCCGCCAAGGGCGAGCACCCCGCCAAGGGCGAGCACCCCGCCAGGGGAAGGCACCAGCGGCCCTCCGCCGGCGGGGGCTACCACCACGCCGCCGAGGGAGGACTCCCCGGCGAGGAACCCCGTTGAAGAAGAGGCCCGCGCAGGTAACCCTTGTACTTTTCTTCTCTTGGATTTCTCTTTTTTGGATATTTGCTTGACAGTTACTTTCTTCTTTCTTCTTCTTCTCTTGTCTTCAGACTCGTCCGCTCCAGAGCCTATGGAGACGGAGGCCGCCACCGAGGAGGCCGCGCACGGCAACGCTGGTGACGCCGCGGCCAATGAAGAGGCGATCGGTACGAACGAGCCTGCCGTCGAAGAGGCTGCCAGGGCCGCCGACGCGGCAGCTGAGGAGGGGACCGGTGGTCGCACTGACGGTCCTGAGGCCGCAGGAGCGTCAGACGCTGCGCCGACCGCCGACCCTGCTGCTGTCGCGGTCGAAACTGGCGCCTACCTGGAGGCTGGAAACGGGGTCTTCATTCAGCTTCCGTGGGCATCTACGTCGACGCGCCCGGCAGCAGTAGCAAGCCCGAGGAGGAGCAGCTTCTGCAGAGGCTCCTGGCCCTGTACCGCGCCAGGCAGGCCAAGCTGGAGTCCCGAGAGGCTCTGGCCGCCAAGGCGGGCGTCGACTTGGAGAAGCGCGCCGAAGAGCTCCGGGCCGCCAACCAGGCGGCCCTTCGATCCTTGGCGGAGGAGCGGGAGGAGCTCGCCGAGGCGCATCAGGCGTTCATCCTTGAAAAGGCCGAAACAGAAGAGCAGCAACGGCTCGCCGCCGAAGAGCTGTCTCGGCGGGAAGGTGAGATGACGCAGCGGAAGGTCGACCTCGATAGCTACGAGGACGACCTTGCCGCGCGCGAGCAGTCCCTTGGCGGAGCTCTGCAGGAAGCGAGGGACGCCGCTGCAGCTGCAGAGACCGCCAAGAGAGACTTGGAAGCGAGAGTGGCACAATTGGAGATCCACTTGAAGACGAGCGAGGAGAAGGTTGCTGCGCTCACATTGGAGAGGGAGAAGGACGCCCACAGCCACTCCGAGCTGCAGGTCCGTCTCTCCGACAAGGGCAAGGAGCTCGCCATCGCCAAGGATTCTGTTGCAGACTTGGAATTGAAGCTATCCACCCTCACCACGTCACTTGACAGCGCCAGAAATCGGGAGACGAAGCTGAAGGAGGACCTCAGGGCTGAGAGGGCACTGTTGGACAGCGCCGCCCTCTCCCAAAATAACTTCAGGCAGACGGTGGAGCAATGGACCGAGGGGCTTGTCGCCGCCGCCACTGACATTGACAGGGAGTTGGCGGGGCTGGGGATGGAGCACCTCGGGTACTCCCCCAACGCGAACCTCCCTCACAGCGCCAAGCTGAGCTTATTCTTCAAGGGAGTGGCGCCGGCCCTTGAGCAGCTCCGGGAGAGGATCCCCACGCAGTTGGCAAACGAGGCGCGCATGCTTTGCACAGGAGTCATGGAGAGGGTGCTGATGAACATAGCCTACCGCAACCCAGGACTCAACCTCGAGAACGTCCTCAGGACCTTGCCGCCCGACGCCGACCAGGAGGCGCTCAAGACCCTTGTCGCACCCATCGTGGCCAAGGTGGGCAAGATCAAGAGAGTCGACGGCGACCGTGCGGACTAGGCTGTTTTCCTTTTTACTTCCTTTGTCGCTGCCAATCACGTTATGGACAATAGTTTGTTAGAACAGCGACAAGTCATCTTGTAATATAACTCTATTTCGGGTAGTTGACGCAATGTTATTTCCTTTACTCGACTTCTTTACTTTGTATGCTTTTACCCTACGCTTTTAGGGAACTTACCGGCAAAGGGATCCTTGCCGCGAGTGCTGAGTGCGGAACTTCAGCAGCCTGCTGGCAATGCCTCTACCGGCAAGAAACCTCGCCGCAGCTAGCCGCAGCACACTTAGGTTGTTGAGCGAACTCGAAAACAAAGTAAGGGCACGACACTTGTCGCATCACACTTAAGCCGTTGTGCGTGCTCGAAACAAAGTAAGGGCACGGCTAGCTACGAGTAGGTTCCTCCGCGCACAGGTTTTCCATACAAAGTGTGGTCGTTCAAGGAAGATAACTTTAAAATTTAAAAATTTGAATGCTCAAACTTTGGCGACTTAGATTTTGTGTTGTTTGCTTCCCGGTAAGGCGAGGCTTTCTTGAACGGCACTTGGTCCATACCACTGTCTCCTTCCCCCCCGGCAAACTTGTGCGCGAGGAAAAAAACTTCTTGTGCTTGAGAAAAGAAAGAAAAGGGAGGAAACATAGATACGGAGCCTTGCGGCTCGTTATTGCTTACCGGGGATGCGCGCTGCGCAAAGTGTCAGATAGTACATGCAAGAAAAAAACGAAAATGCATGAAACGACAAGTTGTGCGAGGCACAAAAGTTTTACTGATGCACGGGGTCTGCGCCTGGCTTTGTACAAAGGTTTACATGCGGCAGCGGCAAGACTTGTACAAAAGGTGGTTGCCGGAGCGGATCACGGCAACCGCGCCTTATGGGTGAAACTTACGAAGGTGCTCAATGTTCCAGGAGTTGCTCACCGGTAAGCCCTCTTCGGTCTCAAGGCGGACAGCGCCGGGCCTTGTGACTTGTCTCACCCGATAAGGGCCTTCCCACTTCGGCGTCAACTTGTTGGAATTCTTGGCGGACTGAACGCGCCGAAGAACAAGGTCGCCTTCCTCGAGACTTCTGGCTTTAACTTTGCGGCTATGGTAGCGGCGCAAAGCTTGCTGGTATCGAGCAGCTCGTACAGCAGCCTGAAGACGGTCCTCCTCAAGGAGCAGTGCGTCATCTTGCCGCAGCTGCTCTTGCTCGAGCTCATCGTAAGCGAGCACTCGAGGCGACCCGTATACGAGTTCCGTGGGGAGAACTGCCTCTGCTCCATAGACAAGAGCAAAGGGTGTATGTCCAGTGGCTCAATTTGGTGTCGTCCTGATTGACCAAAGAGCCGCCGGCAACTCCTCAATCCAGTTTCTTCCGCATTTGTGCAGCATGTCGAAAGTTCTTGTCTTGAGCCCGCGCAACACTTCAGCGTTTGCCCTCTCCGCTTGACCATTGCTCCTTGGGTGAGCAACAGAAGCGAAGCAGACCTTGGCGCCAAGGTCTTGGACGTATTTCATGAAGGTGCGACTTGTGAATTGTGTGCCGTTGTCGGTGATGATCCTGTTAGGGATTCTGAAACGGCAAACAATTGACCTGAAGAACTTGACTGCTGACTGTGCTGTCACCTTTCTCACTGGTTCCACTTCCGGCCACTTTGTGAACTTGTCGATGGCGACGTACAAGTACTCAAAGCCCCCGGCTGCGCGGGGAAAAGGGCCAAGGATGTCGAGCCCCCAGACCGAAAATGGCCAGGACAAAGGGATCGTCTGGAGAGCTTGAGCTGGCTGATGTATTTGCTTGGCATGGAACTGGCACGCTTCACACTTGGTTACTTGTGCAGTCGCATCCTGGAGGGCTTCTGGCCAAAAGAAACCTTGCCGGAACGCCTTGCCGGCAAGTGCTCTTGCGCCAATGTGGTGGCCACATATGCCTCCATGTATCTCTGCCAACAGCTTTTGCCCATCTTCCCGGGGGATACACTTCAGTCTAACACCGTTGAGTCTTCTTCTGTACAATTCATCACCGACAAACTGATACATACTTGACTGCCGGGTTATTCTTTCTGCTTCTTCTGGCTCTTCGGGAAGTTCTCCAGTCTGAAGAAAACGGACAATTTTCTGCGCCCATGCTAGAGCCTGAGGCTCAACAACAAGGACTAAAGGCATCATTGATTCTGCGGGAACGTCAGCTTCTACGGCCAGAACCTGTGGCTCGGCCGGAGCTGGACGTTCCCCGGCAAGCTTGCCGGGGCAGAACTTGTCGGGAATGCCTGCTTCAACTATACAAACCCTAGGGTCTGCAGGAGCATACTGTTCCTCAGCAACTTTGTCGTTAATCTTGGGGACCTTGGCGGCGTCTTCAGGAAGTTCTGTCGGCAAGTAGTCACCAGAGACCAACTTTCTCTTCTTACTTTGTCCAACTGATGGTGTAACGGATGGTTGAGTTAGCTTGAGCACAAAGATCCCTGGTTCCACAGGTAGCTTTAGTGCAGCACACTTTGACAGGCCGTCTGCGACGTCATTTTGAGCTCTTGGAAGGTGCTCCATCTGTAGGCCTTCAAAGTGTTCTTCAAGCTTTCTCACTTCGTCGACGTAAGCTTCCATCAATGGACTCTGGTAGCTCTTGTTCACTTGTCGGACAACCAACTGCGACTCACCTCGCACAATCAGCTTCTTGATCCCAAGCTCTGCTGCGATTCTGAGGCCGGCAAGCAAACCTTCATACTCTGTAGTATTATTCGTTGCTTGCTCCTTGGGAAAGTGCATCTGGACGACGTACTTGAGGTGCTCGCTGGTGGGCGCGACAAGCAGCACCCCAGCGCCGGCACCTTGCGGTGAGAAGGCGCCATCGAAGTACATTATCCATTCTTTGCTCACTTCTTTGATGGGGATGCTTGTCTCTGGAATTTCTTCATCTGGCGTTGGTGTCCATTCCGCTATGAACTCTGCCAATGCTCTGCTCTGGATATTAGAAGTACTTTCAAACTTGAGGCCAAAGCTTGACAGCTCCAGTGCCCACTCAACAATCCTGCCTGTTGCTTCTGGATTTTGCAATATCCTTTTCAGCGGAAAGCGAGCGACCACCGTTATCTCATGTGCTTGGAAGTAGTGGCGCAACTTTCTTGAGGCCATGAGGAGGCCGAAAAGCAGCTTCTGCACCCCAGAGTATCTTGACCTAGCCCCCTGCAAGAGGGAACTGACAAAATAAACTGCTCGCTGCACCATCTTCTTCCGCACCTCTTCTTGGATCTGCGCAGACTCATCCTTGTCGGGGTCAGAGCTTGTCGGGGAAGCCCCCTGCTTGTCACTGTATGTGCTTGCCGAGGATGTGGGCTCCTCATCTGCCTCCCTTTCCGCTACTAACGCAGCACTAACCACCTGATTGGTTGCTGCTAAGTACAGCATCAACTTCTCTTGTGGCCTAGGTGCGACAAGTATTGGAGTGGAGGACAGGTACACTTTCAAGTCTTGCAGCGCTGCCTCAGCTTCCGGAGTCCATTTCATTGGACCTGCCTTTTCAAGATTTTGAAAAATGACAGGGCGCGTTCTGCAGACTTAGAAATGAACCTACTGAGAGCAGCCACACAACCGGCAAGCCTCCGTAAATCCTTGACGCGCTTCGGAGCTTCGATCTGCTCGATGGCTTTGATCTTGTCGGGATTGGCTTCAATCCCCCTCTGGGACACAAAGAACCCGAGAAGCTTGCCGGAGGGGACTCCGAACACGCACTTCTCGGGGTTAAGCCTGAGTTGTATCTTGCTCAGATTCGCAAAAGTTTCATCTAGATCTTGAATCAGGGTATCCTTGTTCTTGCTCTTGACCACTATATCATCCATATAAGCTTCTACATTCACGTGTATCTGTGGCTCAAAAGCAGTGTGGACTACCCTCGCAAACATTGAACCTGCATTCTTCAATCCAAAGGGCATGCGTATGAAGCAGTAAGTGCCACATGGAGTAATGAACGCGGTCTTCTCTTCATCTTCTTCAGCCATAAATATCTGGTGGTATCCGGAGTATACATCAAGGAATGAAAGCAACTCACATCCAGCCGTGGAGTCAACGATCTGGTCAATGCGCGGCAAGGGAAATGGATCTTTGGGGCAAGATTTATTCACATCGGTGAAGTCTATACAAAGCCTCCACTTCTCATTTGCTTTGCGCACGACAACAGGGTTGGCCAGCCAAGTGGGACGAAGTACACCTCTGACAAGGCCTGCCGCTTCCAGCTTCTTGATTTTTTCGGCAATAAACTCTTGGCGCTCCACCGCTTGCTTTCTGACCTTTTGCTTGACGGGCCGCGCGTGTGGACAAACGGCAAGCTTGTGCTCAATCACTTTCCTGGGAACACCGGGGATGTCAGACGGTTGCAATGCAAACACGTCGACATTCGCCCGCAGGAAAGCAACGAGCCCGCTTTCCTATTTAGGATCGAGCGTGGCACTGATGGTGAAAGTACCACCAGTGCCGGCCTCATTGGCGGACACTTTCTTGGTTGCAGGCGGAGCTGCAATTCCCTTCTTGCACTTGCCGGTGGAGCCCGATGGTGCGTCCTCGACGGCAGCGCAGCACTCCGAAGAGGTGCGTTTGCCGGAGTGGGCCCCAGAGCTCTTGCCAGACTTGGTCTTGTTCTTCCCCCCGGGAGCTTCAGCGGCAAGTGTCTCGCTGTTTGTTGCGGCTGCTGCATCCCGATAAATCTTGTCGGTGCAGATAAACGCGTCCTTCTTGTCGCTGGGGACAGAGATGACGCTTATTAGGCCTGGCATCTTGAGCATGTTGTAGGCGTAATGAGAGGCCGCCATGAACTTGGCGAGCGCTGGACGGCTGAGTATCCCATTGTATGGCAATGGGATATCGGCAACGTCAAAGGTGATCCTCTCAGTCCTGAAATTCAGCTCTCCGCCAAAGGTTACTGGCGGTGTGATTTTCCCCTTCGGCTTGCTCCTTCCCAGGTTGATTCCTTGGAACATGCCGGTCTCCTCGAGCTCGCTGTCGGGGATCTGTAGTTTCCGGACCACAGCAGAGGAGATCAGGTTCAGGCCGGCCCCGCCGTCAACCAGCATTTTGGTGACCTTGAGGTTGCGGATGGTTGGTGAAACCAACATCAGCAAACACCAGACCGCAGTTGTGCGGTCAAGGTGATCCTCAATGTCGAAGATGACGGGCGTGCTGGACCACTTCAGGAGTTTGCGCGACTCGACGGGTGGCTCTGCTGCATTAACTTCCCGCACCCATTGTTTGAGTTGGCGGTGGGAAGTATGCAGAGAGGCACCTCCGTCGACGCACAGAACTTCTGTGGCCTTCTGGAACTCCTGCTCGCTGTTGTCTCCGTCCTCCATGTCTTCGTCGTCATCTTCGTCTTCGTCCTTGTCGCAGCCGCGGGGAGGTCTATCTCCTTGCCGCTGCTTGGCCTTGCCGCGGCGTCCTCCCCGGCCATTGAATGGCCGCTTCTTGCCGGATTCTCCTCCACCTCCCTGGGCCTTCTCCTTGTCGCGTCGCTCGTACCCAGCCTTCTGCTGTTCGACGATGTACTCTACCCTTTTGCAGTTCTGGAGATCGTGGCCCTTGGTGCGGTGGATCTTGCAGTACTGCTTGTCGGAGCCGTCCTGCTTGTCGGCGGCTGCTACAGTGGCAGCTTCCTTGCCGGAGCCACCAGCCTGAGCTTTCTTGGCGCCAGCCTCCTTGCCGGACTGCTAGACGACCAGTACTTCCTTGTTCTTCTTTTTCTTGTTGTTCCGCCGCCGGTTCTTCCTTGCCGGGGCGGCATCCTCGCTATCTGTTCCCCCTGCTCCAGTATCCTCCCCGGGGAGTCTCCTCCCCTCTTCAGCGCGTGCGCACTTGTCGGCCAGGGCATAGAGCTCACTAACTTCTCGTATCTTGCACATCGCCATTTCATCCCTCATCCTGCGGTTACGCACGTTCTGATGGAACGCGCTAATAACCGCGGCAGGGTGGACGTCTGGGATGTTGTGCTGGACGCGGCTGAATCTCTGGATGTACTTTCGCAGGGACTCTCCATCCTTCTGGGCGAGTATATGAAGGTCGCTCTCCTGGCCATGGGGCTTGTGGCCACCCGTGAAGGCGCCGACAAACTGATGGCACAGGTCGGCCCAAGAAGAAATAGAGTTCTCCGGCAAGTGCATGAGCCAAGATCTGACGTTTGGCTTGAGCACAAGCGGGAAGTAGTTCGCTAGTATCTTCTCGTCTCGTCCCCCGGCAGCCTGCACCGCGATGGTGTAGATGCTGAGGAACTCTGACGGATGAGTTTTGCCGTCGTACTTCTCGGGTACGTCGGGCTTGAAGTTCTTCATGCTGGGCCACTGGACTTGCCGCAGCTCACGGGTGAACGCAGGACAACCCGCCGCGTACGGCAAATCGCCTGGTTCTCCGGGCGCGTGCACGTCGACAGCGGGCCCAGCGCGCTGGTCGGATTGCCGCCGCGCTTCTCTTCGACGCTCGATGCGGGTTCGAGTGTCTTCTTGTCGTCTGTCGTCGAGGACTTGGCGTTGATCGCGGCGAGCTCGTGGATCCGACGACGCCGTGGAGTCGTCGTCGATGTTGATCCGGCGAGTCGGTGATTTCGGCCTTCGGGGCGGGGAGTGCACGGTAGTTGCACCCCCGGCGGTCTTGTCGCCGTCAGCCCGCGCCTGGCTAAATTGCCGCGGCCGCGACATCATCGGCTGCTGCGGAGTGTCGTTATTGGCGAAGGCGATGAGGCTTTGGATGGTGGCCCTCCAGTCGTCGGCCTTGTCTGCCGCTGGAGGGAAGTTGAGGAGCAGCTGAGCTCGGGCTAGAGCTTCTGCTGGAGTGGAGGGGAGCGGTGGCGAGCGGTGCGAGGAGCGAGATATGCTCGGACTTCTAACTGCGTTAGAAGGAGCAGGGTCTCGTCCCGGCGACCGCGCTTTGCTCGTGCCAGCACGTTGGCCTTGAGCGTCCCGCGACCCGCCAGCTTGACCTTGTCCCAGCAAGCGTATGGTACCTTGGGTACCACGCCGCTGCCGGTCCGGCACCTCCTGAGAGGGGCGTGGTGCGTGCACGGACGCCGAGGTCTTGGAGTGTGCTCGGTCGTCCGTCTTGTCCTTGGACTTGGCGACGCCGTGAGTTTCCTCGCCGGCGTCCGCCCTTCCGCCAGCGTCTACCCCACCAACCGTTGGCTCTGGTGGTGGCGGGATCGACGCGGACGGGCCTGCTACCTCCGAAGCCTTCTTCTTCGGCGGCATGCTGATGCAGTCGATGAAGTTGATGAAGTTGCTGAAGTTTTCGCTCGCGTGAACACTGGATCAGGTTCACACAACCTCGACGCACCCCCTACCTGGCGCGCCAAAGATGTCGGGGAAACTGATCACCGACAAACACCTATGGGACCGGAGCCCCTTTTTTGGTACGGCAAGGGGGCGGAGGATGCACAAAGAGCGGATCGAAGCGTGCACGCGAGCAGTTTACCCAGGTTCGGGCCGCACGGATGCGTAAAACCCTACTCCTGCCTTGGTTCGTATTGTGTTCTTGGCTCGGGAGCGAGAAGGGCTACAATGCTTATCGCTAGCAACACCGAGCGTGTGAGTGATCGAAGGTCGGAACCTCGGAACCCCCTCTACGTTGCGCATGGGCCTCCTTTTATAGGTCGAAGGGGTCACCGACAGGTGGCAATGCAGATGAGGGTAAAAGTGTAAAAGTGGTGGTAGTTGTAACAGTGTATGCATAGTGCTCTGTACCTAACCCTGACGACAGGGGACAAGGGCATTAAATGCCCGTCGCCGTCGTCCTAAACAGTGTGAAAAGCGTCCGTCAGGGCGTCTCCGTTCGCTACGATGGTGGCCTCGTCATCGCAGCTCGCCACCGTGTACCCCAGGCTGCACAGCCTTCCGCCACGTGCACCTGGAAGGGCCCCAGGGCGACACGTGGCCGGATGAGCTGGAGCGCGGGCACGTAGTGGAAGCTGGCCGCGGCTTGCACCTTGCCGCGGTTGTTAACTTGTCGCGCCCGGGAGCTTGTCGCTCTCCGGGCCTTGCCGGGGCGCGCGATGCGCCACGGCAAGTCTCCTGAAATGCCATGTTTTGGCCTTCCTGGCAAGCTCCTCTTGCCAGGGTCTTGTGCCAAAGGGGTGGTTTTGAGCCTGGAGCGGCCTTCCCGGCAAGCTCCTCTTGCCGGGGTCTTGTTTCTTTAACTTGAATACTTTGTTCCTGAATGGCTCCAAAGGAACCATAGTGGGCCTTGGCGGGCGCGTGGCAAGCCTTGCCACGGGACGCTGCTACTGCCCGTGCACAAGTTGGGATACTAAGGTACCCCTACTTTAGTACACCGACAAAGATATAAGTAAAGCACTTGAGCAAAAACTATTCAACTCAAAAGATATAAGTGGAGCACATAGAGTGTTCTAACAATTGCTAGGCCATATTCAACTCTCTCAAAATAGGTGTGTCCAGCAAGGATAATTGTGGCAAACTAACAAGCAAAGACTCAATTTATACAAGACGCTCCAAGCAAAACACATATAATGTGGTGAATAAAAATATAGCTCCAAGTATAGTTACCGATGGATGAAGACGAAAGAGGGGATGCCTTCCCGGGGCATCCCCAAGCTTAGGCTTTTGATTGTTCTTGAATTTTACTTGGGGTGCCATGGGCATCAACAAGCTTGGGCCCTTGTTACTCTTTGTTCCATAGTCCATCAAAGCAATACTCAAAACTTGAAAACTTCACAACACAAAACTTAGACAAAAATTCTCGTGAGCTCCGTTAGTATAAGAAAGCAAACCACTACTCAAAGGTATTGCAATGAATTCATTCTTTGTTTATATTGGTGTTAAACCTACTGTATTCTAACTTCTCTATGGTTCATACTTGCCAATACTACTCATACATGCATTGAAATAAGCGAACAACACACGAAAAACAGAATCTGTCAAAAACAGAACAGTCTGTAGTAATCTGCAGGTTTCACATACTTCTGTAACTCAAAAAAATTCAAACTAAATTGGTAAACGTGAGGAATTTGTCTATTAATCATCTTCAAAAACAATCAACTAAATAGCACGCACCTGTAAAATCTGACGACCATTCTAGCGAGCGCTAACGATTCTGTTTTTCACAGCAAGATCACATAAACTTCACACAAGTCTTCCCAAAGGTTCTACTTGGCACAAACACTAAACAAAACATGAAAACACATCTAAACAGAAGCTAGATGCAATATTTATTCCCTAACAGCAGCAAAAACAAAAAAATATAAAATTGGGTTGCCTCCCAACAAGCGCTATCGTTTTACGCCCCTAGGTAGGCACGTTACAAGATAGATCTAGGTACTGCCATCTTTGATCTTCACCCTTTTAATGGTGTCAAGCTCGAATCCGGGAGGTTCTTTACGTTTCCCTTCATATTCAGAAATCTTTAGATCTAAAGCATCCAACCGCTTATTACAAAGAGTAATCAACATAATCATGCGGTGGAGATTCCCACTAACACTTTTAAGAGGTTCAATAGACTTTTGTAATATTTTTGTTACTTCGCAAATTTTTTCAAAAACATGCGTCCCTTCCTGGGTTGAATTTGACCCCTTTTGGGGAGGTTGTGTTCCCACTATTCCCTCTATAATTTCATTCGCAATACTAGGATCAACTTCGATAAAATTCCCTTTGGCAACGCAATCCAAGATTTGTCTATGAGACATATTTAATCCAACATAAAAATTGCGAAGCAAGATTCTAAAATTCACCTCTAAGCTGCACTTGCGATAAGATTCCATCATCCTAAACCAATCATCTTTTAAGTTTTCTCCATGCTTTTGCTTGAAGTGAAGCACTTCAAACTCGGGAGACAAAGGAGCGGATAAGGGACTAGCCATAATGACAAGCAAGCAATCCAACACACACAAGCAAATAAGAAGCAAGTGAACGATAAACACATGACAGAAGAAGGGCAAATAAAACGGCAAGGGTGAAATGGGGGAGAGGAAAACGAGAGGCAAAAAATGTAATGCGAAGGATAAGGGTTTGTGATAGGTACTTGGTATATGACTTTTGCGTAAGCCTCCCCGGCAACGGCGCCAGAAATTGTTCTTGCTACTTCTCGAGCTTGCGTTGTATTCCCTCGAAGAGGAAAGGGAGATACAACATAGTAGCGTAAGTATTTCCCTCAGTTTTTGAGAACCAAGGTATCAATCCAGTAGGAGACCAACCGCAAGTCCCTCGCACCTGCACAAAAAAATAAGAACTTCGCAGGCAACGCGATAAGGGGTTGTCAATCCCTTTACGGTCACTTACGAAAGTGAGATCTGATAAATATGATAGTTTATATTTTTGGTATTTTTGTTTATAAGAACAGAAAGTAAAAAGAGTAAAAGTAAAGTAGATGTAGATTGATATGTTGAGAATAGACCCAGGCCCATAGTTTTCTCTAGTATCTTCTCTCATGATAGCGATATTCTACGGCGGGTAAGAAAATTACTGTCGAGCAATTGATAGAAAAGCGAATAATTATGAGACTATCTAGGCATGATCATCATATATAGGCATCACGTCCGAGACAAGTAGGCCGAAACGATTCTGCATCTACTACTATTACTCCACACATCGACTGCTATCTAGCATGCATCTAGTGTATTGAGTTCATAAGAACAGAGTAACGCCTTAAGCAAGATGACATGATGTAGAGGGATAAACTCAAGCAATATGATATAAACCCCATCTTTTTATCCTCGATGGCAACAATACAATACGTGCCTTGCTGCCCCTACTGTCACTGGGAAAGGACACTGCAAGATTGAACCCAAAGCCAAGCACTTCTCCCATTGCAAGAACTATAGATCTAGTAGGCCAAACCGAACCAATAATTTGAAGAGACTTGCAAGGATATTATGAGCACACATAAAAAGTTCAGAGAAAAACCAAATATCTTTCATAGATAATCTTGATCATAAACTCACAATTCATCGGATCTCGACAAACACACCACAAAAAGACATTACATCGAATATATCTCCTCGAAGACCGAGGAGAACTTTGTATTGAGATCCAGAGAGAGAGAAGAAGCCATCTAAATACTCGCTATGGACCCGAAGGTCTGTGGTAAACTACTCACAACTCATGGTGAGGGCGATGATGATGATGATGATGATGAACTCCGTGATGGATCCCCCTCCGGTGGAGCTCCGGAACAGGCTCCAAGATGGGATCCCACGGGAACATAAGGTTACGGTGGTGGAATTAGTGTTTTCTCTCTGTTGTCAAAGGTTTCGGGGTACGAAGACTCATATAGGAAGAAGAAGGACACCGGGGGACGCTCGAGGGGCCCACGAGGCATGAGGGCGCGCCTCCCACCCTCGTGGGCGCCTCGATGCTCCCCTGACGTGGTTCTCAAGTTCCTTGTGCGTGATTTTCTCCAAAAATATCTCTCACGAAGGTTTCATTCCGTTTGGACTCCGTTTGATATTCTTTTTCGGCAAAACCTTGAAACAGGCAAAAAAGCAACAATCTGGACTGGGCCTTTGGGTTAGTAGATTAGTCCCAAAAATAATTTAAAAGTGTAAGATAAAGCCCATTAAACATCCAAGACTTCATAAATAATAGCATGGAACAATAAAAAATTATAGATACGTTGGAGACGTATCAAGCATCCCCAAGCTTAATTCCTGCTCGTCCTCGAGCAGGTAAATGATAAAGAAAGAATTTTTGATGTGGAATGCTAACCAATATAGTTTTCAATGTAATTCTCTTAATTGTGGCATGAATGTTTAGATCTGAAAGATTCAAGATAAAAGTCTATATTTACATAAGAAATAACAATACTTCAAGCATACTAACAAAGCAATCATGTCTTCTCAAAATACTATGGCTAAAGAAAGTTATCCCTACAAAATCATAAAGTCTGGCTATGCTCCGTCTTCATCACACAAAATATTCATATCATGCACAACCCCGATTTCTGCCAAGCACTTGTTTTCATACTCTATCTTTTCATACCTTTCAACTTTCATGCAATACATGAGCTTGAGCCATGGATATAGCACTATGGGTGGAATAGAGGTGGTTGTGGAGAAGACAAAAAGGAGGGAGATAGTCTCACATCGACTAGGCGCATCAACGGGCTATGGAGATGCCTATTAATAGATATCAATGTGAGTGAGTAGGGATTACCATGCAACGGATGCACTGGAGCTAAGAATGTATGAAAGCTCAACCAAAGAAACTAGTGGGTGTGCATCCAACTTGCTTGCTCACGAAGACCTAGGGCATTTGAGGAAGCCCATTGTTGGAATATACAAGCCAAGTTCTATAATGAAAATTCCCACTAGTATATGCAAGTGACTAAATATGAGACTCTCTACAATGAAGAACACGGTGCTACTTTGAAGCACAAGTGTGGAAAAAGATAGTAGCAATTGTCCCTTCTCTCTTTTCTCTCATTTTTTTGGAGGGGCTTTCTCTTTTTTTATTAGCCCCTCTCTAAATATATTTTTTGGGCCATCTCTTTTGTTATTGGCCTTTCCTCACATTGGAAAATGCTCTAATAATGATGATCATCACACTTTTATTACAAATCGATACTACGACAAGTATGACTCTACATGAATGCCTCCGGCGGTGTACCAGGATGTGCAATGAATCAAGAGTGACATATATGAAGATTATGCATGGTGGCTTTGCCACAAATATGATGTCAACTACATGATCATGCATGGCAATATGACAATATGATGCGTGTCATATGAACGGGACGGTGGAAAGTTGCATGGCAATATATCTCGGAATGGCTATGGAAATGCCATGATAGGTAGGTATGGTGGCTATTTTTAGGAATAATATGGTGGCTGTTTTGAGGAAGGATATATAGTGGGTTTATGGCACCGGCGAAAGTTGCGCGGTACAGGAGAGGCTAGCAATGATGGAAGGGTGAGAGTGCGTATAATCCATGGACTCAACATTAGTCCTAAGAACTCATATACTTATTGCAAAAATGTATGAGTCAACAAAACAAAGCAATCAACGCATGCTCCTATGGGCGAGGTTGGTAGGAGTTAACCATCGCGCGCCCCCGACCTCCACACAAAGGTTGGCACTCTACAAATACCTCATGCTCTAACTTCGTCACATAGCGGTTCACCATACGTGCACGATATGGGAATCACTAACCTTAACACAAGTATTTCTCAATTTCATAATAACTCCACTAGCATGACTCTAATATCACTATCCTCATATCTCAAAACAATTATCAAGCATCCAACATCTCATCATATTCAATGCACTTACTGTGATATTTTTTACTACATGGACATTGGATGTTTATCATGTGAAGACTAGTTTCTTAGCCTAAACACATTACCATGCTTTTTTAATAGACTCTCAAATAGATATAAATGAAGCATGAGAGTTCAACAATTTCTGCAAAATATTACCACCACCGTGCTCTAAAAGATGTAAGTGCAAACTGGAGCAAAGACTATTCAACTCAAAAGATATAGGTGAAGCACATAGAGTGTTCTAACAATTTCTAGGCCATATTTAACTCTCTCAAATAGGTGTGTCCAGCAAGGATGATTGTGACAAACTAACAAGAAAAGACTCAAATTATACAACACGCACCAAGAAAAACACATATCATGTTGCGAATAAAAATATAGCTCCAATTATAGTTACCGATGGATGGAGACGAAAGAGGGGATGCCTTCCCGGGGCATCCCCAAGCTTAGGCTTTTGATTATCCTTGAATTTTACTTGGGGTTCCATGGGCATCCCCAAGCTTAGGCCTTTGCTACTCCTTGTTCCATAGTCCATCAAACCAATACTCAAAACTTGAAAACTTCAGAACACAAAACTTAGACAAAAATTCTCGTGAGCTCTGTTAGTATAAGAAAGCAAACCACTACTCAAAGGTGCAGCAATGAATTCATTCCTTGTTTATATTGGTGTTAAACGTACTGTATTCCAACTTCTCTATGGTTCATATCCTCCAATATTACTCATAGATGCATCGAAATAAGCAAACAACACACGAAAAACAGAATCTGTCAAAAACAGAATAGTCTGTAGTAATCTGCAGGTTTCGCCTACTTATGGAACTCCAAAAATTCAAACTAAATTATTCAGTTTGCGGAATTTGTCTACAAATCATCTACAAAAAGAATCAACTAACTAGCACGCTCCAGTAAAACCTGACGACCACTTTAGCGAGCGCTATCGATTCTGTTTTTCACAGCGAGATCACATAAACTTCCTACAAGTCTCCCCAATGGTTCTACTTGGCACAAACACTAAACAAAACATGAAACCACATCTAATCAGAGGCTAGATGCAATATTTATTCCCTAACAGCAACAAAAACAAAAAAATATAAAATTGGGTCGCCTCCCAACAAGCGCTATCGTTTTACACCCCTAGGAAGGCACGATACAAGATAAATCTAGGTATTGCCATCTTTGGAAGGCAATCCATAAGTGGCTCTCATGATACATTCATATGGCAACTTGATTTTCTTTCTAGGAAAGTGTTCCATGCCTTTCCTTAATGTAAATTGGAATCTAATATTTCCTTCCTTCATATCAATAATTGCACCAATCGTTCTAAGGAAAGGTCTACCAAGAATAATAGGACATGAAGGATTGCTATCTATATCAAGAACAATGAAATCTACGGGCACATAATTCCTATTGGCAACAATAAGAACATCATTAATTCTTCCCATAGGTTACTTAATAGGGGAAGCCGCAAGATGCAAATTTAAAGAACAATCATCAAGTTCATGGAACCCTAGCAAATCACACAAAGTTTTTGGGATAGTGGAGACACTAGCACCCAAATCACACAAAGCATAGCATTGACGATCTTTTATTTTTATTTTGATAGTAGGTTCCCACTCATCATAAAGCTTTCTAGGGATAGAAACTTCTAACTCAAGTTTTTCTTCATAAGATTGCATGAAAGCATCAACTATGTGGAGAATTTAGCACGGATTGCAACAAGAAAATTCAATCAATCAAAGAGAAATTATCATAATTGAATCCCTTGAAATCCAAGGTAGTGGGTTCATCACTATGCAAAGTTTTAATCTCTTTACTCCCACTTTTAGCAATTTTATCATCAAGATCTAAAAACTCTGAATCATTGGGACACCTTAAAGCAGAATTATGTCCGATCCTATCTTCATCAAGATTTATACTAGAAAACAAGGATCTAATAGGAGACACATCAATAATTTTCAGATCTTCATCTTTATTTTCATGATAACTAGAAGAACACGTTTTAATATAATCTTCTCTTTTAGCATGCATTCTAGCGGTTCTTTCTTTGCATTCATCAATGGAAATTCTCATGGCTCTGAGAGACTCATTGATATCATGATTAGGTTGGATAGATCTAAGTTTCAAAGAATCAACATCAAGAGTAATTCTATCCACACTTCTAGCCAATTCATCAACCTTAAGCAATTTCTCATAAAGCATAGCATTGAAATTCTTTTGCGAGATCATAAACTCCGTAACACTAGTTTCAAATTCAGAAGGCATCTTTCCATAAGAGTTGTTGTAGGAATTAGCATAATTGTTAGAGGAATTACATGGAAAAGGCCTAGGATTAAAATTACCTCTATAAGCATTATTACCAAAATTATTCATACCAACAAAATTCACATCCAAAGATTCATTGTTATTCTCAATCAAAGTGGACAAAGGCATATCATTAGGATCAGAAGAAGCACTCTTAGCAGCAAACAATTTCATAAGTTCATCCATCTTTCCACTCAAAACACTAATTTCTTCGATATCATGCACTTTTTTACTAGTAGATCTTTCGGTGTGCCATTGAGAATAATTAACCATAATATTATCTAGGAGTTTGGTAGCTTCTCCTAAGGTGGTTTCCATGAAAGTGCCTCCCGCGGCCGAGTCTAAAAGATTTCTAGAAGCAAAATTCAAGCCAGCATAAAAGTTCTGAATAATCATCCATAGATTCAAACCATGTGTAGGGCAATTATGTATCATCAATTTCATTCTCTCCCAAGCTTGTGCAACATGCTCATGATCTAGTTTCTTAAAATTCATAATATCGGTTCTAAGAGACATGATCTTAGCAAGAGGGAAATACTTAGAGATAAAAGCATCTTTGCACTTATTCCACGAATCAATACTATTTCTAGGAAAAGAGGAAAACCAAGTTTTAGCACGATCTCTAAGTGAAAACGGAAATAACTTCAATTTAACTACATCGTTATCTGTATCCCTTTTCTTTTGCATATCACACAAATCAACAAAGTTATTTAGATTGATAGCGGCATCTGATACGTCTCAAACGTATCTACTTTTCCAAACACTTTTGATATTGTTTTGACCTCATTCTTGCATGATTTGAACTAAACTAACCCAGACTGACGCTGTTTTCAGCAGAGCTGCCTGTATGGTTTTATTGTGTGCAGGAAAACGGATTTTTAGGTATCTCAGAAAATTCCACGAAAAATCACAGAAAATCCACGCACCCGAAGGAACCTGGTGCCAGAAGAGGGGCCAGGGGGGCTCCAGGTGCCCTGGTGGTGCGGCCCACCCCCTGGCCGCGCCGGGAGGCCGCCTGGGTGGGCCCCACCTCCCCTGGTGCCCTACTTTGACCCGTATTTTAGCTCGTGATGGAGAAATCCCAGATCAGAAGTTCTTTTCCCAGTTTCCGTCGCGGAGCCGCCGCCACCCTCTGGTCTTCTTCGGGAGGGCTAATCTGGAGGCTGATTTGGCCTCAGGAGAGGGGAGATCGTCGCCATCGTCATCATCATCACCACTCCATCCTCCCTCCATGACTTCTCCTTCCATGTGTGAGTAATCCCCTGCTGTAGGCGAAGGGGGTGGTAGGATTGGATGAGTTAGATCATGTAATAGTTTATCAGATCGTTGGGGGCATGTTGCCTATCATCTACTATGGTGTTTCTCATCTTTGCTTCAACTTGTTATTCTTAATGCTTGTCACTTAGGGCCCGAATGCCATGATTTCAGATCTGAACCATATGTGTTTGCATGAATATATTTGTGTTCTTGATCCTATCTATGAGTTGTTTGCACCTATTACGGTTCGGAACCGGCGATCCCAAAAGTGATAGCTTGGGACACCAAAGGGGATGGTCCGTAGTTTGAGGATTACATGCATCCATTGAGTTTATTGCTTTGTTCCGGTGCTCTTTGACAGGAGCACCTTAATCTTCATAAGTTCCTTTTGGCCCCGTTCATAGCGGGATGGTAGGACAAAAGATGTTGTGCAAGTTCTTATTGCAAGCACGTACAACTACCTATAGGATACATGCCTAATGTTTGATACTTGCCTAGATGATCATTTCTTTTCCGTGTGCCTTGCCCAAGTTAGAATCATGATATATCTCATCCATGCAGCGCGCAACCATCCATCTCCCTAGCCTACAGTGTTTTAAATCCTGCTGGTTACTAGTTGCTACTTTTGCTATTTACTTTTGCTGTTTACTTTTACTATCACCACCATCACTATCATATCACCGTTACCACTTATCTTTTGTTGCAAGTAAGTATATTTCAGGTGCGGTTGAATTGACAACTCAACTGTCAAAGCTTATAAATACTCTTTTGCTCCCCGTGTGTCGAATCAATAAATTGGGTTATTCTTACCCGCGAAGACTATCTCGATCCCTTACGGTTGAGGGTTATCAAGTACCGTTTTCTGGCGCCGTTGCCGGGGAGCATAGCAATATTTACAAGTCTACTTGAAGTATCCTACCTGCTGCACTTCATCCGCTATGGGTAAAAAAGGAGACCCTAAGGTTCCGATCTTACTATCCACTACAAGAAGAGGTACTGTTCTGAGCACTAGTGCTACACTTGATTCACCTTCTGTTATGAGTAAGTTTGCCTCACCGCCACTATATGATGCTCCTACTGAATCTGCTACTATGTCCGATACTTTTGATGATGCTTCTACTACTTTTGATGATATTAGTTCGCTTGGTTATGCTCTTGAGAAACAGATCGCTGCTGCTGCAAAAATGTCTGGAATTGAAATTCCTGTTACTCGCTACCCTATTGGTGGAACTTACGATTATCCTGATTTTAGTGAACTCAAGGAGAGACTCCTTGATGATGATTACTATATGCTTGATGATGATTTATGCAGGGAACTGACAAAGTTTGCCGGCTCTGACCCTGAAGCTATTAAGAAGCTGTTTGAAAAACACTCCTTGAAGAACAAGGCCGTTCCTGATCCTGAATTTGCTAGATCTCCTATATGCATTGATGATCCTGATTATGATTTCTCTGTTGATCTTTCACTTATACCTATGGTTGAAGCTGACCCCTTTTATGGCAGAGAAAATGATGATGCTATTGCACACCTGACTAAACTCACTGAGTTGGGTGGTTTGTTTACCATGGATGAGAAGATACAAAACTTTTATGTGACCAAGCTTCTTCCTTTCTCTTTGAAGGGAGGTGCTAAAACATGGTATGATTCACTCCCATGTGGTTCCATTAAGAGTCCTCAAGACTTAGCTTACTCTTTTGTTGATAAGTACTTTCCTGCTCATATGCAACATGCTGCTTGACAAAGAATTTATAACTTTAAACAGTTGCAGGATGAGCACCTCCCTAAAGCTTGGGGGAGGTACTGCGGTCTGATTCGGGCTAGACCAGGACATGAAGTCCCTAAGAACGAATTAATCGATATATTTTATGCTGGTCTAACTGATGAATCCAGGTCCTATTTGGACAGTTGTGCTGGTTGTGTTTTCAAGAAAAGAACACCGGACGATGCAGAAGATTTGATGGGCAGGATTGCCAAAAACCATGAAGATTGGTCCGTCTCTGAACCACCTCCACCACCAAAGAAGAGGGGCATGTTTGTTCTAAGCCCCGAACATATGCGAGAAGCAAAGAAGTCTATTATGGAGAATGGTATTAAAACTGAGGACGTGAAGAATCTACCCCCTATTGAGAAGTTGTGTGAGCCTACCACTCACCCTCCTATGGTAGAGGTACACTCTCTTTTAGATTTCAACGCAAGTGACATCCCTCATGGTAAGCCTCCTGATCAATGTTTAGATGAGTTTGATAATTTTATTATGAAACAAAATCATTTTAATGAGAGGATACAAAGTCAATTGCATGATGATTCCCTTACTATCAAAAGTTTGCTTGATGTTCTAGGAAGAACAGTTAATGATGTTCAATGTCTTGTGAAGCATTTTCTTATGGTTCAAACTCAGCTTGAACAAATTTCTAATGTACAAAAAGATTTGCTTGCTAACAATGCCAAACAAGATGATTTGCAGGCCTTCGGGATTAAGACCCGAGGATGAACTAGCACTCAAGATCCTCTCTATTCAGAGGGGCATCCGAGGAGAATCGAGCAAGATTCTCAAATGCAGGAAAAAGAAATTGTTGGCTCTCCAAAGAAGAAGAAGAAGAAACATAAGGAGGCTGTCGGTGTACTAAAGTAGGGGTACCTTAGTATCCCGACTTGTGCACGGGCAGTAGCAGCGTCCCGTGGTCTGGCTCACCACGCGCCCGCCAAAGCCCACTCTGGACCCCTTGAAGCCATTCAAGAACAAAGTATTCAAGTTAAGAGACAAGACCCCGGCAAGAGGAGCTTGCCGGGAAGGCCGCACCAGGCTCAAGGTTATCATTCCAGCACAAGACCCTGGCAAGAGGAGCTAGCTAGGAAGGCCAAAGAACAGCACCTCAGAAGATATATCGTGGCGCATCATGAGCCCCGGCAGGACCCGGAGAGCGACAAACTTCCGGGCCCGGCAAGATAGCAACCCCGGCAAGGTGCTTGCCGGGGGAGACTTACACTGTGTGCCTGCGCTCCAGCTCATCTGGCCACGCGTCGCCCTGGGGCCCTTCTAGGGGCGCGTGGCAGATGGCTGTGCAGCCTGGGGTACACGGTGGCAAGCCCCAGTGACAAGGCCATCGCCGTGGCGAACAGAGACGCATGGACGGACGCTTTTGGGGTGACGGCGACGGGCATTCAATGCCCTTGTCCCCCACCGTCAGGGTTAGGTATAGACCATTGTGCATACACTGTTCATGCACTATTACAACTACCACCAATTTTACGCTTTTACCCTCCTCTACGTTGACACCTGTCGATGACCCCTTTGAGCTATAAAAGGAGGCCCATGCACAATGTAGAGGGGGTTCGATTCCAGAAACTTGATCACTCCCACGCTCGGTGTAGCTAGTACTGTAGATCTTCAAGCTCCCGAGCTCAAGAACTCAATACAACCAAGGCAGGAGTAGGGTTTTACGCATCCGTGCGGCCCGAACCTGGGTAAACTGCTCGCGTGTGCCCCTCGATCTGCTCTCTGTGCTCCCTCCGCTCCCTTGCCGTACCGAAAAGGGGCTCCGGTCCCATAGGTGTTCGTGGGCGACCAGTTTCCCTGACATCTTTGGCACGCCAGGTAGGGGGGCGTCGAGGTTGTGCGAACCTGATCCGGCGCTCACGCGGGCGCAATCTTTAGCAACCTTTCCAGCTTCACCAACCTCATCGACTACACCAGCATGCCGCCGAAGAAGAAGGCTTCGGAGGTTGGAGGCCCGTCCGCGTCGATCCCACCACCACCAGAACTAACGGTTGGTGGGGTAGACACTGGCGGAAGGGTGGACGCCGGTGAGGACACTCATGGCGCCGCCAAGTCCAAGGACAAAACGGACGACCGGGTGAATTCCAAAGCCTCGGCGTCCGTGCAGGCACCTCGTCCCTCTCAGGAGGTGCCGGGCCAGCAGCGACGTGGTACCCACGGTACCATCCGCTTGTTGGGACAAGGCCAAGCCGGCGGGTCACGGGACGCTCAAGGCCAGCGCACTGGTACGAGCAAGGCGCAGTCGCTGGGGCGAGACCCTGCTCCTTCTAACCCTGTTAGAAGTCCGAGCATATCTCGCTCCTCGCACCGCTCGCCACCGCTTCCCTCCTCTCCAGCAGAAGCTCTAGCCAGAGCTCAGCTGCTCCTCGACTTCCCTCCAGCGGCAGACAAGGCCGAAGACTGGAGGGCTACAATCCAGAGCCTCATCGCCTTCGCCAACAACGACTCGCCATAGCAGCCGGCAACATCACGGCCGCGGCAAGTCGGCCAAGCGAAGGACGATGGAGACAAGACCGCCGGGGGTGCCACTACCGTGCACTCCCCGCCGCGGAAGCACAAATCGCCGACTCGCCGGATCAACGTCGACGATGACTCCATGGCGTCGTCGGATCTGCGGGCTCGCCGCGATCAGCGCCAAGTCCTCGACGATAGGCGACAAGAGGACGCTCGAACTCGCATCGAGCATCGAAGAGAAGCGCGACGACAGTCCGACCAGCGCGCTGGGACCGCTGTCGACATGCACGCGCCCGGTGAACCAGGCGACTTGCCGTACGCGGTAGGTTGCACTGCGTTCACCCGAGAGCTGCGGCAAGTCCAGTGGCCCAGCATGAAGAACTTCAAGCCCGACGTACCCGAGAAGTACGACGGCAAGACACACCCTTCGGAGTTCCTCAGCATCTACACCATTGCGGTGCAGGCTGCCGGGGGACGCGACGAGAAGATCTTAGCGAACTACTTCCCGCTCGTGCTTAAGCCAAACGTCAGATCTTGGCTTATGCACTTGCCGGAGAACTCCATCTCTTCTTGGGCAGATCTGTGCCACCAGTTTGTCGGCGCCTTCACGGGCGGCCACAAACCCCATGGCCAGGAGAGCGATCTCCACATTCTTGCCCAGAAGGAGGGAGAGTCCCTGCGCAAGTACATCCAAAGGTTCAGCCGCGTTCAGCACAACATCCCGGATGTCCACCCTGCCGCGGTTATCAGCGCGTTCCACCAGAACGTGCGTAACCGCCGGATGAGGGAAGAGATGGCAATGACCAAGATCCGGGACGTCAGCGAGCTTTACGCTCTGGCTGACAAGTGTGCGCGCGCTGAAGAAGGGAGGAGACTCCCCGGAGAAGATACTGGAGCAGGAGGAACAGACAGCGAGGATGCCGCCCTGGCAAGGAAAAACCGGCGGCGGAACAATAAGAAGAAGAAGAACAAGGAAGTACTGGTTGTCGAGCAGTCCGGCAAGGAGGCTACTGCCAAGAAGACACAGGCTGGTGGCTCCGGCAAGGAGGCCACCCCTGTAGCGGCCGCCGACAAGCAGGACGGCTCCGACAAGCAGTACTGTAAGATCCACCGCACCAAGGGCCACGATCTCCAGAACTGCAAGAGGGTCGAATACCTCGTAGAGCAGCAGAAGGCTGAATACGAGCGACGCGACAAGGAGAAGGCCCAAGGAGGCGGAGGAGAGCCCGGCAAGAAGCGGCCATTCAATGGCCGGGGAGGACGCCGCGGCAAGGCTAAGCAGCGGCAAGGAGACAGACCTCCCCGGGGCCGCGACAAGGATGAAGACGAAGACGATGACGAGGACATGGATGAAGGAGACAACAGCGAGCAGGAGTTTCAAAAGGCCACAGAAGTTATGTGCGTCGATGAAGGTGCCTCTCTGCACACTTCCCACCGCCAACTCAAGCAATGGGTGCGGGAAGTGAATGCAGCTGAGCCACCCGTCGAGTCGCGCAAGCTGCTGAAGTGGTCCAGCACGCCCATCATCTTCGACCTTGAGGACCACCCTGATCGCACAACTGCGGTCGGGTGCTTGCCGATGTTGGTTTCCCCAACCATCCGCAACCTCAAGGTCACCAAGATGTTGGTTGACGGCGGGGCCGGCCTAAACTTGATCTCCTCTGCTTTAATCCGGAAGCTGCAGATCCCCGACAGTGAGCTCGAAGAAACCGGGACGTTCAAAGGAATCAAACCGGGAAGGAGCAAGCCGAAGGGGAAGATCACACTGCCCGTAACCTTTGGCGAAGAACTAAACTTCAGGACTGAGAGGATTACCTTCGACGTTGCCGATATCCCATTGCCATACAATGGGATACTTGGCCGTCCTGCGCTCGCCAAGTTCATGGCAGCATCTCACTATGCATACAACATGCTCAAGATGCGAGGGCCAATAAGCGTCATCTCCGTCCCAGGCGACAAGAAGGACGCGCTTATCTGCGCCGACAAGATCTACCGGGACGCAGCAGCCGCTGCAGACAGCAAGACACTTGCCGCTGAAGCTCCCGGGGGGAAGGCCAAGACCATGTCCGGCAAGAGCTCTGGAGCCACCCCGGCAAACGCACCTCTTCGGAGTGCTGCGCTGCCGTCGAGGACGCACCATCGAGCTCCACCGGCAAGTGCAAGAAAGGAATGGCTTCTCCACCTGCAACCAAGAAGGTGTCCACCAAGGAGGACGACACTGGTGGTACCTTCACCATCAGTGCTACGCTCGACCACAAATAGGAAAGCGCGCTCGTTGCCTTCCTGCGGGCGAATGTCGACGTGTTCGCATGGCAACCGTCTGACATCCCCGGTGTTCCCAGGAAGGTAATTGAGCACAAGCTTGCTGTCTGTCCTCACGCGCGGCCCGTCAAGCAGAAGGTCAGGAAGCAAGCTGTGGAGCGCCAAGAGTTTATTGCCGAGGAGATCAAGAAGTTGGAAGCGGCGGGCCTTGTTAGAGGTGTACTTTATCCCACGTGGCTGGCCAATCCAGTTGTCGTGCGCAAGGCCAATGGGAAGTGGAGACTTTGTACAGACGTCACTGATGTGAATAAAGCTTGCCCTAAGGATCCATTTCCCTTGCCGCGCATTGACCAGATTGTTGACTCCACGGCCGGATGTGAGTTGCTGTCATTTCTTGATGCATACTCCGGGTATCACCAAATATTCATGGCTGAGAAAGACGAAGAGAAGACCGCATTTATTACTCCATGTGGCACTTATTGTTTCATACGTATGCCCTTTGGACTGAAGAATGCGGGCTCAACATTTGCAAGGGTGGTCCACACTGCTTTTGAGCCACAGATACACAGGAATGTAGAAGCCTACATGGATGACATAGTGGTCAAGAGCAAGGACAAGGATACCCTGATCTAAGACCTAGATGAGACTTTTGCAAATCTGTGCAAGATACAACTCAAGCTGAACCCCGAGAAGTGCGTCTTCGGAGCCCCCTCCGGCAAGCTTCTCGGGTTCTTTGTGTCCCAGAGGGGGATTGAAGCCAATCCCGACAAGATCAAGGCCATCGAGCAGATCGAAGCCCCGAAGCGCGTCAAGGATGTACGGAGACTTACTGGTTGTGTGGCTGCCCTCAGCAGGTTCATTTCAAAGTCTGCAGAATGCGCCCTGCCTTTCTTCAAAATCTTGAAAAAGGCAGGTCCAATGAAATGGACTCCGGAAGCGGAGGCAGCGCTGCGGGACTTGAAAGGATACCTGTCCTCTACTCCTATAATTGTCGCACCTAGGCCACAAGAGAAGTTGCTGCTATACTTAGCAGCAACCAATCAAGTGGTTAGTGCTGCGTTGGGAGCGGAAAGGGAGGCAGATGAGGAATCCACGGCCTCGGCAAGCACATCCAGCGACAAGCAGGGGGCTTCCCCGACAAAGCTCTGACCCCGACAAGGACAAGTCTGCGCAGGAACAAGGAGAAGTGCGAAAGAAGATAGTGCGGCGCCCAGTTTATTTTGTAAGTTCCCTCTTGCAGGGAGCAAGATCAAGATACTCTGGGGTGCAGAAGTCGCTTTTCGGCCTCCTCATGGCCTCGAGAAAGCTGCGCCACTACTTCCAAGCACATGAAATAACAGTGGTCACTCGCTTTCCGTTGAAGAGGATATTGCAAAACCCAGAAGCAACAGGCAGGATCGTCGAGTGGGCACTGGAGCTGTCAAGCTTCGGTCTTAAATTTGAGAGTACATCAACTATATAGAGCAGAGCTTTGGCAGAGTTCATAGCAGAGTGGACACCAACACCAGACGAAGAAGTTCCAGAGACAAACATCCCCGTCCAAGAAGCAAGCAAAGAATGGATAATGTACTTCGATGGTGCCTTCTCGCTGGAAGGCGCCGGTGCTGGCGTGTTACTCGTAGCGCCCACCGGGGAGCACCTCAAGTACGTGGTCCAAATGCACTTTCCCAAGGAGCAAGCGACAAACAATACTGCTGAGTATGAAGGTTTGCTTGCCGGCCTCAGAACTGCGGCCGAACTTGGGATCAAGAAGCTGATCGTGCGGGGAGATTCACAGTTGGTGGTCCGACAAGTAAACAAGAGCTACCAGAGTCCTTTGATGGAAGCCTATGTTGATGAAGTGAGAAAGCTTGAAGAACACTTTGAAGGCCTGTAGATGGAGCACGTTCCAAGAGCTCAGAATGATATCGCTGATGGCCTCTCAAAGTGTGCTGCAATGAAGTTACCTGTGGAACCAGGGGTCTTCGTGCTCAAGCTAACTCAACCATCCGTTACACCATCAGTTAGGCAAAGCAAGAAGAGGAAGTTGGTCTCCGACGACTATTTGCCGGCGGATCTTCCTGAAGCCGCCGCCAAGGTCCCCAAGATCAACAACCAAGATGCTGAGGAACAGTCTGCTCCTGCGGACCCAAGGGTCTGTATAGTTGAAGCGGGCGTTCCCGACAAGTCTTGCCCCGGCAGGCTTGCCGGGAAACACTCAGCTCCGGCAGAGCCGCAGGTTCTTGCCGTAGAAGCTGAGGTTCCCGCAGCAGCCCTGATGCCTTTAGTCCTTGTTGTTGAGCCTCGGGCTCCAGCATGGGCACAGCAAATCGTCCGTTTTCTTCAAACTGGAGAACTTCCCAAAGAACCAGAAGATATAGAGAGGATAACCAGGCAGTCAAGTATGTATCAGTTCGTCGGCAACGAGCTATACAGAAGAAGATTCAATGGTGTCAGGTTGAAGTGCATTTCCCGGGAAGATGGACAGAAGCTGTTGGCAGAGATACACGGAGGCATATGTGGCCACCACATTGGCGCAAGAGCACTTGCCGGGAAGGCGTTCCGGCAAGGTTTCTTTTGGCCAGAAGCCCTCCAAGATGCAACTGCACAAGTAACCAAGTGTGAAGCATGCCAGTTCCATGCCAAGCAAATACATCAGCCAGCTCAAGCTCTCCAGACGATCCCTTTGTCCTGGCCCTTCTCGGTCTGGGGGCTCGACATCCTCGGCCCCTTCCCCCGCGCCGTCGGTGGCTTTGAGTACTTGTACGTTGCTATCGACAAGTTCACAAAGTGGCCGGAAGTGGAACCAGTGAGAAAGGTGACCGCACAGTCAGCAGTGAAGTTCTTCAGGTCAATTGTTTGCCATTTCGGAATCCCTAACAGGATCATCACCGACAACGGCACACAGTTCACGAGTCGCACCTTCATGCAGTACGTCCAAGACCTTGGCGCCAAGGTCTGCTTCGCTTCTGTTGCTCACCCTAGGAGCAACGGTCAAGCGGAGAGGGCCAATGCTGAAGTGCTGCGCGGGCTCAAGACAAGAACGTTCGACAGGCTGCACAAGTGCGGAAGAAACTGGATCGAGGAGTTGCCGGCGGCTCTTTGGTCAATCAGGACGACACCAAATCGAGCCACTGGACAGATAACCTTTTGCTCTTGTCTATGGATCAGAGGCAGTTCTCCCCACGGAACTCGTATACGGGTCTCCTCGAGTGCTCGCTTACGATGAGCTCGAGCAAGAGCAGCTGCGGTAAGATGATGCACTGCTCCTCGAGGAGGACCGTCTCCAGGCTGCTGTACGAGCCGCTCGATACCAGCAAGCTTTGCGTCGCTATCATCGCCGCAAAGTCAAGGCCAGGAGTCTCGAGGAAGGCGACCTTGTTCTTCGGCGCGTTCAGTCCGCCAAGAATTCCAACAAGTTGACGCCGAAGTGGGAAGGCCCTTATCGGGTGAGACAAGTCACAAGGCCCGGCGCTGTTCGCCTTGAGACCGAAGAAGGCTTACCTGTGAGCAACTCCTGGAACATAGAGCATCTTCGCAAGTTTCACCCATAAGGCACGGTTGCCGTGATCCGCTCCGGCAACCACCTTTTGTACAAGTCTTGCTGCTGTTGCATGTAAACCTTTGTACAAAGCCGGGCGCAGACCCCGTGCATCAGTAAAACTTTTGTGCTTCGCACGGCTTGTCGTTTCATGCATTCTTGTTTTCATTGCATGCATTATCTGACACTTTGTGCAGCACACGATCCCGGTAAGCAATAACAAGCTGCAAGGCTCCATATCTATGTTTCCTCCCTTCTTCCTTTTTCTCTCAAGCAGAAGAAGTGTTCCTCGCACACAAGTTTGCCGGGGGGAAGGAGACAGTGGTATGGACCAAGTGTTGTTCAAGAAAGGAAAGCCTTGCCGAGAAGCCAACAATCCACGAAAGCTAAGTTGCCAAAGTTTGAGCATTCAAAATTTTAAAATTCTTAGTTATCTTCCTTGAACGACCACACTTTGTATGGAATACCTGTGCGCGGAGGAACCTACCCGTGGCTAGCAGAGCCCTTACTTTGTTTCGAGCACGCTCAACGGCTTAAGTGAGCTACGACAAGTGTCGCGCCCTTACTTCGTTTTCGAGTTCGCTCAACAATCTAAGTGTGCTGCGACTAGCTGCGACAAGGTTTCTTGCCGGCAAGGGCATTGCCAGCAGGCTGCTAAGAGTCCCGCACTCAGCGCTCGCGGCAAGGGTCCCTTTGCCAGCAAGTCCCCTAAAAGCATAAGGTGGAAAGCATACAAAGTGAAGGGATCAAGCAAGAGAGATAACACCGCATTGACTATCCAAAATAAAGTTATATTACAAGATAACTTGCCGCTATTCTAACCAACTACTACTCATGACTTAATCAACAGCGGCAAGGGAAGCAGAAAGAAGGGAGCCTAGTCTACACGGTCTCCGTCAACCCTCTTAATCTTGCCCGCCTTGGCCACGATGTGGGCGACTTGTGCCTTCAACGCTTCCAGGTCAGCTTCGGGCGGCAAGGTCCGGAGGACGTTCTCAAGATTAATCCCGGGGTTGCGGTAGACGATCTTCGTCAACACCCGCTCCATAGTACCCATGCAAAGCCGGCGCGCCTCGTTAGCCAGCTGTGTGGGGACCCTCTCCCGTAGCTGCGCGAGGGCCGGCGCCACTCCTCTGAAGAACTGGCTCAGCTTGGCGCTGTGGGGAAGGCTCTCGTCGGGGGAGTACGCGAGGTGCTCCGTCCTCAACGCCACCATCTCCTTGTCGATGTTGGCGGCGGAGGCGACGAGCTCCTCGGTCCACTGCTCCACCGTCCGCTGGAAATTGTTCTGCGACAAGGTGGCACTGTCCAGCAGTGCCCTCTTGCCGCGGAGGTCCTCCTTCAGCTTCGTTTCACGGTTCCGGGCGGCGTCAAGTGAGTCTGTAAGGGTGGAAACCTTCAGCTCCAAATCGGCGATGGAGTCCCTGGGGTCGTTGAGCTCCTTGCCCTTCTCGGAGAGACGGACTTGTAGCTCCGAGTTGGTGTGGGCGTCCTTCTCCCGCGCCAAGTTGAGCGCGGCAACCCTCTCCTCGCTCGTCTTCAAGCTCAACTCCAGCTGCACCACCCTTGCGTCCAGGTCCCTCTTGGCGGTCTCTGCGGCAGAAGTGGCGTCCCTCGCCTCCTGCAGAGCCCCGCCAATGGACTGTTCGCGCGCGGTAAGGTCGTCCTCGTGGCTATCGAGGTCGACCTTCCGCTGGTTCAGCACTCCCTCCCGCCGAGCCAGATCCTCGGCGGCCAGTCGATGCTACTCCTCGACCTCAGCCTTCTCAAGGACAAACGCTTGGTGCGCTTCGGCAAGCTCTTCGCGCTCCTCCGCCAAGTTCCGGAGGGCCGCTTGGTTGGCGGCACGGAGCTCCGCGGCGCGCTTCTCCAGATCAGCATCGGCCTTGGCAGCCAGAGCCTCCCGGGACTCCAGCTTGGCTTGCCTGGCACGGTACAAGCCCAGGAGTCGATGTAGGAGTTGTTCCTCTTCGGGCTCGTTGCTGCTGCCGGGCGCATCGACAACCCTCAGCCCGGCGGAGTCGAGAACTTCTCCGTCGAAGCTCTCCCCCTCCGCGGGTGCTCTTGATGAGGACGCCCACGGGACTTGGATGAAGACCCCGTTGGTGGCCTCCAGATAGACGCCCGACCCAGCCGCGGGGGCGGAGGGGTCGGCGGCCGATGCTGCGTCCGGCGCTCCTGCGGCCTCAGGGCCAGCAGTACGGTCGCTGGTTCCTTCCCCAGCTGTCGCGTCAGCGGTCGGGGCAGTCTCCTCGGCGGCTGGCTCGTCAGCGCCGGCCATTGCTTCAGCGGTGGTGGCGTTGCCAGCATCGCCGCGCACTTCCTCCTCGGCGATGGTCTCCGTCTCCATCGGCTCCGGGGCGGGCAGATCTGACAACAGAAAAAGAAAAGAAAGAATTGTCAAGCAAATATCCAAAAAAGAAGAATTCAAAAGAAGGAAAGTACAAGGGTTTACCTGCGCGGGCCTCTTCAGTAACGGGGTCCCTCGCCGGGGAGTTCTCCCTTGGCGGCGTAGTAGTGGCCCCCGCCGGCGGAGGGCTGCCGGCGCCTCCCCTTGGCGGGGTGCCCTCCCTTGTCGGGGTGCCCGCCCTTGGCGGGGTACTCGCCCTTGGCGGTGTACCCGCCCTTGGCGGGGCACCCCCCTCGCCGGGGAGCTCCTCCTTGGCGGGGAGGGTGGAACAAGCGGCTCGTCGGGGGCGGTCTCTTGGTGCTCCTGCGGCTGCGGCTCCACTTCTGCACAGGACAACAAGCAAACAAGACATGAATAAGGATAAGAAGCTCAAGCGCGCCCGATAAGCAGAAAAGTGAACACAAGACTTACGCTGGGGGCTGCGCTGGGGGCTGCTCTCCGGAGCAGCCGGCTGGTCCGGCAAGCCTGTCGCGGGCGCATCCCCTGCCACGGCGACGGGCTCGTCGTCCTCAAGGTCAACCACGGGGATCTTGGCCCTCTTCGACATCTTCCGGGTCAAGGTCCTGGAAGCCAAACAAGATCAGAGTTAGGCAAAGAGATATCAAGACAAGAACAACAAGAATCAGAAGAAATGGAAGTTGCAAGCGCTTACTCTTCCTCCTCCTCGTCGGATCTAAGGGCGGAGAAGTCGAAGACCGCCTCGCGCGCCCCTGCGCGAGGAGCTGGAGGAGTAGGCTCCCTCGGGCGCTTGGCGGGCTCTGGAGCCGCGGGTTGCGAAGACCCCGCTCCGGTCGTCGCCGAGGACCGAGGGGCAGAAGGAACACCAGAGCCGCTTCGGGAAGATCCCCCTCCACTTGCCGCTGGGACACGGGGCGCCTCCTTGATGACCTTGCTCGTCGTGGCGGCACGCGTCGCACGACGCTTCGGCTGCTGTCGGGGCGCCGGTTGCCTCGCCGTCTCGGTGGTCTTGCGGAGGCGCTTCTTCTGCGGTGGCGGAGGACTCGGTGGTGGCGGAGAGTTCTCTGAGGACGAGGAGGCGTCGTCGAGGTTCAGTGACCCGCCCGAGTCTTCGTCGGAATCGCCCGATTTGGCGTCCTCCTCGGCGGGCTCACTGGACTCAGCGCCTTGCCCGGCAGCCTCGCCCGTCCCGGCAGGCTCCCCGGCAGGCTTCCCGGCGGGCCTCAGCAGTTTGAGGATTTCCTCCTCCTCGGCCCGGCTCACTGCGTCCGCTGCTTCTGCTTCATCCACGGTGTACCCAAACTCGCCCGCGGCCGCAGCTGCGGCGGCCTCCTCCATTCTGGTGGCTATATATGCCACATCCCGCTCGGTGGTCGCACGGGTGAGGCCTTTTTTCTCTTCGGGGTTGTGCGGCCGCTCAACCAGATTGTCGAAGAAGGTCTGCACGGTCTCGGCCGCACAACCAGATTGTCGAAGAAGGTCTGCACGGTCTCTTCCGAAGGCGTCAGCCAAGTGGGAACAACCCCGTGGGAGTCGCACTCAGGCATTGCCGCGCGAATGACACTAAGGGCAGAGTTGTTGCATAATGGAACTACTCCGTCCGACGGGGTGAACCACTCCGGGTGCTTGGGGTCGTGCTTGAAGATTGAGCGGATCATCCCCTTGAGTTCCAAGACAGTGAAGTTATAATTCAGCCCGGGGCGCAGCCTCATGCAGTCTGCCGCATTGCCGAACTCCCAAGCATGCCTTTTCCTATCCTGCAGGGGAGCAATGCGGCGGCGAAGGAAATCAGGTCCAACCTCACCTACAGTAAGGTTGGCGGCCCGGAGGCGAAGGATCCTAATAAGGGCAATTTGCAGCTTGTCGTCCTCCGGGGCCAAGTCACTCCAATCCTTGCCGCGCACCACTGCAGCTCGGCACGGCGAGGTGAATTGCTGGGGTTCCTCTTCCACAACCCAGCACCAATCAGCCCTCCATTCGTCCCACTTGCCGCGGAGCTCTCCAATCAAATACGCCTCTTTCTTGTTGAGCCTGAAGATCCAGGAGATGCCGCCGGAGAGTGGGGATCCAGACTCTAGTCTAGGTGTGAAGAAGTGGCGGAAGAGAGCTACGTTGGGGTGGACCCCGATGAAGTTTTCGCACAGATGTGCGAAAACGGCCATAGTAAGGACAGCATTCGGGGTGAAATCTAGGAGGTGGAATCCATATGTGTTCATCACATCACAGAAAAACTCGGAATACGGAGGGCAAAGACCGCAGTGGAAGAACAGAGCAAAGTAGTAGTAACCTCCAGGGTACAAGTCGATGGCTTCGGCGGGGAGGACTCTGGTGCGCGGGTGAGCCTTCGTCTCCCTCGCCCAGAACAGGTAATAATTGTCCCGCAACTCCCTCGCGCCGAGACTCGGCGGGAAGACCACCATCCTCTTCCGCATGGCTGCCAGCTTCGCCCCCTTATCGGACTTATCGCTCTTCGCCTTGCTGCTCTTCGGGGCCATGGCGGGGACGACGAGAAGGGTCGGCGGTGCCGGAGAGGCAGGCGGCGGTGGAAGCAGGGTGGAGCTCGGCTCTCTGTCGACCTTAGGGGAGGCGGAGAGCGGCGGGGGTTTCTGGAGATTGAAGACACAATGAAAGAATGGGGGGAAACTGCCCCTGCTTCCTCTGCTTTTAAGGGGGAAGTGGGGGACGTTCCGCATTTTCCCATTAAAGAAACAAGGCCACGATCTCTCCCACGATGCCGCAATCGACGCGTGCCGTTAGGGAGAGATGCGGCAGATGCGGAGTGGGAAACGGCGCGCCGTGGGCCGCGTGTGCCCGTGCACTGTTTTGGGCCTGGCCCAACAGCGCTCGGCACCGTGTGTGGCCCAGGCCCGGGGGCACCTGTTGGTGTACTAAAGTAGGGGTGCCTTAGTATCCCGACTTGTGCACGGGCAGTAGCAGCGTCCCGTGGTCTGGCTCACCACGCGCCCGCCAAAGCCCACTCTGGACCCCTTGAAGCCATTCAAGAACAAAGTATTCAAGTTAAGAGACAAGACCCCGGCAAGAGGAGCTTGCCGGGAAGGCCGCACCAGGCTCAAGGTTATCATTCCAGCACAAGACCCTGGCAAGAGGAGCTTGCCAGGAAGGCCAAAGAACAGCACCTCAGAAGATATATCGTGGCGCATCATGCGCCCCCGCAGGACCCGGAGAGCGACAAACTTCCGGGCCCGGCAAGATAGCAACCCCGGCAAGGTGCTTGCCGGGGGAGACTTACACTGTGTGCCTGCGCTCCAGCTCATCTGGCCACGCGTCGCCCTGGGGCCCTTCCAGGGGCGCGTGGCAGATGGCTGTGCAGCCTGGGGTACACGGTGGCAAGCCGCAGTGACAAGGCCATCGCCGTGGCGAACGGAGACGCATGGACGGACGCTTTTGGGGTGACGGCGACGGGCATTCAATGCCCTTGTCCCCCATCGTCAGGTTTAGGTATAGACCACTCTGCATACACTGTTCATGCACTGTTACAACTACCACCAATTTTACGCTTTTACCCTCCTCTACGTTGACACCTGTCGGTGACCCCTTTGAGCTATAAAAGGAGGCCCATGCACAACGTAGAGGGGGTTTGATTCCAGAAACTTGATCACTCCCACCCTCGGTGTAGCTAGTACTGTAGATCTTCAAGCTCCCGAGCTCAAGAACTCAATACAACCAAGGCAGGAGTAGGGTTTTACGCATCCGTGCGGCCCGAACCTGGGTAAACTGCTCGCGTGTGCCCCTCGATCTGCTCTCTGTGCTCCCTCCGCTCCCTTGCCGTACCGAAAAGGGGCTCCGGTCTCATAGGTGTTCGTGGGCGACCAGTTTCCCCGACAGAGGCTGACAATTCCAATGATCCTATTACAGATGAAGAGCCAGCTGTTGATCCCAACAGTGTATCTATCTCTGATGCTGAGACTGAAGACGGTGCAGAACCTGAAGGTAAGGATAATGAGAAGAATGATCCGCCTGAAGTTCGAGAAGAAGATGCACCTGACAAACGTAAGAGGTACACTAGAGAAGACTTCGTCGCAAGAAGACATGGGAAGGAAAGAGAACCATGGGTACAGAAACCCATGCCCTTTCCAGGTAAGTCTCTCAAATCTAAAGAAGAAGAGCATTACAATAAGTTTTGTGAGTGGATTAAACCTCTTTTTCTTCAAATCCCTTTGACTGATGCTATTAAGTTACCTCCCTATTCAAAATATATGAAACATATTGTCACTAATAAAAGAAAAGTTCCTAATGAAGCAATATCTACTATGCTTGCTAACTACTCTTTCAGTGGCAAGATTCCTGAGAAGCTTGGTGATCCAGGTATACACACCATTCCTTGCTCCATAAAGAATAATTATGTCAAAACTGCCTTATGTGATCTTGGAGCAGGAGTGAGTGTTATGCCTCTCTCTCTCTTTACAAGAGGCTTTGTTTAGAGAAACTAATTCCTACAGATATCTCTCTTCAGATGGCTGACAAGTCAACCGCCGTTCTGATAGGTATTTGTGAGGATGTTCCAGTAGAAGTTGCTAATTGTTTGATCCTTACTGATTTTGTTGTGCTTGACATGCCCGAGGATGGGAGCATGTCCATTATTCTTGGTAGACCTTTTCTTAACACCGCAGGTGCTATTATTGATTGCAATAAAGGGAAGGTTACCTTCAATGTGAATGATAATGAACACACGGTGTATTTTCCAAAGAAGACCGACAGGAGGCATGGCCTCCACTCTATAGAAAATATCGAGACCGTGAAGATTGGAGAATGGGACTGTCCACTACATGTGCACCACAAATACAAAACTATTATGGTGGGGACAATGTCCATCAAAGTAAAGGTTCAGTGATTACTTCGTAAGAGGTGAGACTTTTTGCTCTATATATCGCCTATTTGTTGGTAAGACTTGATCAACCTTACTAGTGAATATGTTTTATATAGATAAAAAGTTGAGCTTGTTATGCTTTCATTTGTTTTAATTTTTTGTTCTCCTTGCTGTACCAAGTGTTTATGTTTTGAAGCTTCACAATACTAATCACTGCTTCAAGTTTTCAGAAAGTTATGCAGCTTTTTGAACTTCGAAAAAAATTCAACAGTGAAGTTTTCAGAAAAATTCCAGAAAAATAAAAATAAAAATTTCCATGTCGGGAGTGACCCAGAGGTACCTGGGGCCAGCCAGGGGGACCCACCAGTGGCCTGCCCCCTCCCCCCTCCAGGTAAGTCTTCTTCCTCCCTCTCTCTTTCTCTCCAAAAACACGAGTTCTGCACTTGTTCTTGCGTTCTTGCTGCTCTTGGAGGCGATTCTTCGATCTCTCTCTACAGCCTATCATTTGAGCTGAGATTTTGAACAAATACTCCCTGGTATGTAACTCCTCCACCCCTCCAATTAGATTTCTGATTGGTGGCTTCATTTGTGAGTATTTAGTAGTTCTTGGTGCTGTATAGATGAGCTTGCATGCATATGTAGAAATTTATTTTCCAAGTTTTGATGCAAGTTTATGCCTTAGGTAAGTGAGTTGAGTAGTTTGCTTTAACCCACTTTGTTTTAATCCTTGTTTTGTAATTTGCCAAAAATTTCAGAAATGAGTTTGTTAGGAAGGGCAAAGGGGTGGCTTCAGAAGAGGAGGCCCACACACTCCGATCGAGTTACTAGAGCCGCAGCTTCACCCTCGACTGCTAGGGTGAGCTACAACGAAGATCATGTGCCCTTAGAGTTGTTGGAAGACACAAGTCCAGCACGTGCTATGACGTTTCCATGTGATGAATTCCTTGAAGCTGCGGGAATCAAGGATGAGTTTTATAATCTTTGTGCTAATGCAAGTCTGACACGGCTCGTCACGTGCCGTGTTACTCAGTATCAAAAACTCACCTCCAGTTTCATTAACAGTTTTAGATATAATCCTGATTCAGGTGCTATTGAGTTTAAAATTTACAATGATCTTATCACCATGCCCTTGGGAAAGTATTGTGAAATAATAGGTGTGCCAAATGTTGGGAGGACGGCTAGGATGACCTCTCAGCCCTCCGAGCTGAAAACCGTCTTCAACTCTCTCTGCAGCATGGGTACGAGGGATATTCATCGGTCAAAGATCTCCAGCATCTTATTCCCTCACCTCAGGTATTTTGCATATTATGTTGCTAGAGGGGTGTTAGCTCGTGACAACACGAGCAACACTTCTGCGCCGGATATTGCTATCGTGGCAGCCGCCCTCTCAGGGAGGTCTGATTATAATCTGGGTGCCTTAATTGCTCGACGCCTTGCTATGAACGGTAACAAGGGAGACTTATATGGTGGCGTTTATGCCACACATATCTTAGAATATCTTGGAGGCACCGCACACCCTGATGATCAGCCTTTTACTTATTTAAGCTTTGATCTTGCTGCTATGAAAAGGCATAAGTTTGTTACCATGACTTCTGAGCTTGATAATCTTGTTTATATCTTGCGTTTCGAAACAACCGCGGAACGCGAGATCCGTCTACCTGCACCTCTTTTGTTTGACTTTTCTCGCAGGAACGGATGGTCCTTTGATGTTATCTAGTTCGATGAGTTCATGGCCCAGCATCAGTTTCATAACCCCATGGAGGGGGTTGTCCCCGACGAGGAGGAGCACGGTGAGTTACCACCTTTTCAGGGGAGGACCGGCACCCAGTTTGGTGATGGGTCTTCCTCCACTTGGAGTACGGACCCTTCTTCGTGGGAGACTCCGAGGAGTTCGGTGTACGCGCCAGCATCCTTTTACGACCCTTGGACTCACCACTGTTCCCCCGGAGCAGGAGGCTCCTGGGGGCAGTAGCTACTACCAACTTAGGCCAAAAGCCTAAGCTTGGGGGAGTACGTGCCCCTCTCACTTTCCCATTGTATTATCCATTTTATTCGCTTTGATCTTTTCGAGGTTTTTGCCCGTTCTTCTTTATTATTTCTTTCTTTGCAAAAACAACAAAAAGATTTTCTCTCTCTTTTGCTTTCGTTCAACCTTTGAAATAATCCAAAAAGATTTCCTTTCTCTCTTTAGTTTGCTTTGTTTTCAGAGTTCAGCTCGAGTCCGTGATGGCATTTAATTATATTTCCTACGTTCGATCGTGCAAGTGACGAGGCAGTAATGACGAAGATCGACTGAAGGGAAGCAACAAGGAAGACCGGTATGAACTATTCTTGTTTCTACTTTTGTACATATGCCTGTACTTATGATCTAGAGACCAGCTTGTAGCGACATAGTGCTATGTTTACAATGCTCTTCCAGTGGTTCATGATTTCCTTGTGGCTAGTCTCGAATAGCTAGAGTATATAATGTGTTATTGAAATGATTTACATGCATTGCACTATTCACAGTTTGGTATACTAAGGTGGTATTTCCCTTTGGAGAATTTTTGGATTGACTTGGCACATGTTTACACATGTTTAAGACTAAAAAGTCTGCTCTGCCTTGATGATCTTTGAGTTTTAGAATAGTTATATCACTTCCACGCCCGATTCAATGTTGCTTTGTCGCTCTGCATGATTATGACCGTTATTGCTCTCTAGTTGGTCGCTTCCCAGTCTTTTGCTAACCTCCACCTGTACTAAGCGGACTGACTGCTTGTGCATCCAAAATCCTTAAAACCTGTTATGCCATATGAGTCCACCATACCTTCCTATACATGGTATTTACCTGCCATTCCTAACGAAGACTTTCGTGTACCATCTCGAAATTAATCAAAAGCATTTCTCTTTTTGTGCCTCTGTTTTAGCTCATGAGGAAGTAGTAGTTAATTCATGATCTTCTTAAGTTGGACAAGTTTCACCCCGTGATTGCATGTCTAATCTGCAAACCCATAATACAACAAACAAACCCTCCTTCATGCTTTGTTCATGAGAAAACAGAAAACTTTGGCAGTGATAAACAAAGGAGATTAAGAGGATGTGATCGTCCTCATGCGGGAGCCGTTCCTCGAAACTTGTCCAGCTCAAGAAGTAATTGGGTTATCTACTAGCATTCGTTGACGAAATATGCACCTCTCAAAAACATTCTTTCCTCTGTTTTTAAAAAGCAAGAGCTCTGGTACATGTTTAGTTTTTGTTTCCGACCACGGGTTTTCAACCTCGCCATCAATTTCCACGGTTCGAGAGTCTCCACCTTCTTTCTTCAAAGCACCAACTAGGAGAGCATAGTTGTCATTCTGAGTGTAATGTGCATTGTCCCAAAGTATTACATTGTCTTCTGCATGCTTGTGATATTATTTATTCTGAAATCCTTAGTTCTAGTCTCCATTAAAACTCTGGAGGAGTTTCTGCATTTATGTTTTGCTTCACACATGGAGGCTAGCGAGATACCACCCTAATATGCTCAAGCTATGTGCAATGTAATCTTGTCTTGATTTTCAGTAGTATATTATTTACTTTTAGGTATTTGTGATCGGTCACTTGAAAGAAGGATTGCTCCGTGCATTGTCCTCGTAGCATTGTTTCAATACTTGCTAGACTCTTTTCGTAGTACATGCTTATATACATCTAATGAAACAAAAGAGTTTGTCAAAGTTTTCTTCGTCTCGTCCAGTTCGTTGAACTGAATTGCTTGAGGACAAGCAATATGCTAAGCTTGGGGGAGTTGATACGTCTCAAACGTATCTACTTTTCCAAACACTTTTGATATTGTTTTGACCTCATTCTTGCATGATTTGAACTAAACTAACCCGGACTGACGCTGTTTTCAGCAGAGCTGCCTGTATGGTTTTATTGTGTGCAGGAAAACGGATTTTTAGGTATCTCAGAAAATTCCACGAAAAATCACAGAAAATCCACGCACCCGAAGGAACCTGGTGCCAGAAGAGGGGCCAGAGGGCGGCCAGGGGGGCTCCAGGCGCCCTGGTGGCGCGGCCCACCCCCTGGCTGCGCCGGGAGGCCGCCTGGGTGGGCCCCACCTCCCCTGGTGCCCTACTTTGACCCGTATTTTAGCTCGTGACGGAGAAATCCCACATCAGAAGTTCTTTTCCCAGTTTCCGTCGCGGAGCCGCCGCCACCCTCTGTTCTTCTTCGGGAGGGCTAATCTAGAGGCTGATTTGGCCTCCGGAGAGGGGAGATCGTCGCCATCGTCATCATCATAACCACTCCATCCTCCCTCCATGACTTTTCCTTCCATGTGTGAGTAATCCCCTGCTGTAGGCGAAGGGGGTGGTAGGGATTGGATGAGTTAGATCATGTAATAGTTTATCAGATCGTTGGGGGCATGTTGCCTATCATCTACTATGGTGTTTATCATCTTTGCTTCAAGTTGTTATTCTTAATGCTTGTCACTTAGGGCCCGCCCGAGTGCCATGATTTCAGATCTGAACCATATGTGTTTGCATGAATATATTTGTGTTCTTGATCCTATCTATGAGTTGTTTGCACCTATTACGGTTCGGAACCGGCGATCCCAAAAGTGACAGCTTGGGACACCAAAGGGGATGGTCCGTAGTTTGAGGATTACATGTATCCATTGAGTTTATTGCTTTGTTCCGGTGCTCTTTGACAGGAGCACCTTAATATCCATAAGTTCTTTTTGGCCCCGTTCATAGCGGGATGGTAGGACAAAAGATGTTGTGCAAGTTCTTATTGCAAGCACATACAACTACCTATGGGATACATGCCTAATGTTTGATATTTGCCTAGATGATCATTACTTTTCCGTGTGCCTTGCCCCAAGTTAGAATCATGATATATCTCATCCATGCAGCGCCTAACCATCCATCTCCCTAGCCTACAGTGTTTTAAATCCTGCTGGTTACTAGTTGCTACTTTTGCTGTTTACTTTTACTATCACCACCATCACTATCATATCACCGTTACCACTTATCTTTTGTTGCAAGTAAGTATATTTCAGGTGCGGTTGAATTGACAACTCAACTGTCAAAGCTTATAAATACTCTTTGGCTCCCCGTGTGTCGAATCAATAAGTTGGGTTATTCTTACCCGCGAAGACTATCTCGATCCCTTACGGTTGAGGGTTATCAGCATCTTCACTAGGAAGGCCGGAGAATTGATCTTTCATGACAAGATTCAACAAAACAACATTGATCTCGCAAGATTCAGCATCGGTAATAGGAGCAATCGGAGTGCTAATAAAGTCATTGTTGCTGGTATTGGAGAAGTCACACAATTTGGTATTGTTCTGAGCCATAGTGACAAGCAAGCAATCCAACACACACAAGCAAACAAGAAGCAAGCGAATGATAAACACACGGCGGAAGAAGGGCAAATTAAACGGCAAGGGTGAAGTGGGGGAGAGGAAAACGAGAGGCAATAAAAGTAATGTGAAGGATAAGGGTTTGTGATAGGTACTTGGTATATGAATTTTGCGTAAGCCTCCCCGGCAACGGCGCCAGTAATTCTTCTTGCTACTTCTCGAGCTTGCGTTGTATTCCCTCGAAGAGGAAAGGGAGATGCAGCATAGTAGCGTAAGTATTTCCCTCAGTTTTTTAGGACCAAGGTATCAATCCAGTAGGAGACCATGCGCGAGTCCCTCGCACCTGCACAAACAAATAGGAACTTTGCAGCAAATGCGATAAGGGGTTGTCAATCCCTTTACGGTCACTTACGAAAGTGAGATCTGATAGAGATGATAGTTTATATTTTTGGTATTTTTGGTTTATAAGAACAGAAAATAAAAGCGATAAAAGTAAATTAGATGGAGATTGACATGTTGAGAATAGACCCCGGGGCCATAGTGTTCTCTAGTGGCTTCTCTCATGATAGAGATATTCTACGACGGGTAAACAAATTATTGTCGAGCAATTGATAGAAAATAGAATAATTATGAGACTATCTAGGTATTATCATTGTATATAGGCATCACGTCCGAGACAAGTAGACCGACTCCTGCCTGCATCTACTACTATTACTCCACACATCGACCGTTATCCATCATGCATCTAGTGTATTAAGTTCAAAAGAACAGAGTAACGCCTTAAGCAAGATGACATGATGTAGAGGGATAAACTCAAGCAATATGATATAAACTGGGAAAGGACACCGCAAGATTGAACCCAAAGCCAAGCACTTCTCCCATTGCAAGAACTATAGATCTAGTAGGCCAAACCAAACCAATAATTCGAAGAGACTTGCAAGGATATTATGAGCACATCTAAATAGTTCAGAGAAGAACCAAATATATTTCATAGATAATCTTGATCATAAACTCACAATTCATCGGATCTCGACAAACTCACCGCAAAAAGAGATTACATCGAATAGATCTACTCGAAGACCGAGGAGAACTTTTGTATTGAGATCCAGAGAGACAGAAGAAGGCATCTAGATTAAAAGCGAATAGTTATGAGACTATCTAGGCATGATCATTGTATATAGGCATCACGTCCGAGACAAGTAGACCGACTCCTGCCTGCATCTACTACTATTACTCCATACATCGACCGTTATCCAACATGCATCTAGTGTATTGAGTTCATAAGAACAGAGTAACGCCTTAAGCAAGATGACATGATGTAGAGGGATAAACTCAAGCAATATGATATAAACCCCATCTTTTTATCCTCGATGGCAACAATACAATGCGTGCCTTGCTGCCCCTACTGTCACTAGGAAAGGACCCCGCAAGATTGATCCCAAAGCCAAGCACATCTCCCATTGCAAGAACTATAGATCTAGTAGGCCAAACCAAACCAATAATTCGAAGAGACTTGCAAGGCAAGGATATTATGAGCACACATAAATAGTTCAGAGAAGAACCAAATATTTTTCATAGATAATCTTGATCATAAACCCACAATTCATCGGATCTCGACAAACACACTGCAAAAAGAGATTACATCGATAGATCTACTCGAACACTGAGGAGAACTTTTTATTGAATTCCAGAGAGACAGAAGAAGGCATCTAGATACTAGCTATGGACCCGAAGGTCTGTGGTAAACTACTCACAACTCATGGTCAGGGCGATGATGATGATGACGAAGAACTCCGTGTTGGATCCCCCTCCGATGGAGCTCCGGAATAGGATCCAAGATGGGATCATATGGGAACAGAAGGTTACGTCGGTGGAATTAGGGTTTTCTCTTTGTTGTCGAAGGTTTCGGGGTATGTAGACTTATATAGGAAGAAGGAGCACACTGGGGGACGCTGGAGGGGCCCACGAGGCAGGGGGCGCTCGAGGGGGAATTATGTCGGATACAATTCATCATGTAAAAGTTATAACCTAGGATGACACAGAATTAGCTCCAGTTCATCAATGTAATGTAGGCATGTATTCCGAATATAGTCATACGTGCTTATGGAAAACAACTTGCATGACATCTTTTGTCCAACCATCCCGTGGCAGCAGGGTCCTAGTAGAAACTAAGGGATATTAAGGCCTCCTTTTAATAGAGTACCGGACCAAAGCATTAACACATAGTGAATACATGAACTCCTCAAACTACAGTCATCACCGGGAGTGGTCCTGATTATTGTCACTTCGGGGTTGCCGGATCATAACACATAATAGGTGACTATAGACTTGCAAGATAGGATCAAGAACACACATATATTCATGAAAACATAATAGGTTCAGATCTGAAATCATGGCACTCGGGCCCAAGTGACAAGCATTAAGCATAACAAAGTCATAGCAACATCAATCATAGAACATAGTGGATACTAGGGATCAAACCCTAACAAAACTAACTCGATTACATGGTAAATCTCATCCAACCCATCACCGTCCAGCAAGCCTACGATGGAATTACTCACGCACGACGGTGAGAATCATGGAATTAGTGATGGAGGACGGTTGATGATAACGATGGCGATGATCTCCACTCTCCGGAGCCTCGAACGGACTCTAGATCAGCCCTCCCGAGAGAGATTAGGGCTTGGCGGCGGCTCCGTATCGTAAAATGCGATAATTCTTCCTCTCTTTTTTTCTCCCCGAAAGTGAATATATGGAGTCCGGGGGTATGTCGGTGGAGCATCAGGGGGCCCACGAGTCAGGGGGGCGCGCCCAGGGGGAGGGGGCGCGCCCCCCACCCTCGTGGACAGGGTGTGGGCCCCCTGACGTAGATCCTTCCACAGATATTTTGTATATTTTCCAAAAAATATCTCCGTTGATTTTCAGGTCATTCCGAGAACTTTTTATTTCTGCACAAAAACAACACCATGGCAATTCGGCTGAAAACAGCGCCAGTCCGGGTTAGTTCCATTCAAATCATGCAAGTTAGAGTCCAAAACATGGCCAATAGTGTTTGGAAAAGTAGAGACGTTGGAGACATATCAATGGGTTGGATAAGATTTATCATGTAATCGAGTTAGTTTTGTTTGTGTTTGATCCCTAGTATCAACTATGTGCTGAGATTGATGTGGCTATGACTTTGCTATGCTTAATGCTTGTCACTAGGGCCTGAGTGCCATGATTTTAGATCTGAACCTACTATGTTTTCACTAATATATTTGTGTTCTTGATCCTATCTTGCATGTCTATAGTCACCTACTATGTGTTATGATCTGGCAACCCCGGAGTGATAATAGCCGGAACACTTCCCGGTGCTTGATGGCTTCTCGCCCCTCGTTGGTTACCCCAAGTGGAAGGTTTGAGATGCAGTGTAGCCGTAGTTTTCCCTTGGCAAAGATACCAAGGATCGAATTCCCCTGAGACTCCAAGGTTCAACAAGAAGGTGTCAACTGCTAACGGCGCCAGATATTTAGCAATCGACTGGACCTGCACATAGATACAAATAACTTTGCTCCCAACGAGTACAAAGAGGTTGTCAATCCCTCCGGCCTTGTCATTTACAAAGGATCAAACGCAAGAGATAATAGTGATAGGTATAACTTCAACTAGTAAGTAAGAACTGAAAGTAAATAGCGGATGTGATCAGTGATGGTAATATGGACCGGGGTCCCATGATGTTCACTAGTGATGTCTCTCTCCCAAAATACGATAAAACAGCTATGTGAGGTAAACGAATTACAGCTGGGCAATTGACAGGATTATGTACGCAAACCAATGCTAACTATGCTGCAAGAAAGGTAGAGGCTCAAAAGCATGGGCGGTACGCCAAGGCAAGTAGACCGAAATCCATCTGCATCTACTACTAATCATCCACCTTGAGATATCTATCCAGAACATCTCGCTGGTATTAAGTTGCGAGTCCCACCCATAGTGTAAACTCAAAGCAACAGACAACTGCATTAAAAGAACTTTGCGTAAAGTAAACAATCCTTGCACCCGCGAGTACAAGCACCGTTGTTTTCCCCCTTGTGGCAACAACACATCCCCTAGACTCATGTTTCTGTCACTCAAGCTAGTCATCGAGGGGCATGAACCCACAATCAAGCATAACGTTCCCTCTTGGAGTTACTACCTACTACTTGGCCAAAGCAATAAACAGCAATGGAGAACATGCAAGAATTACTTCAAGAACATAAATATAAAAGAGGTAATTCAAATATATTACTCAAACACAATCTGAACATAATCTCATAATCCATCGGATCCCAGCAAACTCATCATAGCAACAGCATAAGGATTACATATGTGCCTCGATCATGTAGGGCAGCTCACGAGGTCTAATTAGTGAAGAACAAAGAGGGGAGGAGAACATCACATAGCTACTGGTCATGGACCCATGGTCCAAGGGAGACTACTCACAACTCATCCGGGAGGCGGCCATGGTGGTGGAGAGGCTCCCGGTGGTGATCCTTCCATCCGGCAGGTTGCCGGGAAGAGTACTCCTGGTGCTCCCGATCTTGGAAGCGTGGCGGCGGCGGAACAGAGATGAGATCGCGAAAAAGGGTTCCGTCCTCGAGGGTTTCGGGACGCGGTGTAAATATATGCCAAACGGGGGCATCAGCGGAGACCTGGGGGGCCCAGGCGCCCCCCGGCGCGGCCAGGAGGGGGCCGCGCCCCCAGGGCGCGTGGAGCCCTGGTGGCCCCCCTCCGGCCCTACTTTGGCCGCATGGAAGCATCCGGAACGCTGATTTTTTATATATTTTTCTGGCAGTTTACGTAATGGGAAAACCTGAAATACAAAAACAGCAGAAAACAGAAACTGGCACTTGGGTGCACTGAGTTAATAGGTTAGTCCAAATATGATCAAAAGTGTATGGAAGTGCATAAATATCATAGCAATATCACACAAAAGAGGCATGGAGCAAGCAGAAATTATAGATACGTTTTGGACGTATCAACATCCCCAAGCTTAATTCCTGCTCGTCCTCGAGTAGGTAAATGATAACAAGCATAATTTCTGTGGTGACATGCTATTAACCATATAAGGACTTTTCACAGTCACATGACAAAAGCTTACTGAGACAGTAAGTTGCCTCATGAGAGAATCACAAAGAACTGAAAGTTTTACAATATGATACTGAAACATCAAATAGATTTGTAGTGAGCATGGTGTGCAAATTTGATAAAGTGGTATCTCGCTTGCCCCCTTTAGTGAAGCAAAACATAAATGCAGGGGCACCTCCAAGGTTTAAGTGACGACTAGATACAATGATTTCAGAATAAACGATATCATAATCATGCAAAAGGCAATGGTACTTTGGGACAATGCACATTACACTCAGAATGACAATCATGCTCTCAATAGTTGGTGCTTTAAAGAAGGTGGAGACTCTCGAACTATGGCTTTTGATGGCAAGGTTGAAAACCCGTGGTCGGAAACAAAAACTAAACATGTACCAGAGCTCTTGGTTTTAAAAACAGAAGTAAAAATTATTATTTTTTGAATATGCATGTTTCGTCAAAGAATGCTAGCAGATAACTCAATCACTTCTTGAGATGGACAAGTTTCGAGGAACGGCTCCCGCATGAGGACGATCACATCCTCTTAATCTCCTTTGTTTATCACTGCCAAAGTTTTCTGATTTCTCATGAACAAAGCGTGAAGGAGGGTTTGTTTGTTGTATTATTTTTTAATGAGCCGAGCGCACTCTATGCCAGTTCCTTCTCGTATTATGGGTTTGCACATCAGACATGCAATCCCGGGGTGAAGCTTGTCCAACTTAAAAAGATCATGAATTAACTACTACTTCCTCATGAGCTAAAACAGAGGCTCAAAATAGAAATGCTTTTTTGAATAATTTCGAGATGGTACATGAAAGTCTTCATTAGGAATGGCAGGTAAATACCATGTATAGGAAGGTATGGTGGACTCATATGGCATAACTGGTTTAAAGGATTTTGGATGCACAAGCAGTCAGACCGCTTAGTACAGGCGAAGGTTAGCAAAAGACTGGGAGCGACCAACAAAGAGAGCAATGATGGTCATAATCATGCAGAGCGACCAAGCAACATTGAATCAGGCATGGAAGTTATATCGCTACTCAGAAACTAAAGATCACCAAGGCTTGATAGACTTTCTTTACAGTCTTAAATATGCGTGAGCATACGCCAAGTCAATCAAAATAAATTTCTGGAGGAAGATATCACTAAACCATACCACATCATAGGCAAACAAATCATGTTGGTACTCCAATAACACATTGAGAACCCCCCAGCTATTTGAGACTAACCATAAGAAAACATGAACTACTAAGCATCATTATGCACATAGCATTTTTATCATAGACATATCGACCAGTGCAACAGAAGCCAACTCTCTTAATAAGATAAGCATGATAACTAAAGAGAGTTCCCGCGACCAACTAAACAAAAGCTCTTTAAAAAGATAAGCATGAAAACTAAGAGCTGAACATGATAGTAGCTATTGAAAGACAAAGAACACACACAGCAAAGATAGACATGAAAATTCTATGTTATGTTCTAGGTTGAAGTGGAGCGTGTTTCTCTCCCACACAAAGAAAGCCAACTCGTTATGAAAAGCAAGCAAAGCTAAAGAAAACTAAAAAGGAAACTAAAAGCAAGACGCTCCAAGCATAGCACATAACACATGAAGTGATAAAAATATAGTGGAACGAAAGACGAACTGATAATTGTTGATGGAGAAGGGGATGCACGGGGGCATCCCCAAGCTTAGACGCTTGAGTCTTCTTGAATATTTCTTGGGGGTGCACGGGGGCATCCCCAAGCTTGAGCGTTTGACACTCCTGAATCTTTTTATCATCTTCCCTCGCACACTTGAAAACTCCCTTCATACATAACTCATCATAATCTGATTAGCGAGGTTAGTACCCATAATAAAATAATTGTTCCTTGCTGGAAATAAGGATATTCTTGAAGGTCTACTGTTTCTCAATATTGCCAAAAGGTTTTTGCAAAGAAAAAGCAAGCTCAAGGTTTGCAAAATGAAGGAAAGGCAAAACAGGACAGAATCTGTGAAAAACAGACCAGCAGGTAGTAAATAATTTTTTCGGGGCACTTCTGCAACTCAAATCAAAAAACTCAGAAAAGATGCCCGAAAGACAATTGTATAGAGCACGCTGTCGAAAAAATTCAGACCAAAAAGATTAACTGGTGATTTTATACAAAGTTTTCTGTCCAAGGGCAGAATCTGTTTCCTGGACAGCACGTCACAACTTTTGAACTTTCTTGCAATCAGAGGCTACACTTGGCACAAAGCTGAAAAGTAAAGATACAATGATGATGCTACTGTAGTAAAAACATCAAGACACAACAAAAGCAAAATAAAATTTTGTTCATTGTGGGTTGCCTCCCAAAAGCGCTTTCTTTTATGCCTTTAAGCTAGGCATAATGCAAAGAGATCAAGTTTTATCAAGAGTAAAAGAATAGCTAGCCCGTATAACGGACTCAAAAGGTAACTTAATCTTCTTTCTAGGGAAGTGTTCCATCCCTTTCTTGAGAGGAAATTGGAATCTTATATTCCCCTCTTTCATGTCAATGATGGCACCAACGGTGTGTAGGAAAGGACGTCCCAAAATAATTGGACAAGAAGGTTCACATTCAATATCCATAATAGTAAAATCAATGGCAACATAATTGTCATTGACAATGATAAGAACATCGTCGATCCTCCCCAAAGGTTTCTTTATGGAAGAATCAACAAGACGAACACCAAAAGAACAAGAATCAAAAGGTTTCAGTTTAAGCATATCATATATTCTTTTGGGCATAACGGAGGTACTAGCTCCAACATCACATAAAGCATAGCAAGAGAAGTTATTCAACTTAATTTTAATCATAGGATCCCAACCATCTTCTAGCTTTCTAGGTATGGAGGCTTCTACTCTAAGTTTATCCTCCCTAGCTTTGATGAGAGCATTAGTGATATGCTCTGTAAAGGCAAGATTAAGCGTGCTAGTGCAGGGATCTCTAGACATCTTGTGAAGGAATTCAATAACTTCGGTAAGGGTGCAATTATCAAAATCAAGGTCACTACTATCAAGTAAAGTGGTAGTGGTGTCCTTTAGGCTCACTTGTTTGGTAGTTTCTATGGTCATAGCATCACCATTAATAGGTCCAATAGGACCAGGAGTGCATTGGGTGCTAAGAGTTTGGATATCCTCAACAACTTGGATAGTAGCAACAGTGTGGTGGGTAGGAAGGTTCTTAATTCTATCTTCTTCCTCCTTTTCTCTAGCCCATCTCTCTTTAAGTTTAGCCAACATCCTAATGTTTTCATTAATTTGCACTTGAATAGCATTCATAGGAGTGACCTTCCTCTCCTCAAGAGGAGAAGTTCTAATTTTAAGCAATTCTACCTCATGGGCTAAATTGTCTACCTTCGAAGAGAGATCATCTAGTTTGGCTAGTTTTTCTTCTACACTCTTATTGAAGGCTTTTTGGGTAGTGATGAAATCTTTAAGCATAATCTCTAGTTCAGAAGTGGAGTTCTTGGCACTAGGATAAGCATTGTTGTTCCCATAAGAATTAGAGGGGAACGGTCTAGGATTGCTACCAAAATTACTCCTATAAGCATTGTTATTGAAATTGTTTCTAGAGATAAAGTTCACATCTATTTGTTCTTGAGCAATCAAAGAATTTAAAGGAACATCACGACGATCAAAAGAAGATTGCTTGGAAAGTAGAGACATAATCAAGTCAACTTTTTCATTTAGGGAGGAAATCTCCTCGACAGAGTTTACCTTCCTACCTGTTGGAGCGCGTTCGGTGTGCCATTGGGAATAATTGGTCATCATCTCATCGAGAAGCTTCGTGGCAGCACCAAGTGTAGTTGACATAAAGGTTCCTTTCGCGGCCGAATCTAACAAGCTCCGCGAGGTAAAGTTCAAGCCTGCATAAAAAGTTTGGATAACCATCCAAGTAGTCAAACCATGAGTAGGGCAGTTCTTGACAAGAGATTTCATGCGTTCCCAAGCTTGGGCAACGTGTTCATTATCCAATTGTTTAAAATTCATTATGTTACTCCTTAGTTGGATAATTTTGGCAGGTGGATAGTATTTTCCAATAAAAGCATCTTTGCACTTGTCCCAAGAATCTATGCTATTCCTAGGCAAGGATTGAAACCAAATTTTAGCTCCTCCTCTCAAGGAGAAAGGAAAAAGCTTAAGCTTAACAATATCACCATCTATTTCAGTGTACTTTTGCATATCACAGAGTTCAACAAAATTGTTTAAGTGTAAAGCACCATCATCTCCAGCACCGGAGAATTCATCTTTCATAACTAGGTTCAGTAAACCAGGTTTAATTTCATAAGAAGGTGCTGAAGTGGCAGGTGTAGTGATGGGCGTGCAGATAAAGTCATCGTTATTATGACTAGTGAAGTCACACAACTTGGTGTTCTCGGTGGAACCCATAGCAGCAAGCAAGCAAGATAACTATTTTTGTGATTTTTGATAAAAGATACTAAAGCAAAAACTGAAAGGTAAACTTACAAGACTAAAAGCAAAGGTAAAAGATAGCGTGCAACTCCCCTATCTTGAAGAGTGGAGTCCCCGGCAATGGCGCCAGAAAACTTTGCTTGATGGCTTCTCACCCCTCGTTGGTTACCCCAAGTGGAAGGTTTGAGATGCAGTGTAGCGGTAGTTTTCCCTTGGCAAAGATACCAAGGATCGAATTCCCCTGAGACTCCAAGGTTCAACAAGAAGGTGTCAACTGCTAACGGCGCCAGATATTTAGCAATCGACTGGACCTGCACACAGATACAAATAACTTTGCTCCCAACGAGTACAGAGAGGTTGTCGATCCCTCCGGCCTTGTCGTTTACAAAGGATCAAACGCAAGAGATAATAGTGATAGGTATAACTGCAACTAGTAAGTAAGAACTGAAAGTAAATAGCGGATGTGATCAGTGATGGTAATATGGACCGGGGTCCCATGATGTTCACTAGTGATGTCTCTCTCCCAAAAGACGATAAAACAGCTATGGGAGGTAAACGAATTACAGCTGGGCAATTGACAGGATTATGTGCGCAAACCAATGCTAACTATGCTGCAAGAAAGGTAGAGGCTCAAAAGCATGGGCGGTACACCAAGGCAAGTAGACCGAAATCCATCTGCATCTACTACTAATCATCCACCTTGAGATATCTATCCAGAACATCTCGCTGGTATTAAGTTGCGAGTCCCACCCATAGTGTAAACTCAAAGCAACAGACAACTGCATTAAACGAACTTTGCGTAAAGTAAACAATCCTTGCACCCGCGAGTACAAGCACCGTTGTTTTCCCCCTTGTGGCAACAGCACATCCCCTAGACTCATGTTTCTGTCACTCAAGCTAGTCATCGAGGGGCATGAACCCACAATCAAGCATAACGTTCCCTCTTGGAGTTACTACCTACTACTTGGCCAAAGCAATAAAAAGCAACGGAGAACATGCAAGAATTACTTCAAGAACATAAATATAAAAGAGGTAATTCAAATATATTACTCAAACACAATCTGAACATAATCTCATAATCCATCGGATCCCAGCAAACTCATCATAGCAACAGCATAAGGATTACATATGTGCCTCGATCATGTAGGGCAGCTCACGAGGTCTAATTAGTGAAGAACAAAGAGGGGAGGAGAACATCACATAGCTACTGGTCATGGACCCATGGTCCAAGGGAGACTACTCACAACTCATCCGGGAGGCGTCCATGGTGGTGGAGAGGCTCCCGGTGGTGATCCTCCCCTCCGGCAGGGTGCCGGGAAGAGTTCTCCTGGTGCTCCCGATCTTGGAAGCGAGGCGGCGGCGGAACAGAGATGAGATCGCGAAAAAGGGTTCCGTCCTCGAGGGTTTCGGGACGCGGTGTAAATATATGCCAAAGGGGGGCATGAGCGGAGACCTGGGGGTCCAGGCGCCCCCCGGCGCGGCCAGGAGGGGGGCCGCGCCCCCAGGGCGCCTGGAGCCCTGGTGGCCCCCCTCCGGCCCTACTTTGGCCGCATGGAAGCTTCCGGAACGCTGATTTTTTATATATTTTTCCCGGAATTTTTCTGGCAGTTTACGTAATGGGAAAACCTGAAATACAAAAACAGCAGAAAACAGAAACTGGCACTGGGGTGCACTGAGTTAATAGGTTAGTCCAAATATGATCAAAATTGTATGGAAGTGCATAAATATCATAGCAATTTCACACAAAAGAGGCATGGAGCAAGCAGAAATTATAGATACGTTTTGGACGTATCAGTGATGACCATAGGTTGGGGAGTTCATGTATTCACTAAGTGCTAATGCTTTGGTACGGTACTCTATTAAAAGTAGGCCTTAATATCCCTTAGTTTCCATTAGGACCCCGCTACCACGGGAGGGTAGGACAAAAGATGGCATGCAAGTTCTTTTCCATAAGCACATATGACTATATTCGGAATACATGCCTACATTATATTTATGAACTGGAGCTAGTTCTGTGTCACCCTAGGTTATATCTGCTAGATGATGAATATTATCCAACACCTATCATTGTCGATCCATTGCCTACGAGTTCGTTCCATATTGATACTTGCTTCGTTACTTTTTTACTGCTATTGTCACCATCACTACAAAACTGCTACTATTACTTTTTCCATCATTACCGTTACTTCCACACTACTTTGTTACTAAATACTTTGCTGCAGATATTAAGTTTTCCAGGTGTGGTTGAATTGACAACTCAGCTGCTAATACTTGAGAATATTCTTTGGCTCCCCTTGTGTCGAATTAATAAATTTGGGTTGAATACTCTACCCTCGAAAACTTTTGCGATCCTCTATACTTGTGGGTTATCTAGACATTTTTCTGGTGCCATTGCCGGGGGAATAACTCTATTCTCTGAGTTACTTGGGATTTATATTTGTTGATCACTATGAAGAATCTGGAGGATGATAGAACCAAGATCGTTCCCTCTAGAACAAGGGGAGGTAAGGAACTATCATCTAGCTCTGCACTTGATTCACCATCTATTTTGAGTAAACTTGCGACACCTTCACGTGCTATTGATTCTGATATGTCGCATGTTATTGATGATGCCACTTCTATTATGAATGATGCTTATGATGCTACAACTATGCTAGATGAAACTGTGCCATTGGGTGAACTACTTGCTAAACATCTTGCTAGAGCTAGTACTATTGATTATGCTGAAGATGATGATATTTCTGAAACTGATGAAATTATTGATACTGAAAACTCTGAAACACATGTTAGAACTACTTCCCCTAGATATGAATTGCCTATTGTGCCTGAATGATATGTTATGGAAGGAGAAGTGGCTAGAGACTTTCTTGCTTGTGAGGATAGGAATGATGTTATGAAATTAGTACGCAGGTGGAAAGAAAAATCTTTGAATGCTAGAATGCAATATGATCTAAATTTGCTACTCCACCTATCCGTGTTACTGATAATGAATTCTCTGTTGATCCTGAGTTAATTACTTTGGTTGAATCTGATCCTTTCATGGTTATGAATCTGAAACTGTTGTGGCACATCTTACTAAATTACATGATATAACCACCCTATTTTCTCATGAGGAAAAGATTCACTATTATTATATTCTTAATTTGTTTCCTTTCTCAGTAAAGCATGATGCTAAGTTATGGTTTAATTATCTTGCTCCTGGTTGTCTGCGTAGTCCCCAAGATATGATTTACTACTACTCTGCAAAATATTTTCCTGCTCATAAGAAACAAGCTGCCCTACAGGAAATATTTAATTGTGTGCAAATCGAAGAAGAGAGTCTCCCACAAGCTTGGGGGAGGCTTCTCCAATTACTTAATGCTTTGCCCGGTCATCCTCTCAAGACAAATGAAATACTTAATATCTTTTATAATGGACTAACCGATGCTTCTAGGGACCACCTAGATAGTTATGCTGGTTGTGCTTTCAGGGAACGAACTATTGAGCAAGCTGAAAAATTATTGAATAATATATTGAGTAATGATAATGATTGGAGTCTTCCTGAACCAACTCCTAAGCCAACTCTGAAGAAAAGAGGTATTCTATTTCTCCGTCCCGAAGATATGCAAGACGCAAACAAATCTATGAAAGAAAAAGGTATAAAAGCTGAAAATGTTACGAATTTACCACCTATTGAAGAAATATATGGTCTTGCTAACCCGAAAATGGCAGTAGAGGTAAATTCTCTATATAGATTTGATGAAGGTGATATTCCTCATAATAAGTCTGCTAGTCAACGCTTAGATGAGTTTGATAATTTTACTGTGAAACAAGAAAACTTCAATGCTTATGTTAGTATACAACTCAAATGTAATGATTATATGCTGGAACGCTTGGGTGATCTTGTGACTAGAACTTCTAATGATCTTAAGCTTATTAGTAAACATGCTTCCATGGTTACCACTCAAGTAGAACATGTACTTAAGGCTCAAAATGATTTGCTTAATGAGTTGAATAGTAAGAATAATGATAAAGCTGTTATGGTTGCAACTAGAGGAGGTAAAGTGACTTAGGAACCATTGTATCCTGAGGGCCATCCTAATAGAATTGAGCAAAATTCTCAGAGAATTAATACCGATAAACCTAGTCGTAATAATAAAAAGAAAAGGAAAACTGATAGGACTTTGCATGCTTCTAGTGAACCTGTTATAGACACACCTGAGAATCCCAATAATATTTCTATTTCTGATGCTGAGACTCAGTCTGGTAATGAACATGAACCTAGTGATAATGTTAATGATGATGTTCATACTGATACTCAATGTAGTAATGATAATTATGTAGAGATTGAACCTGCTGTTGATCTTGATAACCCACAATCAAAGAATCGTTATGGTAAGAGAGACTTCATTGCTAGGAAACATGGTAAAGAAAGGGGACCATGGGTTCAGAAACCCATGCTATTTCCTCATAATCCATGCATTAAAAAGGATGATGAGGAATTTGAACGCTTTTGTGAGATGATCAGACCTATCCTTTTACGTATGCGTTTGACTGCTATGCTTAAAATGTCTCCTTATGCCAAGTATATGAAAGAAATTGTTACTAATAAAAGAAAGATACCGGAAGCTGAAGTTTCCACCATGCTTGCTAATTATACTTTTAAGGGTGGAATACCAAAGAAACTTGGAGATCGAGTAATAACCACTATACCATGCTCCATTAAAGGAAACTATGTTAAAACTGCCTTATGTGATCTTGGAGTCGATGTTAGTGTTATGCCATTCTCTTTGTATCGTATATTTGAATTGAATAAATGGACACCTACAGAAATCTCTTTGCAAATGGCTGATAAATCAACTCATATACCTATCAGTATTTGTGAGGATGTGCCTGTTGTGGTTGCAAACGTTACTATCTTAACAGACTTTGTTATTATTGATATTCGCGAGGACAACAATATGTCTCTCATCCTTGGTAGACCCTTTTTGAATACTGCAGGGGCTGTTATTGATTGCAACAAAGGCAATGTCACTTTTCATGTTAATGGTAATGAGCATACGGTACACTTTTCGAAGAAACAACCTCAAGTTAATAGCATCAATTCTAATAAAAAATCAACTATCGCTATTGGAGGGTTTGAATTCCCTCTCCCTACTGTCAAGAAGAAATATGATATTCTTATTGTTGGGGACATGCATATCCCCATTGAGGTAACCTAGTGTTATTCAAAAATTCTTCGGTTTTATGTTAATTCGAAAGAAGTTGGTTAATGAGACTTGATCAACCTCGTTGACGTATTCCTTTTGATGAGCATGAGATGGATGAATTCAGAGAACACCACCTTCTGTACCCACCTTTTACTTTCTGTTATTTAGATTAAATAATGCAAAATAGTATTATCTGCCTGTTTTCTAAATTATCTGTACAATAAAAAATATCCCTAAAATAAAAGTTCTCCAAATGCCCTGAAATTTAACATGATTTTTTGCGGAATATTGTAAGATTTTTGGGACCCAGTATGCACTAGGGGGCTGCACCAGTGGGCCACAAGGGTGGAGGGCGCGCCCTACCCCCTGGGCGCGCCCCTATCCTTGTGGGACCCACGTGGCCCCCTCCACTTATTCCAGCACCCATCCTCTCCTTCTTCCTCCAGAAAAAATCATCCACCAGCTCAAACCCGTGTTCTAGCTAATCTTGCTGCCATTTTCGATCTCCTTTCTCAACTCATCATTTCCAAAACTGTTTTGGGGGATTGTTCTTCAGTGTGTGACTCCTCCAATGATCCAATTAGTTTTTCTTCTAGTGCGTTATTTATTGCAAATTTTTGCTGATGTGGTGACCTTGTTCTTGAGATTGCATGTCAAATTTATATGGTTCAAAGTAGTTTTGATGCATGATATAGCCTCTAGACACTTGTTGGAGTAGTTTCTATCAATTTTGGTGAGTTTGGTTCACTTTTATTTTGAGTCACTAAAAATTTCAGAATTTTCAGAGAGATAAATTGTCTAGGAGACATACCAAGGTGGCCCTTCAAGAAAGCAAGCACCGAGGTTCACTATACGCGAATCGGACCTTGAACCACCAAGAGATGCTCAAGTACGGCCTTTTGAATGGCCGTCGGATGAATTTATAATTCGCACAGGTTTCATGGATGAGTTTGATGCGTATGTACAAAATTCCGGCCTTGAGGACTTCCTGTCAGATAAGTGCCGACAACACTATTACCTCACCGATTCCTTTGTGTCGAGGTTTGAGTTTTCATCTAAGCGCAATACTCGTATTGTCCTGTATGATAGTTATGATGAATCTTATACTATGGACTTAGAAGATTTTCGCGAAGCATGTAAGTGCCCACAGTGGGGTAGTCTCAATGATCCTCAAAAATCTGAGTACCGTGATTTCCTTGATATCATCACCGTGGGGGAAACTAGAAACAATACACAAGCCACCATAGGGAGCATTCATTTTCCTGCTATACATTATTTTGCCCCCTTTATAGGAAGATGCATTAATGGTAACATGATCGTAGCCACCTTTTTCCAGATCTAAGTATCCTTAAATGTACGGTGTTGGGTGATAAGCAATATAACTTAGGGGCAATTATTGTGACGAGGCTACATCGTAATGCTAAAGATGATGATATATTTGGAGGGATTTATGCAACTCGTTTAGCTAATTATTTAGGTGTACCCATAAGAGGATATGAGGTTGAGTTGCCACCTGCTTTTCTAGATTAAGAAGCTATGATACATTATCAGTTTCTCGAGACGAATGAGCAACAGCTTATCGACTAATCTTTGACAGATGGCATGCTGTCCATATTACTCTTCCTGCTCCTGCCTTTAAAAGAGATATAATTTATAATCAGAGAGGAGGCGAACGCATATGAGAGAGAGGCGGAGACCGCTCGCCTTCAAGAAGAAGCTCGCCAAGCAGTAGCTGCTGCAGCACAGTACAACCCCAACTACGATTTCGGATATCATCCAGACCAGTGGTGGTCCTAGACCAACTTAGGCAAAAGACTAAGCTTGGGGGAGTACGTATTTCTCACCGACATTACATTCATGTTCACACATTCATTCCAGTTATCAGTGTTCATACTTTTTCATTGTATTATCCATGTTAGTTTATTTTTCTCGTTTTCTTCTTGTGTGTTTGAAAACATTAGAAAACCCAAAAAACTTTATCTCAATCTTTTGACAGTTCGTTAACTGAACATGTGGACAATCCTTCAGCTGAATTTTCGAACAGATGCAGGTCAGCAGTGTTGGATACTGTTTGAAATGAAATTATTGTTATTTATAGCTGAAATAAATTGAACGAATGTAGTAGGAGAGCACATGAAAGTTTGTACTGCTGTGTACTGTATTTAGTCAAATTATAGTGAATTCCACTCATACCGAAATTAATTAGTCAAGTTTGTACTACTGAACTAAATTGAATGAATGTAGTAGGAGAACACACACAAGTTTACAAATGAAATTATTTTTGAACTCCACTCAAACTGAATATAATTTGAGTAAACCATTTGTACTACTGTGAATTGAATTTAGTCAATTTTCCTAGTTGCATTGGGACTTAACAGAATGCATTGTTGGTAACTTAAATTTTCTAACTGCTCCTCAACTAAATGTTAATTGCAGATGCTTCTGATGGACTTTTCTCAGTTGAGATTCATCTCAAAGGTTTCTTTTGTGGAACCGACAGCAACACATACATGGATTATGAAGTTGCATGGTTTGACAATTGTGACAGTGATACATGCATCAGCTATCAGCTCAGCTCCAGAGGCTCACCGCTGTGGTGCAAGGATACGGTGAGTGGTGCAAGGATACGGCCTCGCCGCCATCCGTGAGCAAGCGAATCGTTATGTGCCCTCCCGCCGAGCCAGGAGCTTTTCTAAGAGAATGATAAAATTGTTAGAATAAATCCAAGGCATACCGTTGATTATCCGAGGACCAAGCAATCACACGAGCACGACACCGAGATTTGTTAACGAGGTTCACCGATATGGCTACATCCCCGGGGCTTGACTACGGGCGCTCCTCCCCGTGACACCGTCACAATACCGCACACCGGCCACCCGGGCGCCGGCACATGCCGCCGGCTCCCCCTTGCACGCCTGTGCTATTATGTTGGCATAGGTTACATCGTGTGTCTACCCTCGCTATATAAGAGAGTCCTAGGATACAAGTGTCCTACTTGGACACGACTTCATATCCTATCTAAACACAATACAACTACAAGTCCAACTGTAACCTACCTTGTACACAATATTCGACACAACTCTAACAAACTCCACCTTGGCGAATATTCTCCACCACCTTGAATTCGTCAATGCGTCAAACTTCCATGTACATTGGACTTGAGCTTATCCCATGAGTACCGCTGCTACTCCAAAGACTCCTTATGACTCCACCTGCAACTTGTAGTCCCTTCTTTTCTTGACCACAGTCAACACTCGAGCAAAATTAAGTTCCACATTACTCTAGTTAGCGCTCCCAACTTTCAGAGTATCAGTCCAACGCCATCACACACTGATAACTGACCTGCGTGAAAGTGAACAACTCACATATTGGGTGTCACACATAAGAGTTACCTGAACTAAACATCACCGCTCCTTTCTTGACCGCCTATCCGAAACTTGAAGGAATTTCACCATTGCTAGTAGTCACCCCGAGTCAAATTTGCAATTGTCTTACCGCATGTATGACCACCAGAGCCCTGGCCCGTCTCCATGCCCCGTGCTTATCGCACGCCTCGCCGCTATTACCGCGCCGAGCCTCCGCTGTCCCCGAGTCTCAAGGGTCGCAAAACCACACCACTCAACCCCCACTGCAGAGTACCACCGATCATCACCGACCGATGACGAGTTTTACGCTTCCATCAGACCACTGTGCTCCAGTCCGAATGACGTGTCCCTCGCTTTTTCCCGCTCCACTGAATAGGCTTCGATTCTCTGGATCCTTACACCGTAGCCCCTCGATCTAGCTCCACCTTCAACATGACTCCATGGTAGATAATCAGTCCACCCTTGCGCCCCGTTGACATAAGCTCCGTGTGTACACCACCTTGAATCAACCGCGCGCCATAGTCTTGTCGAAGCCCCACAAGTCCTCGGCCTGCGCCACGTGTTTCCACGCCCAAAAGTCGGTCAGCATCAGCATCACGCACCTATGTCGTCGTCGTCGATCCCAACACCGTCTTCTGTACCAATCGACTCACGACGATCCGTCAACTGACAAGTCTGACCCAGCCGAACATCCCCGACTGCAGACACATTCCAGACTCCTCAAGCCATCACCGTGACCACCATCATCCATGCACAAATGTGTACCAACAAAGACACCAAAGCAAATTCCCCATAGCCTTCCCGTGTCAACATACATGAAACCCGATTCATCACACGTCTGTAGCTGGGCTTTACTTTCCTTTTCTTTTTTCTGAGGTAGCATCACGATCTTACTAAGTCCTTGTGCCGTATTTTTTCCCAAACAAATCACTTGTTTCAGCATGTATGCACGCAGCCTCTCATGCACCTAGCAGCCTCCACATCAACCGGCCATGGCCCAGCAAGCGGCCACCTGCCCAGCCTCGTCCGAGTGGGCCTTGAACCGTATCGCCTCGCACTGCCCCGCTTGGCCGCAGCCTCCGCGTGGATGTCCGCGTGTACAACGCACCGATCGAATCGATTCGATCTCGTTGGGAATTCAGCTGCTACACGTCCCGCCGCCGCCGCTTCATGTTGCATGTACGCTCGCCCGACCGATCTACTGATCGCCGTACGTCTCGACTCTCGACTGCTTGCATACTCGCACGTGTGCCTTCTATTGATATGCTTCTTCCAATCTTGCCGAGAACCACGCCACACCCGGCTGCATCTCGACTCGATACTTCCTTTAGATCAACGATCCACAGCCTCCGAACAACCTAGCTCTGATACCACTTGTTAGAATAAATCCGAGGCATACCGTTGATTATCCGAGGACCAAGCAATCACACGAGCACGACACCGAGATTTGTTAACGAGGTTCACCGATATGGCTACATCCCCGGGGCTTGACTACGGGCGCTCCTCCCCGTGACACCGTCACAATACCGCACACCGGCCACCCGGGCGCCGGCACATGCCGCCGGCTCCCCCTTGCGCACATGTGCTATTATGTTGGCATATGTTACATTGTGTGTCTACCCTCGCTATATAAGAGAGGCCTATGATACAAGTGTCCTACTTGGACACGACTTCATATCCTATCTAAACACAATACAACTACAAGTCCAACTGTAACCTACCTTGTACACAATATTCGACACAATTCTAACAAAAATTAATCCAAGGGGTTTTATGGAAAAAGTCCCGCGATGTCGCATGCACAGCCACTCCAATGGCTGATAGGGGTCCCACACCACGCTGTCAAGCCCAGTCAGCAGCACAGCCGTAGACAAACAATTTCGCACACTAGTAGATAAAGGGGGATCAGACCCGGTTCATCTGGGCCTTTAGCCCCGGTTCTGGAACCGGGACAAGAGGGTCGGTACTAATGCTCTGACCCTTTAGTCCCGGTTCAATCCAGAACCGGGGCAAAAGGGTGTCCAGGTGGCCTGTGCACCGAGTCCAGGCAGGAGGGGCTTTAGTCCCGGTTGGTGGTACCAACCGGGACCAAAAGGCATCCACGTGTCAGCATTTCTGTGGCTGTGGTTTTTGTTTTTTTTTTGAAAGGGGAGGGGGGGTTTTAGGTTTTGGGGGTTAATTTAGGTGTTTGATATATTGTGTTAGCTAGCTAATTAATAGAGAGAAGTGTTCTCTCTTATGTCCGTGCTTTTGGTCGACGCTACATACTACACATACGTATATATATGGACTAGAGTCACGCTAGCTAGCTAGCTAGCTGCTAGCTACTAAGCAAACGAAGGAACAGAAGATCTCGTATATATAATCAACATATATATATATATATGCATACAGAGAGAAGTAATAATATCGACCACCTCTCCTTCTCCGAGAGATTGGTCGAACAACAAGTTCTCGTATATCTATCCGACACTACCGGGCACATATATACAATAATTATCTCTTACAAAAATAATCTCCTAACACATGGATGCAGGGTCCACATAGTATTCTCCGCCTTCAGCGATCACGTGTTCAAGGAAGAATGCCGCCAATTCCTCTTGAATTGCTCGCAGACGATCTGGTGTTAGGAGTTCATCCCGCATCCGAAACATCTAATTTGAAGTAGGGGGTCAATACATGAAATGATGCTATAAATTTGTGAATATTATTGATTGCTTACGCACTTTAAATTGTTCATCAGTGTAGCCCCGCTCACAGGTCGTGTGGCGGATGGACTCGCAAATGTAGTATCCACAATAATCATTCCCGGGTTCCTGCCACAACCACTTTACAAGAAATAGAGCTCAATCAAACTGATAAGCAAGAATGCCAAATTGGTATTGATGAAACTAGCTAGCGCTTGAATCAAGATATAGGAGATGCGCGCGCGGAACATGCTATTATATAGTACTTACTTTCGGGTATCTAAATTGTAGCTTCTTCGGCAGTCCCGGAGCTTTTTTGATGAATGTTTTCCAAGCCCTGCCAGACAAAGGAAACAATTAGTTGATATCAGAAATGAAGTTGCTGATATATATGCATGGTGGATAATATTGATCGATTTAACTTACCTGGCTAGCATTTGAGTCATGTCCGCATACTCCTCGGGATCTTTACGTTTAGAGTCGAAGACAGTTACTATTCCCTTCTCAAGCTTAATCTCTAAGAGAATATAGTGGAAGCTGCGCACGAATGCATGAGATCATTACATCACTATAAACTTGACTGATATATATAAGGGAAACCAAATATGCACAAGACATTAACACTCACTTGAAGTTGTAAGGAAAGAGTATTATATCTTTGTTTTCATTTACCACCAACGATCGTAGCAAGTTGGTCTCGGTATCGCCGGGACGCAATTTAACCTCGGTTGCATCTATGTGGTATGTGTTAATAAACCCAATATCACCTACTTGTCTTTTCTTCAATTCGACGATCTTCAATCTGCATAATATAGTGAGGATAATTATAAATACATGCAATGAAGATCAGCTATATAGAGAGACTTAATGACAGAAGTAGTACTACTTACAGACAGTAGCAGGTGATCGTTGTTTTATCGAGGGCCAATTGATTGAAAAATTGATAGAACTCCTCAAATGGAACAAGCAACAGCTCAATTCCAACGAGGTCATGCTCCGGTTTAACTCTCAAATACAAGTTATTCATCCCCCCAGACTCTCTGCAGATTTTCATGTACCAATCATGCAATCTTCGCATATTCGTTGATAGAGATCTTTCATTTTTGACGAGAGGCTTTTTGTACTCGTATCTTTCTATCTGCACGTCCATGAAATCATAGTGTACATCGTCGGACGCGTAATCTGCAAGATTGGTATAACCGGGCACCATCCTCGGATCATTAGCGACCATGTCGCTAGACACCTTGAGCGGGGGGCACGATTGGTTCGCTTGTTCGCCGAGCTGGGCAATTTGTTTCCCAGCTCGCCCTTCTGCTAACCTCTGATCACTTTTTGTACTTCCGGACCGCTTGGCATCTTGAAATGTCTTTTGAATAATGCGGTCATAGTTGCCCTTCGGCTTACTTTTCGCTGGTTGCTTCAGGGCAGCAAGAGTGCGCTTTGCTTTCACCGCATCTATCTTCTCCTCTGGAGGTGGATGTCTCTGTGCTTTCAACCCTTCAAAAAAGTCCTTCACTTCGCCTTCAGCGATCTTCGTGTTTTCATCGTCGGACCTCTCGTACAGTAACTTCTCTAGAGGCGTGAGAGAAGGACCGAATCTGCATCGCCTCCCGCCTCTGGCTGTACTGGTAGACGTCGCCGGACCAGACGAAGCGGCTGTCTTTTTTACTTGCTTAGGCGCCGGAGTAGGAGCAGCCGGAGCGGCGGCAGGTCTCTTCCGCCCTTGCTGATTAGGCGAAGGAGGAGCTGGCTGTCTGCTCGGGCGCGCCGGCGGTGAAGGAGGCGGAGTGCCGCCACGCGCCGGCGGCGAAGGAGGCGGTGTGCCGCCACGCGCCGGAGAAGGAGCCGGAGTGCCCTGATGGTCACTCGCCGGAGAAGGAGCCGGAGTGCCCTGATGGTCACTCGCCGGAGGAGGAGGCGGTGGAGGAGGCGGAGTGCCCTGACTCGTCGGAGGAGGAGGAGGAGGCGGAGGCGTCCAGTTCAGAATGTTGATTAGGTCCTTCCGCCATAGGCATGGAGTCTTCAGTGAAGAACCCAGCCGAGTCTCCCCTTCACCGGTAGGGTGGTCAAGCTGGAGCTCCTCAAATCCCTCCGTTATTTCGTCGACCATCACCCTAGCATATCCTTCTGGAATCGGCCGGCAGTGAAAAGTGTCGTCTGGTCCGGAAGGATAAACAGAGCCAGCAGCCGCCTTGACCTTCAGATTCATCCACTGTGCCATAAGGTGGCAATTTTGTGCCTCCGTGATAGCATCCACAGGATTCCTGGCAGTAGCCGTCAAGGCAAGCTCTGGCTGAAGCAGCTCGGTGGAAGCCACGCTGCTTCTCTGCTGAGATGGCGGGGTAGCTTCGGGGGAAGCTTCGGCAATTCTTTCCCGATCTGCTTCCTGTTCCTCTATCGCTTGTATTCTGGCCCGCAGCGCCTGGATTTTGGTCATCTCCATTTTCTTCCTCCTGTCGTGGCATTTGTAGCCTCCTGCGTCCGGAAACCCAGCACGCCACGGAAGGGAGCCTGGCGTGCCTCGTGTCCGTCCAGGGTGCTCAGGATTCCCGAGGGCCATTGTCAGCTCGTCGTTCTCTCTGTCGGGGATGAACGTCCCTGCATGCGCTGCTTTGATATACTGCCGCATCTTCCTGAGTGGTGTTTCCAATTGCTTGTCCGTCCAACTGCACCACCCTGTTACAGGGTCCAAGGATCCGCCAGCCCCGAAGAACCAAGTCCGGCAACGTTCTGGCCAGTGCATTGTCTCTGGTTCGATCCCTTTCTGAAGCAGATCATTCTCAGCCCTGGCCCACTTAGGCCGGGCTACGAGGTAGCCGCCCGACCCCGTGCGATGGTGATGCATCTTCTTTGTAGCATTTATCCGGTTTGTCTCCGACATCTTCGGACTCTTTTCCGACTTCTTATGGGCCACAAATGCGGGCCAGTCATCTTTGATCTTCTCATATATGCCCACGAATTCTGGAGTCGTTTTCTCTCTGACAAACGTATTCAGTTTTTTCTTCCATGCCCTGAATTGGTCTGCCATCTTCGAAAGTGCAGCAGACTTGATTAAGTCCTCTATAACTGGCTTTGCCGGATCAACCTCTCGCGGTAGGACGAAGTTTGACTTCAGCTCAGTCCAAAGATCTTCTTTCTGCATATCAGTGACATAAGTCACCTGAGCGTCTTTTGCAGCCGGCTTTAACCATTGATGGATGCTGATCGGGATCTTGTCCCTAACCAGAACCCCGCACTGATTAACAAATGCGTTCTTTGTGCGGATGGGTGCAATCGGCTCGCTGGAGCGCGAGATTTCTGAGATCTCAAACTTTTCATCCGGCCTCAACTTTTTCTTCGCTCCTCGTCTCTTTACCGAAGATTTGCTCGATCCGGAGGGCTAGAAAAGGAACAAAGACGAGAGTTAATGAATGAATCAATTAACTAGTCAGCACATGCTTAACTAACATATATACCTCCTGGCCGGACTCGGTTCGGTCACCGGAGCCAGCATCACGGTCTCCTTCTTGCACCGACATTGGGTCACCGGAGCCGTCCTCACGGTCTACTTCTTCCATGTGCATTGGGTCACCGAATTCATCAATATCATAGCCTAGATCTTCCAGCCGCAGCTCTTGTTCGACCTGCTCATCGGTGTCGTTGAGATACGACCTGACGGCATTTTGTCCGTGTGCGATTATGTCCATCAACATCGCTTCTTGTGCTAGGTCTCGGGTGTTGTCGTCCATTGTTTCTACAAATATTTACAACATGCCAATTATTATTCAAACATGACAGATGGATATATTAATGGCAAACGTAGAACTAGCTTCAACCCTCGACTGCTCGGCGATCCACAAACCCTAGACCCCCTCATGTCACATTTTGTCTAGCTAGTGTCAAAGGATTCAACAAAACCAATACTTCATCATTAGGCGAAAGTAACAGTAGCATGATGGTACGAAGCTCTCCAAAGTTGTTTTGGAACGGAGTCCCCGGATAAGATAATTCGTAACAAAAGACGGATTATCCTATCAGGGACTTCGTTCCAGAACAACTTTGCATAACTTTGTACCAAAATGCCCCGGTTACTTTTGGCAAATGATGAAGTCATGGAATTCTTCAATACTTTGACACTAGCTAGGCAACCTCTCTCGACCCCTCGACCCCCGACTTCTCGGCGATCCACAACCCTAGACCCCCTCATGTCACATTTTGTCGAGTGTCAAAGGATTCAACAAAACCAATACTTCATCATTAGGCGAAAGTAACAGTAGCATGATGGTACGAAGCTCTCCAAAGTTATTTTGGAACGGAGTCCCCGATAGGATAATTCGTAACAAAAGACGGATTATTCTATCAGGAACTCCGTTCCAAAATATCTTTGCATAACTTTGTACCAAAATGCCCCGGTTACTTCTGGCTAATGATGAAGTCATGGAATTCTTCAATACTTTGACCCCCGACTGCTCGGCGATCCACAACCCTAGACCCCCGACTGCTAGGCAACCTCTCGACCCCTCGCCCTTTGGCCTCTCGATCGGTCCCTCGACGACCCTCGACCCCTCGACCTTCGGCCTCGGTCCCTCGACGACCCTCGACCCCGGCCCCCCCTAATGTCGAAGTTATCGGGGAGAGGGTGTATACATATCCGGTAAAAAAAGAGGAAGAAGAAGAAAAAAGGAACCGCTAGAGGAGAAGATCGAAGAAAAAAAAAGAAAAAAAAAAGGAGAAGAAGAAAGGAATAGAGGAGAAGAAGAGAAAATTTCTCTTCTTCTCCTCTATTCCTTTCTTCTTCTCCTCTTTTTTTCTTTTTTTCTTCTTCTTATTTATTTCTCCTCTTCTTCCTCTCCTTCTTCTTCTTTCTTTCCTCTTTCTTATTTTCTTCTTTCATATCCTTCTTTTTCTTTTTTTTCTTCTTCTTATTTATTTCTTCTCTTCTTCATCTCCTCTTCTTCTTTCTTTCCTCTTTCTTATTTTCTTCTTTCCTATCCTTCTTTTTCTAAATTTGTAACTTT
>LR738715.1:44995122-45136229 GCA_902687465.1 Secale cereale
TGCTGCCACCAACCGGGACTAAAGGTCCCTTTTCAGCAGCCCAAAGGGCGGGAAGGTGGGGCCTTTAGTCCCGGTTGGTGGCAGCAACTGGGGCTAAAGAGGGGCATTAGTCCCGGTTTCAGCCACCAACCGGGACTAATGCCACCCTTTAGTCCCGGTTGGTGCCACCAACCGGGACCAAAGGCCCTGTGCTGGCGCGGGTGCGGTGGGATGTTTAGTCCCACCTCGCTAGCTGAGGGAGCTCGAGAGTGGTTTATAAAGGCTGCTGCTCCCTCCATCTCGAGCTCCTCTCAAATGCAGGCTTCTAGGCCTAACTCTGCGCGCTGCCCTGTGAGCTTGCTGGGCCTTATATTACAGGTGGATCCTGTGCTATAGGCCTTGCAGGCTCACTGGACAGCGCCCAATTTTTTTTTTCCTTTTTTGCTTTATTTATTTCTAAGTTGTTTTTTGCTGTATTTAGAGTTGCTTTATTTATTTTATTTTCTTTGTTTATTTCTAAGTTGTTTTTTGCTGTATTTAGAGTTGCTTTATTTATTTTACTTCCTTTATTTATTTTCTTTGTTGCTTTATTTATTTTATTTTGTTTATACTTAATTACAACAAAATACTTATTGTTGCTATTTATTTCTAAGTTGTTTTTTGCTGTATTTAGAGTTGCTTTATTTATTTTATTTTCTTTGTTTATTTCTAAGTTGTTTTTTGCTGTATTTAGAGTTGCTTTATTTATTTTACTTTCTTTATTTATTTTCTTTGTTGCTTTATTTATTTTATTTTGTTTATACTTACAACAAAATACTTATTGTTGCTATTTAGTTTTCAAGTTTGTTTTGTTTTGTTTTGTTTTGTTTTGTTAGTGCAAGTAGTATTGAAATTTGAATAGTACGAACGGACAATGGTATCATACTCGTTTGTTACAAAGTTGGCATGGTATCATCATAATAGTTGCGGAAATAACTCTTCACTTTTTCTTCGCTTGTGTCATTTGCTTATTGCGCCGTAACCATGGATAATCTTCATCGTTTATCAGGATGCTTGGGTCAGCCTTGACTTTGAAGGGAGGAATTTCATGAAACTTTTCATAATCTTCAGACATGTCTGTCTTGCCCTCCACTCCCAGGATGTCCCTTTTTCCTGAAAGAACTATGTGGCGCTTTGGCTCATCGTATGATGTATTCGCTTCCTTATCTTTTCTTTTTCTCGGTCTGGTAGACATGTCCTTCACATAGATAACCTGTGCCACATCATTGGCTAGGACGAACGGTTCGTCATTGTATCCAAGATTTTTCAGATCCACTGTTGTCATTCCGTACTGTGGGTCTACCTGTACCCCGCCTCCTGACAGATTGACCCATTTACACTTAAACAAAGAGACCTTAAAATCATGTCCGTAGTCAAGTTCCCATATGTCCACTATGTAACCATAATATGTGTCCTTTCCCCTCTCGGTTGTTGCATCAAAGCGGACACCGCTGTTTTGGTTGGTGCTCTTTTGATCTTGGACAATCGTGTAAAATGTATTTCCATTTATCTCGTATCCTTTGTAAATCAATACAGTCGAAGATGGTCCCCTGGACAACAAGTACAACTCATCACAAACAGTGTTGTCACCTCTGAGACGTGTTTCCAACCAACTGCTGAAAGTCCTGATGTGTTCACGTGTAATCCAGTCGTCGCACTGCTCCGGGTGTTTGGAGCGCAGACTGTTCTTGTGTTCATCGACATACGGGGTCACCAATGTAGAGTTCTGTAGAACTGTGTAGTGTGCTTGAAACCAAGAATAACCGTCCCTGCATATTATTGAGTCCCTTCCAAGCGTGCCTTTTCCAGTCAGTCTGCCCTCGTACCGCGATTTAGGGAGACCTATCTTATTAAGGCCAGGAATGAAGTCAACACAAAACCCGATGACATCCTCTGTTTGATGGCCCATGGAGATGCTTCCTTCTGGTCTGGCGCGGTTACGGACATATTTCTTTAGGACTCCCATGAACCTCTCAAAGGGGAACATATTGTGTAGAAATACGGGCCCCAGAATGACATTCTCGTCGACTAGATGAACTAGGACGTGTGTCATGATATTGAAGAAGGATGGTGGGAACACAAGCTCGAAACTGACAAGACATTGCGCCACATCACTCCTTAGCCTTGGTACGATTTCTGGATCGATCACCTTCTGAGAGATTGCATTGAGGAATGCACATAGTTTCACAATGGCTAATCGGACGTTTTCCGGTAGAAGCCCCCTCAATGCAACCGGAAGCAGTTGCGTCATAATCACATGGCAGTCATGAGACTTTAGGTTCTGGAACTTTTTCTCTGCCATATTTATTATTCCCTTTATATTCGACGAGAAGCCAGTCGGGACCTTCATACTGAGAAGGCATTCAAAGAAGATTTCTTTCTCTTCTTTCGTAAGAGCATAGCTGGCAGGACCTTCATACTGCTTCGGAGGGATGCCGTCTTTTTCGTGCAAACGTTGCAGGTCCTCCCGTGCCTCAGCTGTATCTTTTGTCTTTCCATACACGCCCAAGAAGCCTAGCAGGTTCACGCAAAGGTTCTTCGTCACGTGCATCACGTCGATTGAAGAGCGGACCTCTAGGTCTTTCCAGTAGGGTAGGTCCCAAAATATAGATTTCTTCTTCCACATGGGTGCATGTCCCTCATCGTCATTCGGAACAGCTAGTGCGCCGGGGCCCTTTCCGAAGATTACGTGTAAATCATTGACCATAGCAAGTACGTGATCACCGGTACGCATGGCGGGCTTCTTCCGGTGATCTGCCTCGCCTTTGAAATGCTTGCCTTTCTTTTGACACCGATGGTTGGTCGGAAGAAATCGACGATGGCCCAGGTACACATTCTTCCTGCACTTGTCCAGGTATATACTTTCAGTGTCATCTAAACAGTGCGTGCATGCGTGGTATCCTTTGTTTGTCTGTCCTGAAAGGTTACTGAGAGCGGGCCAATCGTTGATGGTCACGAACAGCAACGCCTTTAGGTCAAATTCCTCCTGTTTGTGCTCATCCCACGCACGTACACCGTTTCCATTCCACAGCTGTAAAAGTTCTTCAACTAATGGCCTTAGGTACACATCAATGTCGTTGCCGGGTTGCTTAGGGCCTTGGATGAGAACTGGCATCATAATGAACTTCCGCTTCATGCACATCCAAGGAGGAAGGTTATACATACATAGAGTCACGGGCCAGGTGCTGTGATTGCTGCTCTGCTCCCCGAAAGGATTAATGCCATCCGCGCTTAGAGCAAACCATACGTTCCTTGCGTCCTTTGCAAACTCCTCCCAGTACTTTCTCTCGATTTTTCTCCATTGCGACCCGTCAGCGGGTGCTCTCAACTTCCCGTCTTTCTTACGGTCCTCACTGTGCCATCGCATCAACTTGGCATGCTCTCTGTTTCTAAACAAACGTTTCAACCGTGGTATTATAGGAGCATACCACATCACCTTCGCAGGAACCCTCTTCCTGGCGGGCTCGCCATCAACATCACCAGGGTCATCTCGTCTGATCTTATACCGCAACGCACAGCATACCGGGCATGCGTTCAGATCGTTGTATGCACCGCGGTAGAGGATGCAGTCATTAGGGCATGCATGTATCTTCTGCACCTACAATCCTAGAGGGCATACGACCTTCTTTGCTGCGTATGTACTGTCGGGCAATTCGTTATCCTTCGGAAGCTTCTTCTTCAATATTTTCAGTAGCTTCTCAAATCCTTTGTCAGCCACAGCATTCTCTGCCTTCCACTGCAGCAATTCCAGTACGGTACCGAGCTTTGTGTTGCCATCTTCGCAATTGGGGTACAACCCTTTTTTGTGATCCTCTAACATGCGATCGAACTTCAGCTTCTCCTTTTGACTTTCGCATTGTGTCCTTGCATCTACAATGACCCGGCGAAGATCATCATTTGGTTCCTTTTGATCTTCAGCAGCTTCACCCGTTGCAGCATCATTGGGCACATCGTCTGGTTCCTCTTGATCTTCACCAGCTCCCCCCATTGCAGCATCACCGTATTCAGGGGGCACATAGTTGTCATCGTACTCTTCTTCTTCGCCGTCTTCCATCATAACCCCTATTTCACCGTGCCTCGTCCAAACATTATAGTGTGGCATGAAACCCTTGTAAAGCAGGTGGGAGTGAAGGATTTTTCGGTTAGAGTAAGACATCGTATTCACACATTGAGTGCATGGACAACACATAAAACCATTCTGCTTGTTTGCCTCTGCCACATTTAGAAACTCACACACGCCCTTAATGTACTCGGAGGTGTGTCTGTCACCGTACATCCATTGGCGGTTCATCTGCGTGCATTTATATATAATTAAGTGTGTCAAAAACCATTACAGAACATCATAAATAGATAATTAAGTGACCAAATGGATAAAAGTTCATCATCACATTAAAACCAAAGTACATACATATATAGTTCTCATCTAACAACATATATAGCTCTCCATACACATCGAAACTATGTAAAACATTTCAACGCGAAAACAAATGCTATCATAATCGCAACCAAGGTAACAATTGATCCAACGGCATAATGATACCAAGCCTCGGTATTAATGGCATATTTTCTAATCTTTTTACTCTTCAACCGCATTGCATCCATCTTGATCTTGTGATCATCGACGACATCCGCAACATGCAACTCCAATATCATCTTCTCGTCCACAATTTTTTTATTTTTTCCTTCAAGAATTTGTTTTCTTCTTCAACTAAATTTAACCTCTCGACAATAGGTTCCATCTTGATCTTGTGATCATCGATAACTTCCGCAACATGCAACTCCAATTCCATCTTCTCCTCCTCCATTTTTTCCAATTTTTTCTTTAACGAAATGTTTTCCTCTTCAACTAAATTTAACCTCTCCACAAGAGGGTCGGTTGGAATTTCCGGTTCAACTACCTCCTAGACATAATAAAACATCTATGCATGTCAGGTTGGTCGGCATAACTATCATAAGCACTAAAACAAATAGTTATAAATTAAAGATAATATACCACATCCGAATCGTAGACCGGACGAGGGCCCACGTGGGCGGATATCAAAACCATCGCATTATATAATAACAAGCAATAATAAACGTAAGAAAATTAGACAAATATCTATCTAAAGCAATAATAAAAGTAAGAAAAGCATGGACATAACAAGAGGCTCACCACGGTGGTGCCGGTGACGAGATCGGCGGGGGCGATCGACGGCGGCGAAGACGGGGACGGGACGTGACGGACCGCTAAACCTAGACAAATCTCGGAGAAAATAGAGCTTCGAGAGGAGAAAAGCTTAACTAGTGTGGCTCGGGCATTCCACCGAACACGTTGTGTGCATAGGAGGTGAGCTAGAGCACCACTAACCCCTCTCCCCCTCGGCCAGAAAAAAAAAACAGAGCAGTGAGCTCTGCTCTTGAGTGAGGGGGTTTATATAGGCAACTCACTGGTCCCGGTTGGTTCTACAAACCGGGGCTAAAGGGGTGCCTTTGGTCCCGGTTCATAAAACAAACCGAGACCAATAGTGGTGGGCCAGGAGCAAGAGCCATTGGTCCCGGTTTTTAGCTCCAACCGGGACCAATAGGTCCAGACGAACCGGGACCAATGGCCCACGTGGCCCGGCCGGCCCCCTGGGCTAACGAACCGGGTCCAGTACCCCCATTGGTCCCGGTTCTAGATTGAACCGGGGCTAATGGGCTGGACCAATGCCTTGTTTTCTACTAGTGTATGTGGCGCTTTGGCTCATCGTATGATGTATTCGCTTCCTTATCTTTTCTTTTTCTCGGTCTAGTAGACATGTCCTTCACATAGATAACCTGTGCCACATCATTGGCTAGGACGAACGGTTCGTCAGTGTATCCAAGATTTTTCAGATCCACTGTTGTCATTCCGTACTGTGGGTCTACCTGTACTCCGCCTCCTGACAGATTGACCCATTTGCACTTAAACAAAGGGACCTTAAAATCATGTCCGTAGTCAAGTTCCCATATGTCCACTATGTAACCATAATATGTGTCCTTTCCCCTCTCGGTTGTTGCATCAAAGCGGACACCGCTGTTTTGGTTGGTGCTCTTTTGATCTTGGACAATCGTGTAAAATGTATTCCCATTTATCTCGTATCCTTTGTAAATCAATACAGTCGAAGATGGTCCCCTGGACAACAAGTACAACTCATCACAAACAGTGTTGTCACCTCTGAGACGTGTTTCCAACCAACTGCTGAAAGTCCTGATGTGTTCACGTGTAATCCAGTCGTCGCACTGCTCCGGGTGTTTGGAGCGCAGACTGTTCTTGTGTTCATCGACATACGGGGTCACCAATGTAGAGTTCTGTAGAACTGTGTAGTGTGCTTGAGACCAAGAATAACCGTCGCTGCATATTATTGAGTCCCTTCCAAGCGTGCCTTTTCCATTCAGTCTCCCCTCGTACCGCGATTTAGGGAGACCTATCTTATTAAGGCCAGGAATGAAGTCAACACAAAACCCGATGACATCCTCTGTTTGATGGCCCATGGAGATGCTTCCTTCTGGCCTTGCGCGGTTACGGACATATTTCTAGAGGACTCCCATGAACCTCTCAAAGGGGAACATATTGTGTAGAAATACGGGCCCCAGAATGACAATCTCGTCGACTAGATGAACTAGGACGTGTGTCATGATATTGAAGAAGGATGGTGGGAACACAAGCTCAAAACTGACAAGACATTGCGCCACATCACTCCTTAGCCTTGGTACGATTTCTGGATCGATCACCTTCTGAGAGATTGCATTGAGGAATGCACATAGTTTCACAATGGCTAATCGGACGTTTTCCGGTAGAAGCCCCCTCAATGCAACCGGAAGCAGTTGCGTCATAATCACATGGCAGTCATGAGACTTTAGGTTCTGGAACTTTTTCTCTGCCATATTTATTATTCCCTTTATATTCGACGAGAAGCCAGTCGGGACCTTCATACTGAGAAGGCATTCAAAGAAGATTTCTTTCTCTTCTTTCGTAAGAGCATAGCTGGCAGGACCTTCATACTGCTTCGGAGGGATGCCGTCTTTTTCGTGCAAACATTGCAGGTCCTCCCGTGCCTCAGTTGTATCTTTTGTCTTTCCATACACGCCCAAGAAGCCTAGCAGGTTCACGCAAAGGTTCTTCGTCACGTGCATCACGTCGATTGAAGAGCGGACCTCTAGGTCTTTCCAGTAGGGTAGGTCCCAAAATATAGATTTCTTCTTCCACATGGGTGCGTGTCCCTCATCGTCATTCGGAACAGCTAGTGCGCCGGGGCCCTTTCCGAAGATTACATGTAAATCATTGACCATAGCAAGTACGTGATCATCGGTACGCATGGCGGGCTTCTTCCGGTGATCTGCCTCGCCTTTGAAATGCTTGCCTTTCTTTCGACATTGATGGTTGGTCGGAAGAAATCGACGATGGCCCAGGTACACATTCTTCCTGCACTTGTCCAGGTATATACTTTCAGTGTCATCTAAACAGTGCGTGCATGCGTGGTATCCTTTGTTTGTCTGTCCTGAAAGGTTACTGAGAGCGGGCCAATCGTTGATGGTCACGAACAGCAACGCCTTTAGGTCAAATTCCTCCTGTTTGTGATCATCGATAACTTCCGCAACATGCAACTCCAATTCCATCTTCTCCTCCTCCATTTTTTCCAATTTTCTCTTTAACGAAATGTTTTCCTCTTCAACTAAATTTAACCTCTCCACAAGAGGGTCGGTTGGAATTTCCGGTTCAACTACCTCCTAGACATAATAAAACATCTATGCATGTCAGGTTGGTCGGCATAACTATCATAAGCACTAAAACAAATAGTTATAAATTAAAGATAATATACCACATCCGAATCGTAGACCGGACGAGGGCCCACGTGGGCGGATATCAAAACCATCGCACTATATAATAACAAGCAATAATAAACGTAAGAAAATTAGACAAATATCTATCTAAAGCAATAATAAAAGTAAGAAAAGCATGGACATAACAAGAGGCTCACCACGGTGGTGCCGGTGACGAGATCGGCGGGGGCGATCGACGGCGGCGAAGACGGGGACGGGACGTGACGGACCGCTAAACCTAGACAAATCTCGGAGAAAATAGAGCTTCGAGAGGAGAAAAGCTTAACTAGTGTGGCTCGGGCATTCCACCGAACATGTTGTGTGCAGAGGAGGTGAGCTAGAGCACCACTAACCCCTCTCCCCCTCGGCCAGAAAAAAAAACAGAGCAGTGAGCTCTGCTCTTGAGTGAGGGGGTTTATATAGGCAACTCACTGGTCCCGGTTGGTGCTACAAACCGGGGCTAAAATGGGAGCCTTTGGTCCCGGTTCATAAAACAAACCGGGACTAATAGTGGTGGGCCAGGAGCAAGAGCCATTGGTCCCGGTTTTTAGCTCCAACCGGGACCAATAGGTCCAGACGAACCGGGACCAATGGCCCACGTGGCCCGGCCGGCCCCCTGGGCTAACGAACCGGGTCCAGTACCCCATTGGTCCCGGTTCTAGATTGAACCGGGGCTAATGGGCTGGACCAATGCCCTGTTTTCTACTAGTGGCACCGTATAAGTACTATAACTAAAGCGGAGTGTTTTTATTTTTCTGGTTTCTTTGACTTTTTTTCAGCACCTACTGTGCGTATATACACGGCAACATCGGCATCAGTAAATAATAAGTATGGATGATCTATTGTCCGTATATAGACCACAACGTCGGCATCAGTAAACAGTAAGTATGGATGAACAATAATTATGCATAAACAGTACCGCACAAGAATAGCTACGTGTGAACAGTAGCTTTGGTGAGCAGTAGTCTTATACCCAGTGCTTTCTTCCTCTACATTTTTTCCCCAGAAAAAATATGCAATTTTAGAAGAAAAAAATAGACATCATTTCACTCCCCTTCCTCTGCCCTCACGTCCGTATACAGAGAGTTAAGATTTATAATTTCTATACATCATTTCTCGATACCGACGTACCGATGCACAACATCGGTGTACGAATACACAGCCGCCTCAATCATCTTATTCTTTCCGATGATAATATTAACAGAGCACAAAAACTGTATGCTGGAATTGTATATAAACTAGACAGAACACTGCTCATTTTTACAACACAACAGCAATTAAAAGTACACTAACAAATACCCGAACAATAACCGGACATTTTTCTAATGAACTCGGGACTACTAATCGACACAATAGCCTGAATAAAACCAAAACAGTAACGCCGAATAACCCGGAGCAACAAAACTAGTGAAACGCAATAGCCTAAATAAAACGTAGTCACATGAACAGTATTTTGGAAGAAATATTTAAAGAAAAATTATCCAAGAAAAACGAGTCTCCTCATTCCTCGATCCGAAACAGTAAACCCAATGAAATGGAACAATACCAGAATAAACCAAAAAACTTTACCTATTTGAACCACAAACCGAAACAATACCTACTAACAAATAACGAACAAAAAACAAACATTATCTGAAAAAACTTAAAACTACTAACCGAAACAATAGTCCAAATAAACTAAAACAACAAACCCGAATAATCTGAAGCAGCAAAACCAGTAAAACAGAACAACAAAACCTAAATAAACCGAAAACATTAACCCACACAAACCATAAAACGGAAAAACTAACTAAATTTTAAATTAGAACAATACACTTGAATAATCCGGAACAACAAAAGAGTAAAACAATACTATGCACTCACACGAATAGTAATCTAGACAAAACATAAAAAATCAAAAAAAAAAGAACTCCTCTTCCCTCAACCCGGAATAGTAAAACGAACGAAACGGAAGAATACCATAATAAACCAAAAACATTAAGTCATCCAAATCATAAACCGAAACAGTACCTAAATTGTAACCATAGAGCGACATCCGCATGACATTATATTTCCACGCAACGCTCTTTTCTTCTCTCTACATGTTCAGTACGATTATGTGCAATAATTGACATGCATAATACAAAAAAAACATAGTTAGATTAATTGAGTTATGTTGATCCTAGGTTACAACTTTCCTTTTTGTTTTTTGAGAACTTTCAAAAAAAAATTCTTACTGGACACACTGCCACACGGAATATTAATGTGAAATTAGAGACGTCACCTCAAAAATAGTTCCAGGTGACTATGCATCAGGAAATATGGATGAAACCATGAACAGTCTAATTGCAACAGAAGTCAGCAAAAGTTGCAATGAAATTTAGACGGACGTTACCACGGGCGCGGCGTGCGCCGTGCTCTTTGGCGCTAGTTTGAACCAAAGTGCCAAGTTTTAGCACGCATTACATGTAATTTACAAGTTGAGGCACCAAATTGAACTTTCGAGGCAAGTTTAGACACCACCAAGATATTACCTCTTCCTCTTTATTATTAGTAGGTATAGATGTATGATTACAGTGCAAGACGTAAACACTCATATAAGGGAGGTATATATACACACGTGCATTCCCACGTACATAGTTACATAGCCCTGATATACGATTACAGTGCAAGACGTAAACACTCATATAAGGGAGCTATAGATACACACGTGCATTTCCACGTACATATTTACATAGCCCTGATGTACGATTACAGTGCAGGACGTAAACACTCATATAAGGGAGGTATAGATACACACGTGCATTTCCACGTACATATTTACATAGCCCTCAGGGCTATGTATGTGGGCTATGTACATGGAATAGCTATGAGCTGCAAGTCATACTTTCTACTTACAGCCAACCCAAACTTCTCGGACATGTCTAACGTTTCTGGATTTGCCCCATCAGGAAGCACCCAGTCAAAGTAGTAGAGTAGATTCGCCAGTGCGATCTCCAAGGTTGATGTGCCAAACAACATCCCAGGGCACAGGCGTCGCCCAGCACCGAAGGGAGTGAACTCAAAGTTTGTTCCCTTATAATCTAAAGTGTTGTTGCTGAATCTCTCTGGTTTGAAGGTTTCAGGATTTTCCCAATATCTAGGATCCCTAGAAATTGCGAAGGCATTAACAAGTATTTTGGTGCCCTTAGGAATGTCAAAACCCATGATTTCGCAATCGTCTCTAGCCTCGCGAGGGATGAGCAGAGGACCAGGAGGATGCAACCTAAACACTTCCTTGATGATCATTTGTAAGTAGTGGAGTTCACCAAGATCAGCATTTGTGATGACAACACGTCCTCGACCTAGCACTTTCCGATCTTCTACTTGGGCTTTCACCATCGCTTCAGGGTTTTTCATGAGCTCCGACATAGCCCACTCCAAAGTGGTTGATGAAGACTCACTACCAGCTGCAAATATTTCCTACAAATAAAAGGTCATGTATGTGATATATATAAAATAAATAGTAATTATGGAAAGGTAAATAGATAAAACATGTAGACCAGAAGTGATAAAATACCAAACCAACGCGGCATACTAAATGTTCTACCGACAATCCTAGACATACGACAGGAATCTTATGGACTAATCCCACGGTCAATCACTCCCATGATCTGAACTGCTTCCATAAAATGCGCGTCGTGATTTAAACTCCTTACCCCACATCATCATGTATGCTTAATCAGTAAGAAAATATCTTTAGACATACTTCCTTCGTTCGGAAATACTTGTCATCAAAATAAATAAAAGGGGATGTATCTAGTTATATTTTGGTTCTAGATACATCCATTTTTGTCCATTTTGATCACAAGTATTTTCGGACGGAGGGAGTAGCTAAAAGAGTGCTAGCACAAGATACAATAAAAAATAATTCAAATCAGTGTGCATGACATATAATGTCCTTAATATTCAGATGTGTCACAGTCTATGAGTTGGTCAAGTCAGGACGAGCATTATTGAAGCTACTAACTACGATTGTTCATGATGCTAGCTACTAAATATGATTGTTTGCCAAGTCAGACTTTAGGGCGATTCCAACGACTTCTGCTCAAGGCCAGGTCAGGCAGGGCACCGTGTATAACATTTTACATGAGGAACTTGGTATCGTAAACATTTTTCAGAGGAAAGAACCATGGATGAAATTAATGTATCTTGGACAAGAATAGAGAGGAGGGTGGGCAACACAGCACTTGCTTGCAAATAATGTAACTGCAGAGTCTATAACATTAGAGGAAAGACAGAGTTAATCTATGGTAGAGAGGATACTCACAGAGATGACGGCACCTATACTCTCTGAGGTTAGAGGGAATGCCAACGAGTCCTCCTCCTTGAGCCGGAGCAGCACACCCAGCAGGTCTTCGTCGTCGGCGCTGCTGGCGACGTGGGACTCACGCTCAGCCTTGCGTCCATCGATGATGTTGTCGATGATGCGCTGGATGCCGCCATAGCTCTTCCTCAGGTTGCGATCCCCTTGCCGCCGCCGCTGATAACGTCCATCGTCGCGCTCCGTGGCCGAGTCGCGAACGTGAGGTCGTGCGTCTTCATCACCAGCTCCGCCGCCTCGGCGCTGGAGACCACCACGTTCGGGACCTCTCCGAACCTGAGGAACATGAGAGGGCCGTGCAAGCGGGACAGTTCCATCATCCGACGGTGCGGGAGACCACCCAAGAGGTGGTGAGGCTACCGATGATCGGAAGTGTCCATGGCCCGGGGGGCAGCCGCGGCCTCTTGGATTTGGTTTTGCCGCCCGACGAAGCCGTAAGCTTCTTAAGAAACCAAGCAAAGATTATTACGGTGGCTAAGGCAACAAGACACAAGCTTAATACCTCCATGGCATGCAGCTTAATTAACAAGTCCCGTCTAGCTGTGTCAACTGGCTTGCTTGCAGATAAAAGCTAAGGCCTTGTTTGGTACTAGGGTTTTTGAGGGGATTGGTGGGATAATCTCCACAGGGATTAGGTGAAACCCCAACCTTCACCTAATCCCTTCAAATCCTCATTTATCCCCAATACACTATGTAAGGGTGGTGTATTGGATATTGAGAAAAATGCACTAAATCTTGGGAATTTGTGGGGAAATGTGGGGATAAAATATGTCAAATACACTAGAACCAAACGGTGTTTTGGGATATGTGGGGATTTAGGGGTTTGACCGGGATAATCCCCACCAATTCCGTAAAATACACTAGTACCAAACAAGGCCTAAGGTGTGTGAAATGTGTGATGCATACTTATACATCAGGTTTTGCATATGGTACCCGGATACAAAAATGAACAAGTCAACACTAAAAAAATTCGGACCCGCGTCCTAGTATATATTCATGCTTGCGACCGGCCAGTGCGCCAATAAGTGTCTTGAATAAGTGTAATCCCTACAAATACTGTTTTTTAATTTTTATACAAGCTACTCGGAGCAGGTGGAATCTTACGTCGGCGGCGGCTGAGTCTTAAGAACTCATATATCAAATCATGGACAATCTTCACACCGAGCTCAAATGCTCCCTAGTAAACAGTAAAATCAAAAAAATATAGTAAACAAATTTAAAAAATTCAGAATTTTTTTATGGTAAACTTTGACAAATGTTTTGTATGCTTGCAAAATGTCAGGACGATATGACATTCGTGGAAGGCGTGGCAAATAAAACAAAATCGATGTTAAAAAATGCTGGTTTTGAAAACATGTTGGAGTACTGATATTTTTTTTGCACGCCTTCCACGATTGCAAAATTTGAGTACGAACCAACAATCGTGGAAGGCGTGCAAAAAAAATATCAGTACTCCAACATGTTTTCAAAACCAGCATTTTTTAACATCGATTTTGTTTTATTTGCCACGCCTTCCACGAATGTCATATCGTCCTGACATTTTGCAAACATACAAAACATTTGTCAAAGTTTACCACGAAAAATTTCAGATTTTTTTGATTTGTTTTACTTTTGTTTTATTTTACTGTTCAGGAGGGAGCATTAGAGCTCGGGTGTAGATACTCCATGTCTCAATCTTCACTTTTTTTTTATAGAAAAGACACACACATGTGTTTTATATATGATATTTATCGGGGGGAAATGGCCAGTATAGATAAACAAAGGAAAATGTTTGTAATCATCCGGCTGATTTCAGCCCAGTTGTAAGCCGCCTCCCCTAGCATCCACATGTGCCTGTGAACGTGGCTGATTTCAAGTTCGTTCCTTCCGTGATAAGCGTTCCCACGGCTGTTACTTTCGTGTCTGTCCATGTGGGACTGGCGTTGTTGCTGTTTACCCGCGCACATGCATGTGCTATGTAGCTCACGCCAACACGCTACTCCTAAATCTGGGAGTGGTTTTAGAAAAACTGGTTTAAATGGTGTTTTTTTATTATGGGCTTGATTGGTTTAGGTTTTATTGGGCTGAGGCTTTCTTAAGTTCGGTTTGGTTTGGGTTTGGAGTGAAACCAGTTTGGGTTAGTTGGTTATGGGTTGAAACTGGGCACAACCCGGTTCTTTGTATTGGTTTGTTGCCTTCAACTGCTTCCCAACCCAACCCACGCGCCGCCCCCTGTCTTTTCCCACGCGCCGCCGCCCGCATGCCCCCTGTCTCTTCCCTCTCGACGTCCCTTCCTCACGCCGCCGCCTCGCCGTCTCCCTCCGGCGTCGGCCCCTCCTCGGCACAGCAGATCCCAACCATGAGCTACCCCGAGCTGGCCCGCCCATCAGTGCCGCCGCCCCTCCCCGTCTGCTAGGGTTGAGGTCGCCAGGCCGCCTCCGCCACGCCATCTTCCCTCCGCCGGCAGGTACCTCTCTCTCTCTCACTCACTCTCTCTCTCTCTCTCTCTCTCTCTCTCTCTCTCTCTCTCTCTCTCTCTGACCGGCCATTTTCTTCTCTGTTGACCAGGTTCTCCTCCTCCTGCGGCAAGGTCCTACTCCTCCACTAGCTCGTCCTTCGCAAGGTGCCCCTGCTGGTCCCCTCCTCGTCTGCAGCAACAACAGCAGCAACCAGGTCTGCAACAACAAAGAACCACTTCGATTTGTTCTCTGTACATGTTCGGTTCAGGTTCAATTTCAGTTTGCATCTGTCCATTACATTAGTTTCCTGAATGATGGACATGTATCGTCTTAGCCATAAAGCTAATTGATGTAGAAAGACGAGAGCCAACCATGCCAGGCAGAAATCAATTTATCGCCGCTAGGCGCACAGCCATGACTCAATTTTCCGGTCATTTTTTCATGTGTTTATTTATTCAGGCATGTTTGTATTTATCAAATGTACGTCATAAGCTCTGAAAAACATGAATTGGGATGAAGAGATCCAATACGATCAAGGCAAGAGGAAATTGCTAGATCACTACAATCTTAATTTCAAAAATGTGATAAGAAGGAAGTACTTAGTTAGTCAACTAAGAAAAAATATTTTGCATGTTACTGAAAATTTTAAGTCAATTTTTTGGCATGTAGATTATCGAACCTTGATGTTGGTTGGTCTATTTTGAGATTTGAAATCCAAAAAATTATTCCCTGTGATTTTGTCGTTTGTTTCACCATTCTAGTAACATTTTTGTTGTTGTTTTTTTATTTTATTTTACATGCATTAACTTTTACTGCTACTAGTACTAGTATTAACCTGCTTGCACCTTGCATCTGCATTCACAGGCCACGCCCACGCACCAAGGACAGGAAAAAACACACCAACCCAGACCACTCGACCGATCGGTCAGTCACTGTAGTAATTACTCACTAGTAATTTTAGGCATGTCTACATCAGAGGGTTCAGAGAGTGATGATTCCATGGATGAGAATACGAGTCAAGTACCACATGCTAGAAGGTCCAAGGTATGGGAGCATTATGAAGTAGATCTGGTTCTCGTAGATGGTGATTTCAAGGCTGTGTGCAAATACTGTGGAGCGCAACTTCACACCATGTTTGGGACTAGCAGCTTGAGGACCCATATTGCAGAGGCTTGCCGATCAATTCAGGAGGCTTGCAGGAAGAGGTTTTTGTTCACCATGAAAAAAAAACATCCGAAGGTCTGTTTGTGTTTGATGAAAAAGTTTGTCGTGAACTCATGGTCAAGTATTGCGTCCATGCTGACATCCCCCTTTCTTAAGTTTGAAGATCCCCACCTTCAGCCATGGATTGACTCAATGCAGCCACCGTTTCAAATCAAGGGTCGTCACACAATTTGTGATGATGCAGTGAAGATGTATAAGGGAATGAAGAAATATATCGAAGTAGAGTTACAAAATTTGGATTCTCACATTTGCTTAACATCTGGCATGTGGACATCATCATAGGACTTGGGCTACATGTGCATCACCGCCCATTATATCAATGCAGAATTTAACTACAAGAAGAAGACCATAAGTTTCGCAGAAGTGAAGTATCCCCACACAGGCTATGCGATAGAAGAAGAAATAGTTCGTTGCTTAGCAGAACGGGGCATAAGGGGCAAATTATTCACTTTCACACTAGATAATGCCAGCAATAATACTAATGCATGCGAGGAGTTAATAAAATATCACAAACATGAGCTGCTCCTTGAAGGTCAACATTTGCATGCCAGGTGTTGTGCGCACATTCTTAATATCTTGGTTCAGGATGGAATGAAAATAATCCATGAAGCTATTGACATGATACATGAGCTGATGCAGTATATTGACTCTTCTCCTTCAAGACTTCAAGATTTCAATACAATTGCAAGTGGGATGGGTCTACGTGCAAAGAAAGGCATCTTTGTTGATACACCAACCAGATGGAGCTCAACCTGGAAAATGCTTGTAGAAGCATTGCCGTACAAATCTGTCATCACTAGTTATGCCAATAGAAAGATGATAGATTCTCCAAGTGAGGAAGAATGGGAGAAGGCAAAAGCTATTTGCGAGTTTCTAAAAGCTTTTGAAGAGCTTACCTTGATTGTTTCAGCTCACAGGAAGCCAACTTCACATAAATTTCTGCCAGTTGTGCTTTCTATTCGCCATGCATTGAAAGATCCGTGTTGGCAGACTTCTGATGTGTTGAAGGAATTGGCGGCAGTGATGCAAACTAAGCTCGATAAATATTGGGATCCCGAGGAGAAGGAGAATGCAGATCCTAACCGTCGTAGAAAAAGCAAGGGCATTGAGGTTAACCATGCACTTGTCATTGCTACATTCCTGGATCCAAGGAGGAAAGAAGATTACTTGGATTTCTTCTATTGCAAGTTGTCTACCAACGAGGAGTAGATTACAAAACAAGTGGAGATTGCTTTAGAATGGGTGAGAAAGTATGTCAAGGAATATGAGCTATTTGCAGCGACAAGCACTACACACTCGACAGCTTCTAGTCAAGGCAATACCACTATTGGATCACCTATTGCAGGGAAAAGGAAGTTGGAAGAAGAGTTTGCCCAGCACAAGTCTCGTCGGAGGTCACGTGTACAGAAATCTGAGCTTGATGCATACTGGGAAGAAGCATCCGAGAAGGCTGGTGCTGACTTTTATGTCTTGGGTTGGTGGAAGAGGCATGCCGAAAAGTTTCCTATATTGGCATCTACGGCTCATGAGTTTCTTGCAATTCCTTTGAGCACAGTGGCATCTGAATCAGCATTCAGTTGTGGTAAGAGGATACTAGGTGACATTAGAAGCTCTTTGAACCCTGATATGCTAGAAGTGCTTGTTTGTGATAAAGATTGGTGTTGGAAATATGCCCCAGAGGCAATAATAAAATGGTTATTGTCATATTTCCTTGTTCATGATAATTGTCTATTGTTCATGCTATAATTGTATTATCCAGAAATCGTAATACATGTGTGAATACATAGACCACAACATGTCCCTAGTGAGCCTCTAGTTGACTAGCTCGTTGATCGATAGATGGTTACAGTTTCTTGACCATGGACATTGGATGTCATTGATAATGGGATCACATCATTAGGAGAATAATGTGATGGACAAGACCCAATCCTAAGCATAGCACTAGATCGTGTAGTTCGTCTGCTAAAGCTTTTCTAATGTCAAGTATCATTTCCTTAGACCATGAGATTGTGCAACTCCCGGATACCGTAGGAGTGCTTTGGGTGTGCCAAACGTCACAACGTAACTGGGTGGCTATAAAGGTACACTACGGGTATCCCCGAAACTATCTGTTGGGTTCACGAATCGAGACTGGGATTTGTCACTCCGTATGACGGAGAGGTATCTATGTGCCCACTCGGTAAGACATCATCGTAATGAGCTCAATGTGACTAAGAAATTGGTCACGGGATGATGTGTTACTGAACGAGTAAAGAGACATGCCGGTAACGAGATTGAACAAGGTATAGGGATACCGACGATCGAATCTCGGGCAAGTATCATACCGGTAGACGAAGGGAATCGCACAAGGGAATGTTTGAATCCCCGACATCGTGGTTCATCCGATGATATCATCATGGAACATGTGGGAGCCAACATGGGTATCCAGATCCCGCTGTAGGTTATAGGCCGGGGAGATGTCTCGGTCATGTCTGCATGGTTCCCGAACCCGTAGGGTCAACACACTTAAGGTTCGATGACGCTAGGGTTATAGGGAATGTATGTACGTGGTTACCGAATGTTGTTCGGAGTCCCGGATGAGATCCTGGACATAACGAGGAGTTCCGGAATGGTCCGGAGGTGAAGATTTATATATGGGAAGTCCAGTTTCAGTCGTCGGAATGGTTTCGGGGGTCATCGGTATTGTACCGGGACCACCGAAAGGTGTCCGAAGGTCCACCGGGTGGGGCCACCTGCCCTGGGGGGCTTAATGGGCTGAATATGGGAGGGAACCAGCCCCTAGTGGGTTGGTGCACCCCCCCCCCAAGGGCCCAAGGCGCCCAGGGTTTGGAAACGCTAGGGGAGGGGGGTGCCTCCACCTTGCTTGGGGGGCAAGTCTCCCCCTCCTGGCCGCCGCCCCCCCTCTAGATGCATCTAGGGGGCCGGCCCCCTCTTCCCTTCCCCCCATAATAGTGGCGGGGGGTGTGAGGGCAGCCACACCCATTGCCTGACGCAGCTCTTCCCCTCCCAACTCCTCCTCTCCTTCCGCGGTGCTTCGTGAAGCCCTGCCGGAGTACCACACTCCTCCACCACCACCACCATGTCGTTGTGTTGTTGCTGGACGGAGTCTTCCCGAACCTCTCCCTCTCTCCTTGCTAGATCAAGGCGTGGGAGACGTCACCGGGCTGCACGTGTGTTGAACGAGTAGGCGCCGTTGTTCGGCGCTTAGATCGGATTCGACCGCGATCTGAATCGCTTCATGTATGACTCCACCAACCGCCTTCTTGCAACACTTCCTCATCGCGATCTTCAAAGGTATGAAGATTAACTCCCCTCTCTCATTGCTAGTCACTCTATAGATTGATCTTGGTGATGCATAGAATTTTTTTAATTTCTGCAACGATCCCCAACAGTGGCATCATGAGCTAGGTCTATGCGTAGTTTCTATGCACGAGTAGAACACAAGTTGTTGTGGGTGTCGATTTTGTCAATTTACTTGTCGTTACTAGTCTTATCTTGATTCGGCGGCATCGTGGGATGAAGCGGCCCGGACCGACCTTACACGTACTCTTACGTGAGATAGGTTCCACCGACTGACATGCACTAGTTGCATAAGGTGGCTAGCGGGTGTATGTCTCTCCCACTTTAGTCGGATCGGATTCGATGAAAAGGGTCCTTATGAAGGGTAAATAGTAATTGTCATATCACATTGTGGTTTTGGCGTAGGTAAGAAACGTTCTTGCTAGAAACCTATAGCAGCCACGTAAAAACTTGCAACAACAATTAGAGGACGTCTAACTTGTTCTTGCAGCATATGCCGTGTGATGTGATATGTCCAAATGGATGTGATGAATGATATATGTGATGTATGAGATTGATCATGTTCTTGTAATAGGAATCACGACTTGCATGTCGATGAGTATGACAACCGGCAGGAGCCATAGGAGTTGTCTTATTTTATTGTATGACCTGCGTGTCATTGAAAACTCCATGTAATTACTTTACTTTATTGCTAACCGTTAGCCATAGTAGTAGAATTAACGTTTGGCGAGGCAACTTCATGAAGACACGATGATGGAGATCATGGTGTCATGCCGGTGACGATGATGATCACGGAGCCCCGAAGATGGAGATCAAAAGGAGCAAAATGATATCGGCCATATCATGTCACTATTTGATTACATGTGATGTTTATCATGTTTTACATCTTATTTGCTTAGAACGACGGTGGCTTAAATAAGATGATCTCTCACTAAAATTTCAAGAATTGTCTTCCCTCTAACTGTGCACCGTTGCTAAGGTTCGTTGTTCCGAAGCACCACATGATGATCAGGTGTGATAGGCTCTAACGTTCGTATACAACGAGTGTAAGCCAGATTTACACACGCAATACACTTAGGTTGACTTGACGAGCCTAGCATGTACAAACATGGCCTCGGAACACGGAAGACCGAAAGATAGAACATGCGTCGTATAGAAGATACGATCAACATGGAGATGTTCACTGTTGATGACTAGTCCGTCTCACGTGATGATCGGACACGGCCTAGTCGATTCAGATCATGTATCACTTAGATGACTAGAGAGATGTCTATCTGAGTGGGAGTTCATTAAATTTGATTAGATGAACTTAATTATCATGAGCATGGTTCAAAATCTTTACAATATGTCTTGTAGATCAAATGGCCCACGCTAATGTTGCCCTCAACTTCAACGCGTTCCTAGAGAAAACCAAGCTGAAAGACGATGGTAGCAACTATACGGATTGGGTCCGTAACTTGAGGATCATCCTCATAGCTGCCAAGAAAGCATATGTCCTTGAAGCACCACTAGGTGACGCACCCATTTTCCCAGCAACTCAAGACGTTATGAACGCCTGGCAGTCGCGTAGTGATGATTACTCCCTAGTTCAGTGCGGCATTCTTTACAGCTTAGAATCGGGGCTCCAAAAGTGTTTTGAGCAACACGGAGCATATGAGATGTTCCAAGAGCAGAAAATGGTTTTCCAAGCTCATGCCCGGGTCGAGAGATATGAAGTCTCCGACAAGTTCTACAGTTGTAAGATGGAGGAAAATAGTTATGTTAGCGAGCATATACTCGAAATGTCTAGGTTGCACAACCGCTTGTCTCAGCTGGGATTTAATCTTCCAGATGACGTGGTCATTGACAGAATCCTCCATTCGCTCCCACCTAGCTACAAGAGCTTTGTGCTGAACTACAATATGCAAGGGATGGAGAAATCCATTTCCGAGTTATATTCAATGCTAAAATCAGCGTAGGTGGAGATCAAAAAGGAACATCAAGTGTTGATGGTGAATAAAACCACTAAGCTCAAGAAAGGCAAGGGTAAGAAGAAGTTCAAGAAGGATGGCAAGGGAGTTGCCGCACCCGGTAAGCCAGTTGCCGGGAAGAAGCCAAAGAATGGACCCAAGTCTGAGACTGAGTGCTTTTATTGCAAGGGAACGGGTCACTGGAAGCGGAATTGCCCCAAATACTTAGCGGATAAGAAGGCCAGCAATGTCAAAAGTATATGTGATATACATGTTATTGATGTGTACCTTACCAGCGCTCGTAGTAGCTCCTGGGTATTTGATACCGGTGCAGTTGCTCACATTTGTAACTCAAAGCAGGAGCTGTGGAATAAGAGGAGACGGGCGAAGGACGAGGTGACGGTGCACATCAGGAATGGTTCCAAGGTCGATGTGATCGCCATCGGCATGCTACCTCTACATCTACCTTCGGGATTAGTTTTAAACCTCAATAATTGTTATTTAGTACCAGCTTTGAGCATGAACATTGTATCTAGATCTCGTTTAATGCGAGATGGCTACACATTTAAATCTGACAATAGTGGTTGTTCTATTTATATGAGAGAAATGTTTTATGGTCATGCCCCGCTGGTCAATGGTATATTTTTATTAAATCTCGAACATGATGTTACACATATTCATAGTGTGAATGCCAAAAGATGTAAGGTTGATAATGATAGTCCCACATACTTGTGGCACTGCCGCCTTGGTCATATTGGTGTCAAACGCATGAAGAAAATCCATGCATATGGACTTTTGGAGTCTCTTGATTATGAATTATTTGACACGTGTGAACCATGCCTCTTGGGCAAGAGGACCAAGACTCAGTTCTCTGGAACAATGGAGCGAGCAGCCAACTTGTTGGAAATCATACATACTGATGTGTGCGGTCCGATGAGCGTTGAGGCTCACGGTGGTTATCGTTATGTTCTCACCCTCACTGACGACCTAAGTAGATATGGGTATGTCTATTTCATGAAACACAAGTCTGAGATCTTTGAAAAGTTCAAGGAATTTCAGAATGAGGTTGAGAATCAACATGACAGAAAAATAAAGTTCTTACGATCAGACCGTGGAGGAGAATATTTAAGTCACGAATTTGGCACGCACCTAAGGAAATGTGGAATTGTTTCATAACTAATGCCGCCTGGAACACATCAGCGTAACGGTGTGTCCGAACATCGTAATCATACTCTGTTAGACATGGTGCGATCTATGATGTCTCTTACCGATTTACCGCTATCATTTTGGGGTTATGCTTTAGAGACTGCCGCATTCACTCTAAATAGGGCACCATGTAAATCCGTTGAGACGACACCGTATGAATTATGGTTTGGGAAGAAACCTAAGTTGTCGTTTCTAAAAGTTTGGGGATGCGATGCTTATGTCAAGAAACTTCAAGCTGAAAAGCTCGAACCCAAATCGGAAAAATGCGTCTTCATAGGATACCCTAAGGAAACTATTGGGTAACCTTCTACCTCAGATCCGAAGGCAAGGTCTTTGTTGCCGAGAATGGATCCTTTCTGGAGAAGGAGTTTCTCTCGAAAGAAGTAAGTGGGAGGAAGTAGAACTTGATGAGGTTGTTGTAACCCCTCTTGAACCGAAAAGTAGTGCAGCACAGGAAGATGTTTCTGTGGTGCCTGCACCAACTAGAGAGGAAGTTAATGATAATGATCACGAAACCTCGGATCATGTTACTACTAAATTTCATAGGTCCACGAGGACACGTTTCGCACCAGAGTGGTATGGCAACCCTGTCCTGGAAGTCATGTTGTTAGACAACGGTGAAACCTTCGAACTATGAAGAAGCAATGGCGGGCCCGGATTCCAACAAATGGCTTGAATCCATGAAATCCGAGATAGGATCCATGTATGATAACAAATTATGGACTTTGGTTGACTTGCCCGATGATCGGCAAGCCATAGAAAATAAATGGATCTTTAAGAAGAAGACTGACGCGGATGGAAATGTGACCATCTATAAGGCTCGGCTTGTCGCTAAGGGTTATCGACAAGTTCAAGGAATTGACTATGATGAGACTTTCTCTCCCGTAGCGATGCCGAAGTCCGTCCGAATCATGTTAGCAATTGCCGCATTCTATGATTATGATATATGGCAAATGGATGTCAAAACGGCATTCCTTAAAGGTTTCCTTAAGGAAGAATTGTATATGATGCAGCCGGAAGGTTTTGTCGATCCTAAGAATGCTAACAAGGTATGCAAGCTCCGGAGCTCCATTTATGGGCTGGTGCAAGCATCTCAGAGTTGGAACATTCGCTTTGATGAAGTGATCAAAGTGTTTGGGTTCATACAGACTTATGGAGAAGCCTGTATTTACAAGAAAGTGAGTGGGAGCTCTGTAGCATTTCTCATATTATATGTGGATGACATATTATTGATGGGAAATGATATAGAACTTTTGGAAAGCATAAAGGCCTACTTGAATAAGTGTTTTTCAATGAAGGACCTTGGAGAAGCTGCTTACATATTAGGCATCAAGATCTATAGAGATAGATCGAGGCGCCTCATTGGTCTTTCACAAAGCACATAACTTGAGAAGATATTGAAGAAGTTCAATATGGATCAGTCCAAGAAAGGGTTCTTGCCTATGTTGCAAGGTGTGATATTGAGCACAGCTCAATGCCCGACCTCGGTAGAAGATAGAGAAAAGATAAGTGTCATCCCCTATGCCTCAGCCATAGTTTCTATTATGTATGCCATGCTGTGTACCAGACTTTATGTGAACCTTGCCATAAGTTTGGTGCGGAGGTACCAAAGTGATCCCGGAATGGAACACTAGACAGCGGTCAAGAACATCCTGAAGTACCTGAAAAGAACTAAGGATATGTTTCTCGTTTATGGAGGTGACGAAGAGCTCGTCGTAAAGGGTTACGTCGATGCTAGCTTCAACACAGATCCGGATGACTCCAAGTCACAAACCGGATACGTGCATACTTTGAATGGTGGGGCAGTTAGCTGGTGCAGTTGCAAGCAAAATGTCGTGGAGGCATCTACATGTGAAGCGGGGTACATATCTTCTTTCGAAGCAGCACATGAAGGAGTATGGATGAAGGAGTTCATCACCGACCTAGGAGTTATTCCAAGCGCATCGTGCCCGATGACTCTCTTCTGTGTCAACACTGGAGCTATTGCCATTGCCAAGGAGCGCAGGTTTCACAAGAAGACCAAGCACATCAAGCGCCGTTTCAACTCCATTCGTGGTTATATTCAAGATGGAGACATAGATATTTGTAAAGTGCATACGGATCTGAATGTCGCAGATCTGTTGACTAAACCTCTATCATGAGCGAAACATGATCAATACCAGAACTCTATGGGTGTTCCATTCATGACAATGTAACTAGATTATTGACTCTAGTGCAAGTGGGAAACTGTTGGAAATATGCCCTAGAGGCAATAATTCAATGGTTATTATCATATTTCCTTGTTCATGATAATTGTTTATTGTTCATGCTATAATTGTATTATCCGGAAATCATAATACATGTGTGAATACATAGACCACAACATGTCCCTAGTGAGCCTCTAGTTGACTAGCTCGTTGATTAATAGATGGTTACGGTTTCCTAACCATGGACATTGGATGTCGTTGATAACGGGATCACATCATTAGGAGAATGATATGATGGACAAGACCCAATCCTAAGCAGAGCACTAGATCGTGTAGTTCGTCTGCTAAAGCTTTTCTAATGTCAAGTATCATTTCCTTAGACCATGAGATTGTGCAACTCTCGAATACCATAGGAGTGCTTTGGGTGTGCCAACATCATAACATAACTGGGTGGCTATAAAGGTACACTACGGGTATCCCCGAAAGTATCTGTTGGGTTGGCACGAATCGAGACTGGGATTTGTCACTCCGTATGACGGAGAGGTATCTCTGGGCCGACTCGGTAAGACATCATTGTAATGAGCTCAATGTGACTAAGGAGTTGGTCACAGGATGATGTGTTACGGAACGAGTAAAGAGACTTACCGGTAACGACATTGAACAAGGTATAGGGATACCGACGATCGAATCTCGGGCAAGTATCATACCGGTAGATGAAGGGAATTGCATATGGGATTGTTTGAATCCCCGACATCGTGGTTCACCCGATGAGATCATTGTGGAACATGTGGGAGCCAACATGGGTATCCAGATCCCGCTATTGGTTATTGGCCGGAGAGATATCTCGGTCATGTGTGCATTGGTTATAGGGAATGTATGTACGTGGTTACCGAATGTCGTTCGGAGTCTCGAATGATATCCCGGACATCACGGGGAGTTCTGGAATGGTTTGGAGGTGAAGATTTATATACGGGAAGTCCAGTTTCAGTCGCCGGAATGGTTTCGAGGGTCATCGGTATTGTACTGGGACCACTGAAAGGTGTCCCGAGGTCCACTGGGTGGGGCCACCTTCCCCGGGGGGCTTAATGGGTTGAATATGGGAGGGAACCAGCCCCTACTGGGCCGGTGCTCCCCCCAAGGTCCCAAGGCGCCTAGGGTTTCAAAACCCTAGGGGAGGGGGTGCCTCCACTATGCTTGGGGGGCAAGTCTCCCCCTCCTGCCCCCCCTCTAGATGCATCTAGGGGGGTCGGCCCCCTCTTCCCTCCCCCTTATAAATAGTGGGGGGTGGGAGGGCAGCCGCACCCATTGCCTGGCACAGCCCTTCCCCTCCCAACTCCTCCTCTCCGTCTGCGGTGCTTGGCAAAGCCCTGTCGGAGTACCATGCTCCTCCAACACCACAACGCCGCCGTGCTGCTGCTGGACGGAGTCTTCCCCAACCTCTCCCTCTCTCCTTGCTGGATCAAGGGGTGGGAGATGTCACCGGGCTGCACGTGTGTTGAACCCGGAGGCGCCATTGTTCGGCGCTTAGATCGGATTAGGCCGCGATCTGAATCGCTTCGTGTACGACTCCACCAACCTCGTTCTTGCAACGCTTCCGGATCGCGATCTTCAAAGGTATGAAGATGAACTCCCCTCTCTCGTTGCTAGTCACTTCATAGATTGATCTTGGTGATGCGTAGAAATTTTTTAATTTTTGCAATGATCCCCAACAATTGGTTGTTCAAACCAAAGGAGGGTGAGCTAACCAATTACATTTTGGTTTTACTACTTGTGTAAAGTGTGATATATAAAATGGGAACGGTCTAGGGTTGCTACCAAAATTACTCCTATAAGAATATATATAGGGGGCCAGGGGGGTGCGCCATGCCCTGCAGATGGCATCTGCAGGGGGGGCGGCGGCCTGGGGGGGGGAGTCTTGCCCCCCAAGGCAAGGGGGCGCCCATTCCTCCTAGGGTTTCAACCCTAGGCGCATGGGGAGGGGGGCCCATGTGGTGCGCCAGCCCACCAGGGGCTGGCCACTTCCCCCACGCAGTCTAGGGGCCCCACCGGGATGGGTGGCCCCACCCGGTGGACCCCCGGGACCCCTCCGATGGTCCCGGGACACTCCCGGTGACCCCCGGAGATCACCCGATGGCCGAAACTGGACTTCCTATATATCATTCTTTACCTCCGGACCATTCTGGAACTCCTAGTGACGTCCGGGATCTCATCCGGGACTCCGAACAACTTTCGGGTTTCCACGTGCATGTATCTCTATGACCCTAGCGTTACCGAACCTTAAGTGTGTAGACCCTACGGGTTAGGGAGACACGCAGACATGACCGAGACGACTCTCCGGTCAATAACCAACAGCGGGATCTGGATACCCATGTTGGTTCCCACGTGTTCCTCGATGATCTTCGTCGGATGAACCACCGTGTCAAGGATTCACTCAATCCCGTATGTTATTCCCTTTGTCCATCGGTACGGTACTTGCTCGAGATTCGGTCGTCGGTATTCCCGATACCTTGTTCAATCTCGTCATGGCAAGTCTCTTTACTCGATCCGTAATCCATCATCCCGTGACTAACTTCTTAGTCACCTTGAGCTCATTATGATGATGTCTTACCGAGTGGGCCCAGAGGAACCTCTCCGTCATACGGAGTGACAATATCCCAGTCTCGGTTCGTACCAACCCAACAGACACTTTCGGTGATACCCGATGCGTACCTTTATAGCCACCCAGTTACGTTGTGACGTTTGGCACACCCAAAGTATTCCTACGGCATCCGGGAGTTGTACAACCTCATGGTCTAAGGAATAAATACTTGACACCGAAAAGCTTTATGCATTACGAACTATACGATCTCGTGCTATGCTCAAGATTGGGTCTTGTCCATCACATCATTCTCCTAATGATGTGATCCCGTTATCACTGACATCCTATGTCCATGGTCAGGAAACCGTGACCATCTGTTGATCAATGAGCTGGTAACTAGAGGCCTACCAGGGACTCATTGTGGTCTATACATTCACACATTTATCGCTGTTTCCGTACAATACAATTCAAGCATGAATAACAGACAATTATCATGAACAAGGAAATATAATAATAATACTTTTATTATTGCCTCTAGGGCATATTTCCAACACACCGCTAGGTGACATAACCATTGTAGGAGAAGATGCAAACGTTATGAACGTTTTGGCAAAGCTCAATATGATGTCTACTTAATAGTTTAGTGCATCATGCTTTACGGCTTAGAACCGGGACTTCAAAAACGTTTTGAACACCACAGAGCATATAAGATGTTCCAAGAGTTGAAATTAGTATTTCATTCTCATGCCCGTGTCGAGAGGTATGAGACCTCTGACAGTACTTTGCCTACAAGATGGAGGAGAATAGCTCAACCAGTGAGCATGTGCTCAGATTGTCTGGGTACTACAATTGCTTGAATCAAGTGGGAATTAATCTTCCAGATAAGATAGTAATTGACAAAGTTCTCTAGTCACTATCACCAAGTTAGTAGAACTTCGTGATGAACTATAATATGCAAGGGATGACGAAAGTAATTCCCGAGCTCTTAGCGGTGCTGAAATCGGCAAAGGTAGAAATCAAGAAAGAGCATCAAGTGTTGATAGTTAACAAGACCACTTGTTTCAAGTAAAGGGCAAAGGGATAGAAGGGGAACTTCAAGAAGAATGACAAGCAATTTGTCACTCCCGTGAAGAAACCCAAAGCTAAACTCAAGCCTGAAACTAAGTGCTTCTACTGCAAAGGAAGTAGTCACTGGAAGTGGAACTGCCCTAGATACTTGACGGATAACAAGGATGACAAAGTGAACAAAAGTATATGTGATATATAGATTATTGATGTGTACTTCATTGCAACCCCAGGGTATTTGATACCGGTTCAGTTGCTAAAATTAGTAACTCGAAATGAGAGTTAAAGAATGAACAGAGACTAGTTAAAGGTGAAGTGACGATGTGTGTTGGAAGTGGTTCCAAGATTGATATGATCATCATCGCACACTCCCTATACTTTCGGGATTAGTGTAGAACCTAAATAAATGTTATTTGGCTTTTGCGTTGAGCATGAATATGATTTGATCATGTTTGTTGCAATATGGTTATTCATTTAAAGTCATAGAATAATTGTTGTTCTGTTTACATGAATAAAACCTTCGATGGTCATACACCCAATGAAAATAGTTTGTTTGATCTTGATCGTAATAATACACATATTCATAATATTGAAGCCAAAAGATGCAAAGTTGATAATGATAGTGCAACTTATTTGTGGCACTGCCATTTAGGTCATATTGGTGTAAAATGCATGAAGAAACTCCATGCTGATGGGCTTTGGAATCACTTGATTATGAATCATTTGATGCTTGCGAACCATGCCTCATGGGCAAGATGACTAACACTCCATTCTCCGGAACAATGGAGCGAGCAACTGATTTGTTGGAAATCATACATACTGATGTATGTGGACCAATGAGTGTTGAGGCTCGCGGCGGGTATCGTTATTTTCTAACCTTCACTGATTATTTGACTAGATATGGGTATATCTACTTGATGAAACACAAGTCTGAAACATTTGGAAAGTTCAAAGAATTTCAGAGTGAAATAGAGAATCATCGTAACAAGAAAATAAAGTTTCTACGATCTGATCGTGGAGGTGAATATTTGAGTTACGAGTTTGGTCTTCATTTGAAACAATGTGGAATAGTTTCACAACTCACGCCACCCGGAACACCACAACGTAATGGTGTGTCCGAACGTCGTAACCGCACTTTATTAGATATGGTGCGATCTATGATGTCTCTTACCGATTTACCACTATCGTTTTGGGTTATGCATTAGAGACAGCTGCATTCACGTTAAATAAGGGCACCATCTAAATCCGTTGAGACGACGCCTTATGAACTGTGGTTTGGCAAGAAACCAAAGTTGTTGTTTCTTAAAGTTTGGGGCTGCGATGCTTATGTGAAAAAGCTTCAACCTGATAAGCTCGAACCCAAGTCGGAGAAATGTCTCTTCATAGGATACCCAAAGGAGACTGTTGGGTACACCTTCTATCATAGATCTGAAGGCAAGATATTCGTTTCTAAGAATGGATCCTTTCTAGAAAAGGAGTTTCTCTCGAAAGAAGTGAGTGGGAGGAAAGTAGAACTTGATGTGGTAATTGTACCTTCTCCCGAATTGGAAAGTAGTACATCATAGAAACTAGTTCTAGTGATTCCTACACCAATCAGCGAGGAAGCTAATGATGATGATCATGCAACTTCATATCAAGTTACTACTGAACCTCGTAGGTCAACCAGAGTGTGTTCCGTGCCAGAGTGGTACGGTAACCCGGTTGTGGAAGTCATGTTACTAGACCATGATGAACCTACGAACTATGTGGAAGCGATGATGAGCCCAGATTCCACAAAATGGCTTGAGGCCTGAAATCTGAGATGGGATCCATGTCTGAGAACAAAGTATCGACTTTGGTTGACATGCCCGATGGTCGGCAAGCCATTGAAAATAAATAGATCTTCAATAGGAAGACCGACGCCAACTGTAATGTTACTGTCTATAAAGCTCGACTTATTGCGAAAGGTTTTGACAAGTTCAAGGAGTTGACTACGATGAGACTTTCTCACCCGTAGCGATGCTTAAGTCTGTCCGAATCATGTTAGCAATTGCCGCATTTTATGATTATGAAATATGGCAAATGGGTGTTAAAAGTACATTCCTTAATGGATACCTCAAAGAGGAGTTGTATATGATGCAACCAGAAGGTTTTGTCGATCCTAAAGGTGCTAACAAAGTGTGCAAAGCTCTAGCGATCCATCTATGGACTGGTGCAAGCATCTCGGAGTTAGAATATACGCTTTGATGAGGTGATCAAAGCATATGGTTTTATACAGACTTACGGTGAAGCCTGTATTTACAAGAAAGTGAGTGGGAGCACTACAACATTTCTGATAAGTATATGTGAATGACATATTGTTGATCAGAAATAATGTAGAATATTCTGGAAAGCATAAAGGAGTGTTTGAAAGGAGTTTTTCAAAGAAAAACCTCGGTGAAGTTGCTTACATATTGGGCATCAAGATATATAGAGATAGATCAAGACGCTTGATAAAACTTTCGATGAGTACATACCTTGATAAGATTTTGAAGTAGTTCAAAATGGATCAGTCAAAGAAGGAGTTCTTGCCTGATTTGTAAGGTGTGAAATTGAGTAAGACTCAAAGCCTGACCACGGCAGAAAAATATAGAGAGAATGAAAGTCATTCCCTATGCCTCAGCCATAGGTTCTATAAAGTATGCCATGCTATGTACCAAACCTGTTGTGTACCTTGCCATGAGTTTGACAAGGAGGTACAATAGTGATCCAGGAGTAGATCACTGGACAGCGGTCAAAATTATCCTTAGTAACTGGATGACTAAGGAAATGTTTCTTGATTATGGAGGTGATTAAGAATTCATCGTAAAGGTTTACGCCGATGCAAGCTTTGACACTAATCCAGATGACTCCAAGTATCAATCTGGATGCGTATTGAAAGTGGGAGCAATTAGCTAGAGTAGCTCCATGCAGAGCATTGTAGACATAGAAATTTGCAAAATGCATACGGATCTGAATGTAACAGACCCGCTGACTAAACTTCTCTCATGAAGCAAAACATGATCACACCTTAGTACTCTTTGGGTGTTTATCACATGGCGATGTGAACTAGATTGTTGACTCTAGTAAACCCTTTGGGTAGTGGTCACATGGAGATGAGAACTATGGGTGTTGGTCACATGGCAATGTGAACTATCGATATTGAATCACATGGCGATGTCAACTAGATTATTGACTCTAGTGCAAGTGGGAGACTGAAGGAAATATGCCCTAGAGGCAATCATAAAGTTGTTATTTTATATTTCCTTATATCGTGATAAATGTTTATTATTCATGCTAGAATTGTATTAATTGGAAACTTGATACACGTGTGAATACATAGACAAAACAGAATGTCCCTAGTATGCCTCTACTAGACTAGCTCATTGATCAAAGATGGTTGTGTTTCCTAACCATAGACATGTGTTGTCATTTGATCAACGGGATCACATCATTAGGAGAATGATGTGATGGACAAGACCCATCTGTTAGCTTAGCACAATGATCGTTTAGTTTTATTGTTATTGCTTTCTTCATGACTTATACATCTTCCTCGGTGAGATTATGCAACTCCCGAATACCGGAGGAACACCTTGTGTGCTATCAAACGTCACAACGTAACTGGCTGATTATAAAGATGCTCTACAGGTGTTTCCGAAAGTGTTTGTGGTGTTGGCATAGATCAAGATTAGGATTTGTCACTCTGAGTGTCGGAGAGGTATCTACGGGCCCTCTCGGTAATACACATCATAATAAGCCTTGCAAGCAAATGACTAATGAGTTAGTCACGAGATGATGTATTACGGAACGAGTAAAGAGACTTGCCGGTAACGATATTGAACTAGGTATTGAGATACCGACGATCGAATCTCGGGCAAGTAACATACCGATGACAAAGGGAACAACGTATGTTGTTATGCGGTTCGGCCGATAAAGATCTTCGTAGCATATGTAGGAGCCAATATAGGCATCCAGGTTCCGCTATTGGTTATTGACCGAAGAGATGTCTCGGTCATGTCTACATAGTTCTCGAACCCGTAGGGTCCGCACGCTTAAACGTTCATTGACGATATAGTATTTAATGAGTTATGTATGTTGGTGACCGAATGTTATTCGGAGTCCTGGATGTGATCACGGACATGACGAGGAACTCCGGAATGGTCCTGAGATAAATATTAATAGATGGGGTAATAGTTTTTGACCTCCGGAAGGGTTCCGGAATTCACCGGAAGGGGTTCCGGATGTTTCCCGAAATGTTTGGGTATGAGAACACTTTATTTGGGCCAAATGGGAAAGCCCACAAGGTTTTTGGAAAGCGCAAAAGGAAGTTTTGCGGAGTCGAGGGGCCAGACACCGGGAACCCTAGCTTCTGGCCTTCGAATCCGAGAAGGACTCTTGCCTTTCGGGTGAAACCGACTTTGTGAAGGCTTTTACACCAAGTTTCGACCCCAAGGCTCAACATATAAATAGAGGGGTAGGGCTAGCACCCAAGACACATCAAGATACACCAAGACATGTGCCGTCAACCCTTACCCTCTAGTTTATCCTCCATCTAGTTTCTGTAACGCTTGGCGAAGCCCTGCAGAGATTGTTCTTCATCACCAATCGTCACCATGCTGTCGTGCTGCCAGAACTCATCTACTACTTCGCCAGTCTTGCTGGATCAAGAAGGCGAGGACGTCATCGAGCTGAATGTGTGTTGAACGCGGAGGTGCCGTACGTTCGGTACTAGATTGGGATGGGTCGTGAAGGTGTACAACTATATCAACCGCGTTGGTAAACGCTTCCGCTGTCGGTCTACAAGGGTACATAGACACACTCTCCCCTCTCGTTGATATGCTTCTAGTAGATAGATCTTGCGTCATCGTAGGATTTTTTTTTGAAATACTACGTTCCCCAACAATATGCATGTTTTTAGAAACTAAGGTTAGAGAGCATAAGGTAGAGGAATAGGATTTCCTCAAATCATGCAAGTAGCAGCATACAAGAAGTGTAGTGTTGTGCAGTGCAGAGCAGGATGATAATACACAGCAAAAGAAATATCACATACCGTTTGCTTTGTTTGTGTTTTCCATCATAGTACCTGCCAGAAGAGAACAAAACAAAACCTGGAGCTAAATCTGTAGTTTATTGTACCAAACATGGTGTAATAGCTCAAATGGAGTTTGCCATACAAGTTTGGTCTAATGAAATCTAACACTATATGGGCAACATCATCAGTCGACTACTAGGAAAAACGCTATCAAGATTCTAACTGGACGAAAAGAAACCTAGTCCAACTGTGCATTTTTTAGAAAAGGAGGATGACCCCCGTCCAACAACGCATAGGCCTAGTTGAATTTTATTCAAGGACCAAACAAGAGCATCTTTCATATTACTACAATACTAGAAGCATTTAGCGCGCTTTGCCGCACCGAAGAATGCTCTGCTTCTGTTCAAGCCTTTAAGGTGTAGATAAGAATAGATGGCCTAATTTTGAGGAATTTCAATAGGATGAAATACTAAAACTGATAAACCGAACAGTTGAGCGAGACATAATGCGCACCAAGAATTGTCTGGCAATTTTAAGATATTTATAAAGAAAATGATGCATTCTAAAGAGAATGAGAGATCTCTGATAATGATATAAAATACAATATTCTAAATGTAAGAAGATTTTCTGTGTTGCGGACTAACTAAAACAATTGTTTGATGCCTACCCATGTTTTAACATGTGAACCCTTGCATTGGATGCTGAAAACAACTGATTATTTTAGGGACACGGGAAAGACAAAGTACAGATATATTAAAGAAACTGCACTAGTGTGGGGAAACCGACTCATAAGTCGAGATCACCGAATACACGTGTACAGTGATCCCAGAGAGTAATGCTCACTGAACACACAGAAGCTCAATAATAAGAGTCTTACATCCATACATACCGTGTTACACAAATTATGACCTTTATGGTCAAGTCTTGAGTATATCATTGCAGCGGGAATCTTCAATAACAACTTGGACCCATGCCATCTGCCTTAACCCTACAGGCATTCTGACTGGGAAGCGTCCTAGCTCGCATGTTCGTCACCAAAGAGATCTTCATCATTTCCTGTTCTTTCATGCCTGGCCAATAAAATAACCAGTGGCAAGCCAATGAGTACTTTGAATGTACTCGCAAGCAACACAAGAGTGATAACAGAATAATTGTGCAAGGCTCTACTGCTATAATTGGCAGTTTTGCGGAATGCTAGTTTTTGTCATGCAAGCATGATCAACGTTTATCAAGGATATGAATGCGTCTGCAACTATATAGGAGGTTACAAACATCAATTTCGAGAAAGAGTTATGAACAGCTCATGCTCAAGCTCATCCTCACGAATCACATCAACAGATTTACCAAACCGTGTTGTTTTCCAGAAACTTATGGACATAGTCTAAGCAGCACCACCCAACTGTCCTTGATCATGGACACGGCTATTCGAATAGTTTTACACTCTGTAGAGGTTGCGCACTTTACCCACAAGATCCGGGAAGCTTTTGTGTCATCCACGATCCCGCAGTACTTCAAGTACTCGGGGGAAGCACCCGATCATTACCTTTCCCTAGACGATACTAACACAGGGTCCACTCATTGGTGCACGGCCCTCATGTATAAGTAAAAGATCGTGGGACTATGCCCTTTTCACATTATCGCGCATACACGAAGGGACCAACGTTGTGTCTAGTGCCCTGTAAAAACAGTCATGGCCGCCTATCCAATCATGAGCCCATTCCGAAGATGACCTCAAGTCACCCCCGTCACTCGTGATGTGGGCACCATGCTAGTATCAGCCTAAGTAATCAATAATGCCCCGTTCCATAAAGGGGTAGAGTGGTTGCACATGTTTGGTTGGGACGGTCGACAAATCTTAAATCTAATCCGTCTGTGTACGTAAACAACACTTTCATCAAGACTCGGTACACTACTTCTCCACCAAGTAGTGCCCTAGTTCTCATCACCTCCCAGGGGCATTAGTGGCACCCACTGGTTTTTTTTTTGCAAGTATGTCAAACCATGCTTGTTTCTTTCAATGCATAACCCTGATCCATTATGCATAGCCAACTACTATAGCATATTTCTACAACTTTCCAACATAACTCTAAACAAGGTCAGAGTCATGAACAATGCAAGTACCAACGGGGTATGCCACGGAGGCAAACCTAGCAAGGTTGGCATTCAAGGTATATTATGCACTCGATGGAACAACGACAATGCTATTATGATGTAAAATGGTTCATCATGGTCAAAGGGCTACTTGCCTTGTTCACCAAAGTCTTCAAAGCTTCTGGTCCATCTCCAAGTACTCCGTCTACTTTGTCAACTAACGTCGGAAACAAATCACAATAAGCAACATAACAAGGCAGAAAATAAAAGTGCTCTAAAAAATGTGAGTTGGACTTTTCTAGGATACCTCTGGTCATATAAGGAATGACCAAAGTGGTTTCATTGGAATTGGATCTGTGGGTATTTCTGAACATTTCAATATGGTCAGATCAAGGGATTACAGGATTTGCAAGAGGTGCACAAAAACATTATTTTGAAAAATGAGCAAAGGCACCCATTTTACAAAGCAGGATTTTAGAAGCATCTGGGAATTGGTTTCACTAGATTTGGAGTTCAAATGATTTTCTTATAAATTTGCAAAGTTGGATATACATGGATAAATAGACCAATATTTGATGTGGTACAGAAAGTATTGGGAAAAATGTTCAAAAACTAAGTTTTGATATTACAAGTATCTAGGAATTTGAATCATGGCATTTGGATCAAAAGTGGGCTCTCTGTGATTTTCTAAAGTTCATCATAGAAATGGAATTATGGGTTTTCATAAATATTTGTGAAGGAAAGGTTTCTGGAAAAATGTGCAAATAGCATCATATTATAGATCATGAATTTAGGAACTACAAGAAACTTGGATCATGAAATTTGGAGATAATATGAATATTTGGGGGATTTTACAAAGTTACAGAAAAAGAAAAAGAAAAGGCTTTACCTAAATGGGATGGATCTGGGCAGCGACAACATGCACAGGGCGGACATAGCAGCGCCGGAATTGGGCCGGCCCAGCGGCTCGGCTGCAAACACAGGAGGGTGGTGATGTCGCTGGCGCCCTGGCTGAGTACGCTTCCACGCGGGGAAGGCGGCGTCTCCTTGCCCTGCCTCCACTTAAAAACAGCGGGGCGCGACGCTGGGTCACTGACCTGCGGGGTCCACTCGCAGGGTCGTCTCCCTCCTCCCGCCCGCGACAGGAGCGGGGGCAGAGGAGTTCGGCCGCCGATCGTGCCGGCGACCCAGGCGGTCTCCGCCGGAGTTCTGCGCACCAGAGCGTTCAAAGCGGCGAGACGCATCCGTCCTTGTGCTTCATGCCTGCGGAGGATCTCGGGAAGGGGAGAAACGTCGGGCGCGGCGGCGACCGATAACGGTGAAGATGGCTTACGGTGATGCAGCCGCGCATAGGAAGAGGCGGGGTCCCGGGGTGGTCTTCTGTGACCTAGGTGTTGGTCTGGAGTGGCTCTAGGGGAAGGAGGAGGAGTCGTGGGCATGAATTTTGCCCCAGGCCAAGGCGGCGACATGGCGGCCATGCGGAAGGAGTCGAGCTCAAAAGCTGGAATGGCTTGCCAGGGGGGTTTCTGGGAGTGGTAGGAGAGGCTCGGAGGCGGGATAGCAAGCTCGGTGATGCGATATATGGCGAGGCCAGGGCGCACCGTGAGCTGAGCTCACGGGTGCCCGCGGGATTCGCCATGGTGGAGGGGGAAGGGGGCCTGGAGCCCTCTGTGGTGCTCATGGGCGTAGCCTAGGGCACTGGGAAGGGAGAGGAGGGGGAGCACGAGCACGAGGTGGGTCGCAGGTGCGGGCGCGGCACTGGCCGAACGAGGCGGCGACGGGCACGAGCCGCAGAGGAGAGAGAAGGGAGAGGGAGGAAGGGGCCAACAGCTAGCCGTGTCGCAGATGTCGAGGCGGCCTTGGGGGACACGATCCCAATAAGCTAGGTGGTCGGGTGCCTCGGGCAGGACGCGGCTACAGTGCGGGAGCACACTATAGCGCGCTCCAGAGCGCCCGTATGGCCAGCATGGCCATGTCCTCACGCGCTCTGGACGTGGCCACCTTGTCCATTGGCTTCTGGCTGGTATGGAGATGCGCTTTGGTAGCTTAGGGTGTAAGTCAAGCGTAATAGTAAGAGGAGGGGAAGAGGGAAATTATGCCATGGTGAAAACAGAGAGGTATATGGGGGTTTTACCCCCTCCAATGATTGAGCTGAGGGCATGGGGGAGTTGCTGGAGGTATAGGATGATTAGAGTGATATCTAGTAAAAATTTGAGGTAAAGGGCAATAGTGAAAGTGGCCTAAATGGTAGTTTTGTTAAAGTACCAGAAGGTGTTTGATGTAAGTTTGGGCAAGTAGATGAAGTCCAAATGACATGAGACTTAATGGGATGAAATGGCACATGAAAATAGGGTGTTCCACCAAGTTTGAGCTCATTTTTAGAAAGTGGCACATGTAACTTTGGCAAACCCTACAAATCAATAAAAATGACTTTTCCAATATTTACTCATGCAAATAATTCCTCCTTGATAAGCCACTTGGTGTAGTGTCATCATTTGGGGTTGTGATCATGTCCACAAATTTTGAGGTCATAAGTAAGAAGTTGGTAATGTAGAGTTGTTCAAATTTGAATATGGTCAGAAAGGGTTTTGGGGCAATTTAGTCATGTTATCTTTCTCCAAAACTTGTGCCATTTGCCATATATGCATATTTACATCATTTGAGCCTGTGCACCAAGTTTGAGAGCATTTGGACAAGTTTGGCAATGTAAAGTTGCTCAAACTTCAAAATGGACATAAGTGGTTTTGAGGGGATTTGATGATGTTTTCTTATTGTCCAAGGCATGAGGCTAAGCAAGATCATCAAATATGTCATATTTGACATGATAGAATTTTCCTGCAATTTTTAGAGAATATTTCCTTTGTAAATATTTCCAAAGCTTGAAATATCTAGAAAGGGTTTTTGTGGGATTTAACCAACATTTTGAACATGACCATGTGTTGAAACTCTTATATATGGACAATATATGTCCTATAAGCTTCCCTGAATTTTGGCAAATATTTTTGAAACAGTTAAATAATTTTAACCTATTAAAGACCATTTCTAGCCTAAAGAAAAAGCTTTTAAATAAAATAGGAGAATAACTTTTAAAATTATGTTTTTGTGGTTTAAGGGAGTCCTATATCTAGTAGGAGTCAAATATATTTTTTCAAAGATTTTTCACACCCCAATTCAAGTACTTGCAGTACAAACCTCAATTCAGGGATTTTTGGAAAACTAATTTTAGAAAATTACTTTTTGGCCAAAATATTTTGTAAGAAAATACTATTATGTCCTATACACATGGCATGATCATGGGGAAGAGGTTTTGGATAAAGGAGAAGGAGTATATGAGTAGGATGATTTTTTTTAGAGCACGAGCAAACAGAAAACCAATCAAGCAAAGTGAAAAACACTCAAAAGTTTTTGTCAAACCATAATTTAGCATGATTATTAGCTTAAGTGTTGTGGCAGGAAAATCAGGGTGTGCCAGACCTACCCCCCTTACAAGAATCTCGTCCCCGAGATTCGCAAACTAGGTGTGGAAGGGAATAGGAAAACTTGGATATGGGGTAGTCTTCACTTGTTCTTGTTGGTTCTGCTTCTGAGTGGTGCTCCATGGAACCTTGAAGTACTTGGTGGTGTGGCTTCTCGCATGTTGCCTTGTTTGATGCAGGTTGCTGAGGGGTCTCTTGCATAGGTTAGGTTGGGCTAGATGTTAATGGCTCGGTGGTGGATGTCCTTGCCACTTCTCGAGCTTGCGTTGTATTCCCTCGAAGAGGAAAGGGAGATGCAGCACAGTAGCGTAAGTATTTCCCCCAGTTTTTGAGAACCAAGGTATCAATCTAGTAGGAGACCACACGCGAGTCCCTCGCACCTGCACAAACAAATAAGAACTTCGCAGCCAACGCGATAAGGGTATGTCAATCCCTTTACGGTCACTTACGAAAGTGAGATCTGATAGAGATGATAATTTATATTTTTGGTATTTTTAGTTTATAAGAACAGCAAATAAAAGCGGTAAAAGTAAAGTAGATGTAAATTGATATGTTGAGAATAGACCCGGGGGCCATAGTGTTCTCTAGTGGCTTCTCTCATGATAGCGATATTCTACGGCGGGTAAACAAATTACTGTCGAGCAATTGATAGAAAAGCGAATAATTATGAGACTGTCTAGGCATGATCATTCTATATAGGCATCACGTCCGAGACAAGTAGACCAACTCCTGACTGCATCTACTACTATTACTCCACACATCGACCGCTATCCAGCATGCATCTAGTGTATTGAGTTCATAAGAATAGAGTAACGCCTTAAGCAAGATGACATGATGTAGAGGGGTAAACTCAAGCAATATTATATAAACCCCATCTTTCTATCCTCGATGGCAACAATACAATATGTACCTTGTTGTCCCTACTGTCACTGGGAATGGACACCGCAAGATTGAACCCAAAGCCAAGCACTTCTCCCATTGCAAGAACTATAGATCTAATAGGCTAAACCAAACCAATAATTCGAAGAGACTTGCAAGGATATTATGAGCACACATAAAAAGTTCAGAGAAGAACCAAATATCTTTCATAGATAACCTTGATCATAAACTCACAATTCATCGGATCTTGACAAACACACCGCAAAAAGCGATTACATCGAATAGATCTCCTCGAAGACCGAGAAGAAACTAGTGGGTGTGCATCCAACTTGCTTGCTCACGAAGACCTAGGGCATTTGCGGAAGCTCATCTCATGTGATGATCAAACATGGTTTAGTTGATTTGGATCACGTGATCATTTAGATGACTAGAGGGGTGTCTATTTAAGTGGGAGTTCTTCAGTAATATGATTAATTAACCTTTAATTTATCATGAACTTAGTCTTCGTAGTATTAGCATATCTATGTTGTAGATCAATATCTCGCGATGTAGCTCCCCGTTTATTTTTTATATGTTCCTCGAGAAATATAAGTTGAAACATGATAGTAGCAATGATGCGGACTTGTTCCGTGATCTGAGGATTTTCCTCATTGCTGCACAGAAGAATTATGTCCTTGATGCACCGTGTTGGGGAACGTAGCAGAATTCAAAAAATATCTACGCTTTCACCAAGATCCAACTAAGGAGACATCTAGCAACGAGAAACTAAGAGTGCATCTACATACCGTTATGTACATCACGTGCGGAAGCTTTCGAAGAAGCGTGGATGAAGTAGTCGTACTCTTCGCGTTCTTTGTCACCGATGATCTAGCGTCAAACGGACGGCACCTCCGCGTTCAACACACGTCCGGTACAGCAACGCCACCTCCTTCTTGATCCAGCAAGGGGGAGGAGAGGTCGTCGGAGATCCAGCAGCACGACGGCGTGGTGGTGGATGCAGTGGAGTATCCTGCAGGGCTTCGCCGGGCGCCCTGCGTAAGGAGATGGAGGTGTGACGGGAGGGGGAGAGGCGCCAGGGGCAAGGGTGCGGCTGCCCTCTCCCCCCCCCCCCACATATATATAGGGGGCCAGGGGGGTGTGCCATGCCCTGCAGATGGCATCTGCAGGGGGGGCGGCGGCCTGGGGGGGAGTCTTGCCCCCCAAGGCAAGGGGGTGCCCATTCCCCCTAGGGTTTAAACCCTAGGCGCATGGGGAGGGGGGCCCATGTGGTGCGCCAGCCCACCAGGGGCTGGCCACTTCCCCCACGCAGTCTAGGGGCCCCACCGGGATGGGTGGCCCCACCCGGTGGACCCCCGGGACCCCTCCAATGGTCCCGGGACACTCCCGGTGACCCCCGGAGATCACCCGATGGCCGAAACTGGACTTCCTATATATCATTCTTTACCTCCGGAGCATTCCGGAACTCCTAGTGACGTCCGGGATCTCATCCGGGACTCCGAACAACTTTCGGGTTTCCACGTGCATGTATCTCTACGATCCTAGCGTTACCGAACCTTAAGTGTGTAGACCCTACGGGTTAGGGAGACACGCAGACATGACCGAGACGACTCTCCGGTCAATAACCAACAGCGGGATCTGGATACCCATGTTGGTTCCCACGTCTTCCTCGATGATCTTCGTCGGATGAACCACCGTGTCAAGGATTCACTCAATCCCGTATGTTATTCCCTTTGTCCATCGGTACGGTACTTGCCCGAGATTCGGTCGTCGGTATTCCCGATACCTTGTTCAATCTCGTCATGGCAAGTCTCTTTACTCGATCCGTAATCCATCATCCCGTGACTAACTTCTTAGTCACCTTGAGCTCATTATGATGATGTCTTACCGAGTGGGCCCAGAGGAACCTCTCCGTCATACGGAGTGACAATATCCCAGTCTCGGTTCGTACCAACCCAACAGACACTTTCGGTGATACCCGATGCGTACCTTTATAGCCACCCAGTTACGTTGTGACGTTTGGCACACCCAAAGTATTCCTACGGCATCCGGGAGTTGTACAACCTCATGGTCTAAGGAATAAATACTTGACACCGAAAAGCTTTATGCATTACGAACTATACGATCTCGTGCTATGCTCAAGATTGGGTCTTGTCCATCACATCATTCTCCTAATGATGTGATCCCGTTATCACTGACATCCTATGTCCATGGTCAGGAAACCGTGACCATCTGTTGATCAACGAGCTGGTAACTAGATGCCTACCAGGGACTCATTGTGGTCTATACATTCACACATGTATCGCTGTTTCCGTACAATACAATTCAAGCATGAATAACAGACAATTATCATGAACAAGGAAATATAATAATAATACTTTTATTATTGCCTCTAGGGCATATTTCCAACACACCGCTAGGTGACATAACCATTGTAGGAGAAGATGCAAACGTTATGAACGTTTTGGCAAAGCTCAATATGATGTCTACTTAATAGTTTAGTGCATCATGCTTTACGGCTTAGAACCGGGACTTCAAAAACGTTTTGAACACCAAAGAGAATATAAGATGTTCCAAGAGTTGAAATTAGTATTTCATTCTCATGCCCGTGTCGAGAGGTATGAGACCTCTGACAGTACTTTGCCTACAAGATGGAGGAGAATAGCTCAACCAGTGAGCATGTGCTCAGATTGTCTGGGTACTACAATTGCTTGAATCAAGTGGGAATTAATCTTCCAGATAAGATAGTAATTGACAAAGTTCTCTAGTCACTATCACCAAGTTAGTAGAACTTCGTGATGAACTATAATATGCAAGGGATGACAAAAGTAATTCCCGAGCTCTTAGCGGTGCTGAAATTGGCAAAGGTAGAAATCAAGAAAGAGCATCAAGTGTTGATGGTTAACAAGACCACTTGTTTCAAGTAATGGGCAAAGGGATAGAAGGGGAACTCCAAGAAAAAGGACAAGCAATTTGTCACTCCCGTGAAGAAACCCAAAGCTAAACTCAAGCCTGAAACTAAGTGCTTCTACTGCAAAGGAAATAGTCACTGGAAGTGGAACTGCCCTAGATACTTGACGGATAACAAGGATGACAAAGTGAACAAAAGTATATGTGATATATAGATTATTGATGTGTACTTCATTGCAACCCCAGGGTATTTGATACCGGTTCAGTTGCTAAAATTAGTAACTCGAAATGAGAGTTAAAGAATGAACAGAGACTAGTTAAAGGTGAAGTGACGATGTGTGTTGGAAGTGGTTCCAAGATTGATATGATCATCATCGCACACTCCCTATACTTTCGGGATTAGTGTAGAACCTAAATAAATGTTATTTGGCATTTGCGTTGAGCATGAATATGATTTGATCATGTTTGTTGCAATATGGTTATTCATTTAAAGTCATAGAATAATTGTTGTTCTGTTTACATGAATAAAACCTTCGATGGTCATACACCCAATGAAAATAGTTTGTTGGATCTTGATCGTAGTAATACACATATTCATAATATTGAAGCCAAAAGATGCAAAGTTGATAATGATAGTGCAACTTATTTGTGGCACTGCCATTTAGGTCATATTGGTGTAAAACGCATGAAGAAACTCCATGCTGATGGGCTTTGGAATCACTTGATTATGAATCATTTGATGCTTGCGAACCATGCCTCATGGGCAAGATGACTAACACTCCATTCTCCGGAACAATGGAGCGAGCAACTGATTTGTTGGAAATCATACATACTGATGTATGTGGACCAATGAGTGTTGAGGCTCGCGGCGGGTATCATTATTTTCTAACCTTCACTGATTATTTGACTAGATATGGGTATATCTACTTGATGAAACACAAGTCTGAAACATTTGGAAAGTTCAAAGAATTTCAGAGTGAAATAGAGAATCATCGTAACAAGAAAATAAAGTTTCTACGATCTGATCGTGGAGGTGAATATTTGAGTTACGAGTTTGGTCTTCATTTGAAACAATGTGGAATAGTTTCACAACTCACGCCACCCGGAACACCACAACGTAATGGTGTGTCTGAACGTCGTAACCGCACTTTATTAGATATGGTGCGATCTATGATGTCTCTTACCGATTTACCACTATCGTTTTGGGTTATGCATTAGAGACAGCTGCATTCACGTTAAATAAGGGCACCATCTAAATCCGTTGAGACGACGCCTTATGAACTGTGGTTTGGCAAGAAACCAAAGTTGTTGTTTCTTAAAGTTTGGGGCTGCGATGCTTATGTGAAAAAGCTTCAACCTGATAAGCTCGAACCCAAGTCGGAGAAATGTCTCTTCATAGGATACCCAAAGGAGACTGTTGGGTACACCTTCTATCACAGATCTGAAGGCAAGATATTCGTTTCTAAGAATGGATCCTTTCTAGAAAAGGAGTTTCTCTCGAAAGAAGTGAGTGGGAGGAAAGTAGAACTTGATGAGGTAATTGTACCTTCTCCCGAATTGGAAAGTAGTACATCATAGAAACTAGTTCTAGTGATTCCTACACCAATCAGCGAGGAAGCTAATGATGATGATCATGCAACTTCATATCAAGTTACTACTGAACCTCGTAGGTCAACCAGAGTGTGTTCCGTGCCAGAGTGGTACGGTAACCCTGTTCTGGAAGTCATGTTACTAGACCATGATGAACCTACAAACTATGTGGAAGCGATGATGAGCCCAGATTCCACAAAATGGCTTGAGGCCTGAAATCTGAGATGGGATCCATGTATGAGAACAAAGTATCGACTTTGGTTGACATGCCCGATGGTCGGCAAGCCATTGAAAATAAATAGATCTTCAATAGGAAGACCGACGCCAACTGTAATGTTACTGTCTATAAACCTCGACTTATTGCGAAAGGTTTTGACAAGTTCAAGGAGTTGACTACGATGAGACTTTCTCACCCGTAGCGATGCTTAAGTCTGTCCGAATCATGTTAGCAATTGCCGCATTTTATGATTATGAAATATGGCAAATGGATGTTAAAAGTACATTCCTTAATGGATACCTCAAAGAGGAGTTGTATATGATGCAACCAGAAGGTTTTGTCGATCCTAAAGGTGCTAACAAAGTGTGCAAAGCTCTAGCGATCCATCTATGGACTGGTGCAAGCATCTCAGAGTTAGAATATACGCTTTGATGAGGTGATCAAAGCATATGGTTTTATACAGACTTACGGTGAAGCCTGTATTTACAAGAAAGTGAGTGGGAGCACCACAACATTTCTGATAAGTATATGTGAATGACATATTGTTGATCAGAAATAATGTAGAATATTCTGGAAATCATAAAGGAGTGTTTGAAAGGAGTTTTTCAAAGAAAAACCTCGGTGAAGTTGCTTACATATTGGGCATCAAGATATATAGAGATAGATCAAGACGCTTGATAAAACTTTCGATGAGTACATACCTTGATAAGATTTTGAAGTAGTTCAAAATGGATCAGTCAAAGAAGGAGTTCTTGCCTGATTTGTAAGGTGTGAAGTTGAGTAAGACTCAAAGCCTGACCACGGCAGAAAAATATAGAGAGAATGAAAGTCATTCCCTATGCCTCAGCCATAGGTTCTATAAAGTATGCCATGCTATGTACCAAACCTGTTGTGTACCTTGCCATGAGTTTGACAAGGAGGTACAATAGTGATCCAGGAGTAGATCACTGGACAGCGGTCAAAATTATCCTTAGTAACTGGATGACTAAGGAAATGTTTCTCGATTATGGAGGTGATAAAGAATTCATCGTAAAGGTTTACGCCGATGCAAGCTTTGACACTAATCCAGATGACTCCAAGTATCAATCTGGATGCGTATTGAAAGTGGGAGCAATTAGCTAGAGTAGCTCCATGCAGAGCATTGTAGACATAGAAATTTGCAAAATGCATACGGATCTGAATGTAACAGACCCGCTGACTAAACTTCTCTCATGAAGCAAAACATGATCACACCTTAGTACTCTTTGGGTGTTTATCACATGGCGATGTGAACTAGATTGTTGACTCTAGTAAACCCTTTGGGTAGTGGTCACATGGAGATGAGAACTATGGGTGTTGGTCACATGGCAATGTGAACTATCGATATTGAATCACATGGCGATGTCAACTAGATTATTGACTCTAGTGCAAGTGGGAGACTGAAGGAAATATGCCCTAGAGGCAATCATAAAGTTGTTATTTTATATTTCCTTATATCGTGATAAATGTTTATTATTGTCGGTGTACTAAGGTAGGGGTACCTCAGCACCCCAACTTGTGCACGGACAGTAGCAGCTTCCCGCGGCAGGGCCTACCACGCGCTTGCCGGAGACCTTCCTGCTCCATATAAAACCACTCAAAAACAAAGTATACAAGACAGCAGATCAAGACCCCGGCAAGTGGAGCTTGCCGGGAAGGCCGTCCTAGGCTCCAGACTACATCACTAGCGCAAGGCCCTGGCAAGAGGAGCTTGCCAGGAAGACTAGAAGAGTTACATCACAAAAGGCATGCATCAGCGCTATATGCGCCCCGGCAGGGCCCGGGGAGCGACAAGCTTCAGAGCCCGACAAGCTCCCGGGCCCGGCAAGGTCAAGACCCCGGCAAGGTGCTTGCCGGGGAGAGTTGTGCTGTGTGCCCGCGCTCCAGCTCATCGAACCACACGTTGCCCTGGGGCCATTTCAGGGACGCGTGGCGGATGGCTGTGCAGCCTGGGGGACACGGTGGCACTCCACGGTGGTGAAGCCATCGCCGTGGCAAACGGAGAAGCAAGGGCGGGCGCTTTTGGGGTCGACGGCGACGGGCATTAAATGCTCTTGTCCCCCACTATCAAAGTAGGTAGCGACCACTGTTCATCCACTGTAGCTCCACTATTCCTGCACTGTTACAACTACCACCTCTTTTACATTTTTACCCCTTTCTCTTACGTTGACACCTGTCGGTGACCCCTTTGCACTATAAAAGGAGGCCCATGCACAACGTAAGGGGGGTTCGGAACCTAGTTCACTCATTGGCTCGGTGTAGCTAGTTCTTCAAGCTCCCGAGCTCTCCAACTTAATACAATCAAGCAGGAGTAGGGTTTTACGCATCCATTGCGGCCCGAACCTGGGTAAACTGCCCGCGTACTCTCTACGATCTGCTCTTTGTGCTCCCTCCGCCCTCTTACCGCACGAACAAGGGGCTCCGGTCCCATAGGTGCTCGTGGTGGACAGTTTCCCCCGACATCTTTGGCGCGCCAGGTAGGGGGCGTCGAGGTTGTGCGAACCTGATCCGGCGCTCACGCGGGCGCATTCTTCATCAACCTCTCCGAATTCGTCAGCAACCTCATCAGCAATTACGCTATGGCCCCGAAGAAGAAGGCTTCGGAGGTCGCAGGCCCGTCTGCGTCTCATCCGCCGCCACCGGAGCCAACGGTGGGCGGGGGAGACGCCGTCGGAAGGGTGGTCGCCGGCGAGGACACGCGCGGCGCCGCCAAATCCAAGGACAGAACGGACGACCGGGCCTCGGTCTCCGTGGACGCGCCACGTCCGTCTCAGCAAACGACAACCCAGCAACGCCATGTCACAGGAGGTGGCATCCGCTTGCTGGGCCAAGGGCAAACCGGAGGTTCGCGGGATGCTCCGGACCACCGTCCGGGCACAAACAAGGCGCGGACGCCGGGGCGGGACCCTGCTCCTTCTAACGCTGTTAGAAGTCCGAGCATATCCCGCTCCTCGCACCGCTCGCCCCCGCTCCCCTCCACTCCAGCAGAAGCGCTCGCAAGGGCGCAACTGCTCCTCGACTTCCCTCCAGCGGCAGACAAGGCCGAAGACTGGAGGGCCACCATCCAGAGCCTGATCGCCTTCGCCAACAACGATACGCCGCAGCAGCCGGCGACCTCGCGGCCGCGGCAAGCCGAGAAGACGAAGGCCGACGGCGACAAGACTGCCGGGGGTGCAACCTCTGTGCACTCCCCGCCGCAGAAACAGAAGACGCCGCCCCGCCGGAACAACGCCGATGACGGCTCCACTGCATCGTCGGACCCGCGGGCTCGTCGGGACCAGCGCCAAGTCCTTGACGACCGGCGACAAGAAGACGCTCGAACGACGATCGAGCGCCGCCGAGAAGCTCGGCGACAATCAGACCAGAGGGCTGGGAACACTGTCGACGCGCGCGCGCCCGGTGAACCAGGCGACTTGCCGTACGCGGCAGGGTGCCCTGCGTTTACCCGCGAGCTGCGGCGCGTCCAGTGGCCCAGCATGAAGAATTTCAAGCCCGACGTACCGGAGAAGTACGACGGCAAGACGCACCCCTCGGAATTCCTCAGCATTTACACCATCGCGGTGCAGGCTGCCGGGGGGCGCGACGAGAAGATACTAGCGAACTACTTCCCGCTAGTGCTTAAACCAAACGTCCGTTCTTGGCTTATGCACTTGCCGGAAGGTTCCATTTCTTCTTGGGCGGACCTTTGCCATCAGTTTGTCGGCGCCTTTACGGGCGGCCACAAGCCACACGGCCAGGAGAGCGATCTCCATATTCTGGCCCAGAAGGAAGGAGAGTCCCTGCGCAAATACATCCAACGCTTCAGTCGAGTGCAGCACAACATCCCCGACGTCCACCCTGCCGCGGTTATCAGCGCGTTCCACCAGAACGTGCGTAACCGCCGCATGCGTGAAGAAATGGCCATGACCAAGATACGGGATGTCAGTGAGCTCTACGCTCTGGCTGATAAGTGCGCACGCGCAGAAGAGGGGAGGAAACTCCCCGGGGAGGATGCTGGCGCAGGAGGAAGCGACAGCGACGACGCCGCCCCGGCAAAGAAGAGCCGGCGGCGGAACAACAGAAGGAAGAACAAGAAAGAGGTGCTTGCCGTCGAGAAGTCCGGCAAGGAGGCTCCCGCCAAGCAAACACAGGTTGGCGGTTCCGGCAAGGAGCCTGCCCCTGTAGCGGCAGCCGACAAGCAGGACGGCTCCGACAAGCAATACTGCAAGATCCACCGCACCAAGGGCCACGACCTCTCCAACTGCAAGCGCGTCGAGTACCTCGTCGAGCAGCAGAAAGCTGAGTACGAGAGGCGCGACAAGGAGAAGGCCCAAGGTGGTGGTGGAGAACCAAGCAAGAAGCGGCCATTCAATGGCCGGGGAGGACGCCGCGGCAAGGCCAAGCAGCGGCAAGGGGATCGACCTCCCCGGGGCCGCGACAAGGACGAAGAAGACGACGACGATGACATGGAGGATGAAGATAACAGCGAGCAGGAGTTCCAGAAGGCCACGGAGGTCCTGTGCGTCGACGGTGGCGCCTCTCTGCACACCTCCCACCGCCAGCTCAAGCAGTGGGTGCGGGAGGTGAATGCAGCAGAGCCGCCCGTGGAGTCGCGCAGGCTCCTCAAATGGTCCAGCACGCCCATCGTTTTTGACCTTGAGGATCACCCTGACCGCACCACTGCGGTCGGGTGCTTGCCGATGCTGGTCTCACCCACCATCCGCAACCTCAAGGTCACCAAAATGTTGGTTGACGGCGGGGCCGGGCTGAACTTGATCTCCTCTGCTGTGATCAAGAAACTCCAAATCCCAGATGGCGAGCTCGAAGAGACCGGTTCTTTCCAAGGAATCAACCCGGGAAGGAGCAAGCCCAAGGGGAAGATAACTTTGCCGGTGACCTTTGGCGGGGAGCTCAACTTCAGAACCGAGCGCATCACATTCGACGTCGCCGATATCCCATTACCATATAATGGGATACTCGGCCGTCCCGCCCTCGCCAAGTTCATGGCAGCTTCCCACCACGCCTACAACGTACTCAAGATGCCGGGGCCGATAAGCGTCATCACTGTCCACGGCGACAAGAAGGATGCGCTTATCTGCGCCGACAAGATCTACCGGGATGCAGCAACCGCGGCAGAGAAGGACACACTTGCCGCTGAAGCTCCCGGGGGGAAGAAGACGAAGACCAAGTCCGGCAAGTGCTCTGGGGCCCACTCCGGCAACCGCACCTCTTCGGAGTGCTGCGCTGCCGTCGAGGACGTTCCTTCGAGCTCCACCGGCAAGTGTAAGAAGGGGATGGCCGCTCCTCCGGCAACCAAAAAGGTGTCCGCCAAGGAGGACGGCACTGGTGGTACCTTCACCATCAGTGCCACACTTGACAGCAAATAGGAAAGCGCGCTCGTTGCCTTCCTGCGGGCGAATGTCGATGTGTTTGCCTGGCAACCATCTGACATCCCCGGTGTTCCCAGGAAGGTAATTGAGCACAAGCTTGCTGTTTGTCCTCATGCGCGGCCCATCAAGCAAAAGGTCAGGAAGCAAGCCGTGGAGCGCCAAGAATTCATCAACGAAGAGATCAAGAAGCTAGAGGCAGCAGGCCTAGTTAGAGGTGTGATCCATCCGACATGGTTAGCAAACCCAGTCGTCGTGCGCAAGGCCAATGGGAAGTGGAGACTGTGTATAGACTTCACCGATGTGAATAAAGCATGTCCCAAAGATCCATTTCCCTTGCCGCGCATTGACCAGATTGTTGACTCCACTGCCGGATGTGAGCTACTCTCTTTTCTTGATGCATATTCAGGCTACCACCAGATTTTCATGGCCAAGGAAGATGAAGAGAAGACTGCATTTATCACCCCATGTGGCACTTATTGCTTCATACGCATGCCATTTGGATTGAAGAATGCAGGCTCAACCTTTGCAAGGGTAGTATATACTGCTTTTGAGCCACAGATTCACAGAAATGTAGAGGCTTACATGGATGATATCGTGGTGAAGAGCAAGAGCAAGGATACCTTGGTCCAAGATTTAGAAGAGACATTTCAGAACCTGCGCAAGATCCAGCTCAAGTTGAACCCCGAGAAGTGCGTCTTTGGAGTTCCCTCCGGCAAGCTTCTCGGGTTCTTTGTGTCACAGAGGGGGATTGAAGCCAATCCCGACAAGATAAAAGCCATCGAGCAGATAGAAGCCCCGAAGCGCGTCAAGGATGTCAGAAGGCTTGCAGGTTGTGTGGCTGCCCTCAGCAGGTTCATTTCGAAGTCTGCGGAACGCGCCCTACCTTTCTTCAAAATCTTGAAGAAGGCAGGTCCCATGAAGTGGACTCCGGAAGCGGAGGCGGCGCTGCAGGATTTGAAACGGTACCTGTCCTCCACTCCAATACTTGTCGCACCTAGGCCACAGGAGAAGTTGCTGCTATACCTAGCGGCAACCAACCAGGTGGTTAGTGCTGCGTTAGTAGCGGAGAGGGAGGCCGACGAGGAGTCAGCATCAGCGGCAAGCGAATCCAGTGACAAGCAGGGGGCTGCTCCGACAAGCTCTGGCCCCGACAAGGACAACTCTGCGCAGGATCAAGGAGAAGTGCGAAGAAGGATGGTGCAGCGCCCGGTGTATTTTGTAAGCTCTCTTTTACAAGGAGCTAGATCAAGGTACTCCAGGGTGCAGAAGTTGCTTTTCGGCCTCCTCATGGCCTCAAGAAAGCTGCGTCATTACTTCCAAGCACATGAGATAACAGTGGTCACTCGCTTTCCGCTGAAAAGGATATTGCACAATCCAGAAGCAACAGGCAGGATCGTTGAGTGGGCACTGGAGCTGTCAAGCTTTGGACTCAAGTTTGAAAGTACCTCAACCATTCAGAGCCGAGCTTTGGCAGAATTCATAGCTGAGTGGACCCCAACGCCCGATGAAGAAGTTCCAGAAACAAGTGTACCCGTACAAGAAGCGACAAGTGAATGGGTAATGTACTTTGACGGTGCCTTCTCGCTGCAAGGCGCCGGTGCTGGCGTGGTACTCATCGTGCCCACCGGAGAGCACCTCAAGTATGTTATCCAGATGCACTTTCCCAGGGAGCAAGCGACAAACAATACTGCTGAGTATGAAGGTTTGCTTGCCGGCCTCAGGATTGCGGCCGAACTTGGGATCAGAAAGCTGATTGTCCGGGGAGATTCTCAGTTGGTGGTCCGACAAGTTAACAAGAGCTACCAGAGCCCTTTGATGGAAGCTTATGTAGATGAAGTGAGGAAGCTTGAGGAGCACTTTGAAGGTTTGCAAATGGAGCATGTCCCGAGAGCTCAGAATGAAATTGCAGATGGCCTTTCAAAGTGCGCCGCGATGAAGTTACCTGTGGAACCAGGGACCTTCTTGCTCAAGCTAACTCAACCATCCGTTACACCATCAATTGGGCAGTCCAAGAAGAGAAAGTTGGTCTCCGACGACTACTTGCCGGCGGATTTTCCCGAAACCGCTGCCAAGGTCCCCAAGATCAACGATCAGAACGCTGAGGAACAGTCTGCTCCTGCAGATCCAAGGATCTGTGCAGTTGAAGCAGGTGTTCCCGACAAGCCTCGCCCTAGCGAGCTTGCCGGGGGACCATCAGCTCCGGCAGGACCAGAGATTCTTGCCGTAGAAGCTGAGGTTCCCGCAGCGGCCCTTATGCCTTTAGTCTTTGCCGTTGAGCCTCGGGCTCCGGCATGGGCGCAGCAGATCGTCCATTTTCTGCAAACTGGAGAACTTCCCGACGACCCTCAAGAAATAGAGAAGATAACCAGGCAGTCAAGTATGTACCAGTTCGTGGATAACGAGCTGTACAGAAGAAGACTCAATGGTGTCAGGTTGAAGTGCATTTCCAGAGAAGATGGACAGAAGCTGTTGGCAGAAATCCACGGAGGCATATGCGGCCACCATATTGGCGCAAGGGCGCTTGCCGGGAAAGCTTTCCGGCAAGGGTTCTTTTGGCAAGAAGCCCTCCAAGATGCAACTGCACTAGTAACCAAGTGTGAAGCGTGCCAGTTCCATGCAAAGCAAATTCATCAGCCAGCTCAAGCTCTCCAAACAATCCCTTTGTCCTGGCCCTTCTCGGTCTGGGGGCTCGATATCCTCGGCCCTTTCCCCCGAGCAGTCGGGGGCTTTGAGTACTTGTACGTTGCAATCGACAAGTTCACAAACTGGCCAGAAGTGGAACCAGTGAGAAAGGTGACAGCACAGTCAGCAGTCAGGTTCTTCAGGTCGATTGTTTGCCGTTTCGGAATCCCTAACAGGATCATCACCGACAACGGTACGCAATTCACTAGTCGCACCTTCATGCAGTACGTCCAAGACCTTGGCGCCAAGGTCTGTTTCGCTTCTGTTGCTCACCCGAGGAGCAATGGTCAAGCGGAAAGGGCAAATGCTGAAGTGCTGCGTGGACTCAAGACAAGGACCTTCGACAGGCTGCGCAAATGCGGAAAAAATTGGATAGAGGAGCTACCGGCAGCTCTTTGGTCAATCAGAACGACACCAAGTCGAGCCACCGGACAGACACCCTTTGCTCTAGTCTATGGAGCAGAGGCAGTTCTCCCCACGGAACTCGTATACGGATCTCCTCGAGTGCTCGCTTATGATGAGCTCGAGCAAGAGCAACTGCGACAAGATGATGCATTGCTCCTCGAGGAGGAACGTCTCCAGGCTGCTGTACGAGCTGCTCGATACCAGCAAGCCTTGCGTCGCTACCATAGCCGCAAGGTCAAGGCCAGGAGTCTCGAGGAAGGCGACCTTGTTCTTCGGCGTGTTCAGTCCGCCAAGAATTCCAACAAGTTGACGCCGAAGTGGGAAGGCCCTTACCGGGTGAGACAAGTCACAAGGCCCGGCGCTGTCCGCCTTGAGACCGAAGAAGGCTTACCGGTGAGCAACTCCTGGAACATAGAGCATCTTCGCAAGTTTCACCCGTAAGGCGCGGTTGCCGTGATCCGCTCCGGCAACCACCTTTTGTACAAGCTTTGCCGCTGTTGCATGTAACCCTTTGTACAAAGCCGGGCGCAGACCCCGTGCATCAGTAAAGCTTTGTGTTTTGCGCTATTTGCCTTTTGCATGCTCTTCTTTGCTATTTGCATGTGTTATTTGGCATCTTGTACAATACACACATCCGGTAAGCACTGGCACGCCGAAAGGCCATATACTTGTTTCCCTCTTCTTTTTCCTTGCCTCTTAAGCAGAAGGAACGTTCCTCGCACACAAGTTTACCGGGGGGGAAGGAGATGGAAGAGGAACCAAGTGCTGTTCAAGAAAGAGAAGCCTTACCGAGAAGCAAGCAATATATGAAAGCTAAGTTACTAGAATTTGAGCAGTTCAAATTTTTAAAATTTTAGTTGTCTTCCTTGAACAATCACACTTTGTATGAAAAACCTGTGCGCGGAGGAACCTACCCGTAGCTAGCCGCACCCTTATCTTGTTTTCGAGTACGCTCAACGACTTAAGTGAGCTGCGACAAGTGTCGCGCCCTTGCTTCGTTTCCGAGTTCACTCAGCAAGCTAAGTGCGTTGCGACTAGTTGCGGTAAGGTTGCTTGCCGGTAAGATCTTGGCCGGCAGGCTGCTCAGAGTTCAGTACTCAGCGCTCGCGGCAAAGACCCCTGGCCGGCAAGCTCCCCGGGAGCGTAGGGTTAAAAGTATACAAAGTAAAGGACTAAGACAAGGAAGATAACATTGCACTGATTGATTAAAATAAGATAAATATCTTATAAAGGATAACTTGTCGCAATGGCTAATGAGTTCATAACACCCTATGCAGCAACAAAAAGAGATAAAGATAAAGGAGGCCTAATCTACCCGGTCGCCCTCGACCCTGGAGATCTTGTTCACTTTGGCAATGATGTGGGCGACCTGCGCCTTCAGCGCCTCCATGTTCGCGTCGGCCGGCAAGCTGCGGAGAACGTTGGTGAGGTTTATGCCGGGATTGCGGTATACAATCTTCGTCAGTACGCGCTCCAAGGTTCCCGTGCAAAGCTGGCGCGACTCCTCGGCCAGTTGCGCGGGAATCTTCTTCCGAAGATCTGCAAGAGCCGGCGCGATTCCCCTGAAGAAGAGGCTGAGCTTGGCGCTGTGAGGGAGGTTTGGGTCCGGAGAGTAGATGAGATGCTCCAGCTTCAGCGCCAGCAGCTCCTGGTCGATGTTGGATGCAGAAGACACCAGATCGTTGGTCCACACCTCGACGGTCCGGCGGAAGTTCTCAGCTGCAGTATTGGCGCTCTCCACCAAGCCTCGCTCCTTACGGAGCTCCTCCTTCAGTTTGGTTTCCCGGTCTCGGACGGCGTCGAGCGAGTCCTTCAGCGTGGAAACCTTCAGCTCCAGATCTTCGATGGAGTCCTTGGCGGCCTTCAGCTCGTCGCCCTTCTTGGAGAGACGCACCTGGAGTTCTGAGTTGGTGTGGGCGTCCTTCTCGCGCTCTATGTTGAGCGCGGTGATCCGCTCCACGCTCGCCTTCAACGACTCCTCCAGCTGCGCAACCTTGACGGCAAGCTCCTCCTTGGCAGTCTCCGCGGCAGCCGCGGCGGCTTTCGCCTCCTTCAGCTCTCCGCCAAGGGCCTGTTCCCGAGCGGCAAGGTCTTCCTCGTGGGAGTCGAGGTTGACCTTCCGCTGGGACATCTCTCCTTCTCGCCGGGACAGCTCTTCCCCGGCGAGCCGCTGCTGCTCTTCGGCCTCGGCCTTCTCCAGCAACCACTCCTGATATTCCCCGGCGAGCCTCTCGCGCTCCTCCGCCACCTCGCGGAGGGCAGCCTGGTTGGCGGCGCGGAGCTCCGCCGCGCGCTTCTCCATCTCGACGGCGGCCTTGGCGGCAAGGGCCTCCCGAGAGGCAAGCTTCGCCTGCCTGGCCCGGTAAAGGGCCAGGAGCTGATGAAGTAGCTTCTCCTCCTCGGGCCCGTCGCTTCCGCCGGGCGCCTCGACAATCTTCAGTCCCGCGGAGGCGAGCACTTCTCCATCGAAGGCCTCGCCCTCCGCGGGGGTTCGCGACGAAGAACCCCACGGCACCTGGATGAAGACGCCGTTGGGAGCTTCAAGATAGTAGCCGGCCTGCTCCTTTTCGGCAGAGGGGTCGGCGGCCGGTGTAGCACTTGATGCTCCTGCCGCCTCCGGGCCGGCAGTGCGGTCGCCGTCCCCCTCCCCGGCCGCTGCGTCCGTAGCCGGAGCGGTCTCCTCCGCAGTCGGCTCGGCGGCTCCCGCCGTGTCCTCAGCGACAGGGGCGTCGCCGCCGCCGCCCTGCGCGCCCTCCTCCTCGACGTCGATGACCTCCGTCTCCATCTTCTCGGGGGGAGGAGGATCTAGAAGAAGAAGAAAAAGAAGAAGAAGATCAAGCAAATATCCAAAAAGAGATGAATCCAAGAAGACAAAGCTACAGAACATACCTTGACGGACGTCTTCAGCGGCGGGCTCCCTCGCCGGGGAGCTCTGCCTTGGCGGAGTGGCCGCCCTCACCGGGCTACTCGCCCTTGGCGGAGTACCCGCCCTTGGCGGAGTGCTCTCCCTTGCCGGGGAGTTCGGCCTTGGCGGGGACGGCGGGGCCTGCAGCTCCTCGGGAGCGACCTCTGGATGCTCCTGAACTTGCGGCTCCACCTCTGCACAAGACAATCAAGACAAGACAAAAACATCAAGATATCAGCACAAGACGAAATCCTCAAGCGCACTCGACAAGCAGAAGTATGAAACCCAGACTTACGCTGGGGGCTGCGCTGGGGGCTGCTCCTCGGAGCAGCGCTCGGGGCCGGCAGGCTCGCCTCCGGCACGTCTCCAGTTGCCGCGACGGGCGAGTCGTCCGCGACCTCGACCACAGGCACCTTGGCCTTCTTCGCTACTCGCTCCGCCAAGGTCCTGAAGTTAAAACAAGAAACAAGAACAACATCAACAAGAGTCAAGATAATGTTGAAGAAGATGCAAGGTCTCAAGATTCTTACTCCTGTTCCTCCTCGTCGTCGTCGTCGCTCAGGGCGGAGAAGTCAAACGCCACCTGAGGCGCGTCCGCGCGAGGAGCGGGAGGCGAAGCATCCCTCGGGCGCTTGGCGGTCCCCGGGGCTGGGGGCTGCGAAGACCCGGTCCCTGTGGTAGCCGAGGCCCGGGGAGCGGGCGGAGCTGCCGCTCCGCTCTGCGAAGACCCTCCTCCGCTTGGCGCTGTCGTGCGGGGCGCCTCCGCCGTGGCCTGTGTGCGGGTCGCCTCCGCCGTGGCCTGTGTGCGGGTCGCCCCCGCCGTGGTTGGTGCGCCGGGCGCCCCCGTCGCAGCTTGACTCCCCCGGGTAGCTCGCGCCGCCCGGCGAGTTGGTTGTTGTCGGGGCACCTGCGCCCTCGTCCCCGTCGTCGTCTTGCGGAGACGCTTCAGCGGAGAGCACCTAGGGCTTGCTCGGGGCGGGGAGGTCTCCGATGATGAAGAAAGGTCGTCGGCGTAGAGCCCCAGGGATCCGTCGGAGTCTTCGTCGGCCCCGGCGCCCTCCTCCTCCTCCTCCTCCCCGGCAGGCTTGCTGGGCCCAGCGCCCTGCACTGTGGCCGCTCTCCCTCCGGCGCCTCCGCCCCCTCCGGCGCCTCCGCTCCCTGCGGCGCCTCTGTTTCCTCCGGCGGCGTTGCCTCTCGCCGCGGCCTCGGTCAAGATTCCGGGGATCCCGGAGTGCCTCAAGGAAGGGACCCCGGCGAGCTCGTCGGGAGGAAGCTTCAGCAGCCTGCGGATCTCCGCCTCCTCTGCTTGGCAGGACGTTTCCGCAGCCTCTGCCTCCTCCGGCGTGAAGCCAAATTCTCCTGCCGCTGCGGCTGCAGCGGCCTCTTCAACCCGAGAAGCTATGTACGCAATCTCCTGGTCGGTGGTGTCCCGTGTGAGCCCCTTAATCTCGTCCTTGTTCTTCGCCACCTCCACAAGGTTGTCGAAGAAGCTGAGGATGTCTGATGGCTTGGGCGGAATCCATGTGCGGTCCACGCCGTGCGAATCACACGCGGGCATCATGGCGCGAAGGGGATCACAGGCCGTGCTGTTGCAAAGGGGCACCACTCCCCGGGGACTTCTAAACCACTCTGGGTGGGCCGGGTCATGCTTAAATAGTTCCCGGACCATCCCCTTCAGCTCCAGCGACGTGAAGTTAAAGTTGAGCCCGGGGCGCAGCCTCATTATGTCCGCTGCGTTGCCGTACTCCCAGGCCGGCCTTTTCCTGTCTTGGAGGGGGGCGATGCGGCGGCGGACGAAGTCTGTGCCTACTTCTGCAACAGACAACCTTGCTACCCGGAGACGAAGAATTCTGATGAGGGCGACGTCGAGCTTGCTGTCGTCCGAATCCAGCTCGCTCCAGTCCCTGCCGCGCACGATAGGTGTTGTGCGCGGCGCGGTGAAAGGCTGTGGCTCATCCTCGACTATCCAACACCAGTCAGCACGCCACTCCTCCCACTTGCCGCGGAGCTCCCCCGGCAAGTAGGAGTCCTTCTTGTTCAGACGAAAAACCCAAGATATTCCTCCGGAGAGGGGGGCGCCAGCCTCTGCTCTAGGGGTGAAGAAGTGCCTAAACAGCGCTACGTTTGGGTATATCCCAATATAGTTTTCGCACATGTGTGCGAAAACCGCCATCGTGAGGATGGCGTTGGGGGTGAAGTCAAGAAGGTGGAGGCCGTAGGTGTGCATTATATCGCAGAAAAATTCAGAAAAAGGGGGACAGAGACCGCAGTGGAAGAAAACTGCGAAGAAGAAGTACCCGCCGGGGTAGTTGTCCTTGGCGGCGGCCGAATAGGCTCGGGTGCGGGGGTGCGCCTTGGTCTTCTTGGCCCAGAACAAGTAGTACTTGTTCCAGAGCTCCCGCGCGCTGAGCCTCGGTGAGAAGACGACGTTCCGCTTCCGCAACGCGGCGAGCCTCGCCGCTTGCTCCGATTTCTCCTTCTTGGTCTTCTCCGCCTTCCCCTTCTCGGTCTTTGGGGCCATGGCGGAGGCGGCGAAGGAAAGGGGGACGAAGAATCCGGCGGCGCCGGAGATGCGGAAGACGGCGGAGGAGCTGTGGAGGCGGAGCGCAAAGGGGATCTCTGGAAGTGGAAGAAGAGGCAATGAAGGCGTAGAAGGGGAACCGCTCCTGCTTCCTCTGCTTTTATGGGGAAGTGGGGGGCGTTTCATTCTTTCCATTAAAAGAACGTGGCCACGTCCCATCCCACGGCGCCGCAATCGACGCGTGCCGTTACGGGGGGACGCGGCGGATGCGGAAGTGGATTCGGCGTGCCGTGGGCCGCGCGTGTCCGTGCACTGTTTTGGGCCTGGCCCAACAGCGCTCGGCATCGTGTGTGGCCCAGGCCCGGGGGCTCCTGTCGGTGTACTAAGGTAGGGGTACCTCAGCACCCCAACTTGTGCACGGACAGTAGCAGCTTCCCGCGGCAGGGCCTACCACGCGCTTGCCGGAGACCTTCCTGCTCCATATAAAACCACTCAAAAACAAAGTATACAAGACAGCAGATCAAGACCCCGGCAAGTGGAGCTTGCCGGGAAGGCCGTCCTAGGCTCAAGACTACATCACTAGCGCAAGGCCCTGGCAAGAGGAGCTTGCCAGGAAGACTAGAAGAGTTACATCACAAAAGGCATGCATCAGCGCTATATGCGCCCCGGCAGGGCCCGGGGAGCGACAAGCTTCAGAGCCCGACAAGCTCCCGGGCCCGGCAAGGTCAAGACCCCGGCAAGGTGCTTGCCGGGGAGAGTTGTGCTGTGTGCCCGCGCTCCAGCTCATCGAACCACGCGTTGCCCTGGGGCCATTTCAGGGACGCGTGGCGGATGGCTGTGCAGCCTGGGGGACACGGTGGCACTCCACGGTGGTGAAGCCATCGCCGTGGCAAACGGAGAAGCAAGGGCGGGCGCTTTTGGGGTCGACGGCGACGGGCATTAAATGCTCTTGTCCCCCACTATCAAAGTAGGTAGCGACCACTGTTCATCCACTGTAGCTCCACTATTCCCGCACTGTTACAACTACCACCTCTTTTACATTTTTACCCCTTTCTCTTACGTTGACACCTATCGGTGACCCCTTTGCACTATAAAAGGAGGCCCATGCACAACGTAAGGGGGGTTCGGAACCTAGTTCACTCATTGGCTCGGTGTAGCTAGTTCTTCAAGCTCCCGAGCTCTCCAACTTAATACAATCAAGCAGGAGTAGGGTTTTACGCATCCATTGCGGCCCGAACCTGGGTAAACTGCCCGCGTACTCTCTACGATCTGCTCTTTGTGCTCCCTCCGCCCTCTTACCGCACGAACAAGGGGCTCCGGTCCCATAGGTGCTCGTGGTGGACAGTTTCCCCCGACAATTATTCATGCTAGAATTGTACTAATCGGAAACTTGATACACGTGTGAATACATAGACAAAATAGAATGTCCCTAGTATGCCTCTACTAGACTAGCTTATTGATCAAAGATGGTTGTGTTTCCTAACCATAGACATGTGTTGTCATTTTATCAACGGGATCACATCATTAGGAGAATGATGTGATGGACAAGACCCATCCATTAGCTTAGCACAATGATCGTTTAGTTTTATTGTTATTGCTTTCTTCATGACTTATACATCTTCCTCTGTGAGATTATGCAACTCCCGAATACCGGAGGAACACCTTGTGTGCTATCAAACGTCACAACGTAACTGGCTGATTATAAAGATGCTCTACAGGTGTTTCCAAAAGTGTTTGTGGTGTTGGCATAGATCAAGATTAGGATTTGTCACTCCGAGTGTCGGAGAGGTATCTACGGGCTCTCTCGGTAATACACATCATAATAAGCCTTGCAAGCAAATGACTAATGAGTTAGTCACGAGATGATGTATTACGGAACGAGTAAAGAGACTTGCCGGTAACGATATTGAACTAGGTATTGAGATACCGACGATCGAATCTCGGGCAAGTAACATACCGATGACAAAGGGAACAACGTATGTTGTTATGCGGTTCGACCGATAAAGATCTTCGTAGCATATATAGGAGCCAATATGGGCATCCAGGTTCCGCTATTGGTTATTGACCGGAGAGATGTCTCGGTCATGTCTACATAGTTCTCGAACCCGTAGGGTCCGCACGCTTAAACGTTCATTGACGATATAGTATTTAATGAGTTATGTATGTTGGTGACCGAATGTTATTCGGAGTCCTGGATGTGATCACGGACATGACGAGGAACTCCGGAATGGTCCTGAGATAAATATTAATAGATGGGGTAATAGTTTTTGACCTCCGGAAGGGGTTCCGGATGTTTCCCGAAATGTTTGGGTATGAGAACACTTTATTTGGGCCAAATGGGAAAGCCCACAAGGTTTTTGGAAAGCGCAAAAGGAAGTTTTGCGGAGTCGAGGGGCCAGACGCCGGGAACCCTAGCTTCTGGCCTTGGAATCCGAGAAGGACTCTTGCCTTTCGGGTGAAACCGACTTTGTGAAGGCTTTTACACCAAGTTTTGACCCCAAGGCTCAACATATAAATAGAGGGGTAGGGCTAGAACCCAAGACACATCAAGATACACCAAGACATGTGCCGGCAACCTTGACCCTCTAGTTTATCCTCCGTCTAGTTTCTGTAACGCTTGGCGAAGCCCTGCAGAGATTGTTCTTCATCACCAATCGTCACCATGCTGTCGTGCTGCCAGAACTCATCTACTACTTCGCCAGTCTTGCTGGATCAAGAAGGCGAGGACGTCATCGAGCTGAATGTGTGCTGAACGCGGAGGTGCCATACGTTCGGTACTAGATTGGGATGGGTCGTGAAGGTGTACAACTATATCAACCGCGTTGGTAAACGCTTCCGCTGTCGGTCTACAAGGGTACGTAGACACACTCTCCCCTCTCGTTGATATGCTTCTAGTAGATAGATCTTGCGTCATCGTAGGATTTTTTTGAAATACTACGTTCCCCAACAATATGCATGTTTTTAGAAACTAAGGTTAGAGAGCAGAAGGTAGAGGAATAGGATTTCCTCAAATCATGCAAGTAGCAGCATACAAGAAGTGTAGTGTTGTGCAGTGCAGAGCAGGATGATAATACACAGCAAAAGAAATATCACATACCGTTTGCTTTGTTTGTGTTTTCCATCATAGTACCTGCCAGAAGAGAACAAAACAAAACCTGGAGCTAAATATGTAGTTTATTGTACCAAACATGGTGTAATAGCTCAAATGGAGTTTGCCATACAAGTTTGGTCTAATGAAATCTAACACTATATGGGCAACATCATCAGTCGACTACTAGGAAAAACGCTATCAAGATTCTAACTGGACAAAAAGAAACCTAGTCCAACTGTGCATTTTTTAGAAAAGGAGGATGACCCCCGTCCAACAACGCATAGGCCTAGTTGAATTTTATTCAAGGACCAAACAAGAGCATCTTTCATATTACTACAATACTAGAAGCATTTAGCGTGCTTTGCCGCACCGAAGAATGCTCTGCTTCTGTTCAAGCCTTTAAGGTGTAGATAAGAATAGATGGCCTAATTTTGAGGAATTTCAATAGGATGAAATACTAAAACTGATAAACCGGACAGTTGAGCGAGACATAATGCGCACCAAGAATTGTCTGGCAATTTTAAGATATTTATAAAGAAAATGATGCATTCTAAAGAGAATGAGAGATCTCTGATAATGATATAAAATACAATATTCTATAAATGTAAGAAGATTGTCTGTGTTGCGGACTAACTAAAACAATTGTTTGATGCCTACCCATGTTTTAACATGTGAACCCTTGCATTGGATGCTGAAAACAACTGACTATTTTAGGGACACGGGAAAGACAAAGTACAGATATATTAAAGAAACTGCACTAGTGTGGGGAAACCGACTCATAAGTCGAGATCACCGAATACACGTGTACAGTGATCCCAGAGAGTAATGCTCACTGAACACACAGAAGCTCAATAATAAGAGTCTTACATCCATACATACCATGTTACACAAATTGTGACCTTTATGGTCAAGTCTTGAGTATATCATTGTAGCGGGAATCTTCAATAACAACTTGGACCCATGCCATCTGCCTTAACCCTACAGGCATTCTGACTGGGAAGCGTCCTAGCTCGCATGTTCGTCACCAAAGAGATCTTCATCATTTCCTGTTCTTTCATGCCTGGCCAATAAAATAACCAGTGGCAAGCCAATGAGTACTTTGAATGTACTCGCAAGCAACACAAGAGTGATAACAGAATAATTATGCAAGGCTCTACTGCTATAATTGGCAGTTTTGCGGAAAGCTAGTTTTTCTCATGCAAGCATGATCAACGTTTATCAAGGATATGAATGCGTTTGCAACTATATAGGAGGTTACAAACATCGATTTCGAGAAAGAGTTATGAATAGCTCATGCTCAAGCTCATCCTCACGAATCACGTCAACATATTTACCAAACCGTGTTGTTTTCCAGAAACTTATGGACATAGTCTAAGCAGCACCACCCAACTGTCCTTGATCATGGACACGGCTATTCGAATAGTTTTACACTCTGTAGAGGTTGCGCACTTTACCCACAAGATCCGGGAAGCTTTTGTGTCATCCACGATCCCGCAGTACTTCAAGTACTCGGGGGAAGCACCCGATCATTACCTTTCCCTAGACGATACTAACACAGGGTCCACTCATTGGTGCACGGCCCTCGTGTATAAGTAAAAGATCGTGGGACTATGCCCTTTTCACATTATCGCGCATACACGAAGGGACCAATGTTGTGTCTAGTGCCCTGTAAAAACAGTCATGGCCGCCTATCCAATCATGAGCCCATTCCGAAGATGACCTCAAGTCACCCCCGTCACTCGTGATGTGGGCACCATGCTAGTATCAGCCTAAGTAATCAATAATGCCCCGTTCCATAAAGGGGTAGAGTGGTTGCACATGTTTGGTTGGGACGGTCGACAAATCTTAAATCTAATCCGTCTGTGTACGTAAACAGAACTTTCATCAAGACTCGGTACACTACTTCTCCACCAAGTAGTGCCCTAGTTCTCATCACCTCCCAGGGGCATTAGTGGCACCCACTGGGTTTTTTTTTGCAAGTATGTCAAACCAAGCTTGTTTCTTTCAATGCATAACCCTGATCCATTATGCATAGCCAACTACTATAGCATATTTCTACAACTTTCCAACATAACTCTAAACAAGGTCAGAGTCATGAACAATGCAAGTACCAACGGGGTATGCCACGGAGGCAAACCTAGCAAGGTTGGCATTCAAGGTATATTATGCACTCGATGGAACAACGACAATGCTATTATGATGTAAAATGGTTCATCATGGTCAAAGGGCTACTTGCCTTGTTCACCAAAGTCTTCAAAGCTTCTGGTCCATCTCCAAGTACTCCGTCTACTTTGTCAACTAACGTCGGAAACAAATCACAATAAGCAACATAACAAGGCAGAAAATAAAAGTGCTCTAAAAATGTGAGTTGAACTTTTCTAGGATACCTCTGGTCATATAAGGAATGACCAAAGTGGTTTCATTGGAATTGGATCTGTGGGTATTTCTGAACATTTCAATATGGTCAGATCAAGGGATTACAGGATTTGCAAGAGGTGCACAAAAACATTATTTTGAAAAATGAGCAAAGGCACCCATTTAACAAAGCAGGATTTTAGAAGCATCTGGGAATTGGTTTCACTAGATTTGGAGTTCAAATGATTTTCTTATAAATTTGCAAAGTTGGATATACATGGATAAATAGACCAATATTTGATGTGGTACAGAAAGTATTGGGAAAAATGTTCAAAAACTAAGTTTTGATATTACAAGTATCTAGGAATTTGAATCATGGCATTTGGATCAAAAGTGGGCTCTCTGTGATTTTCTAAAGTTCATCATAGAAATGGAATTATGGGTTTTCATAAATATTTGTGAAGGAAAGGTTTCTGGAAAAATGTGCAAATAGCATCATATTATAGATCATGAATTTAGGAACTACAAGAAACTTGGATCATGAAATTTGGAGATAATATGAATATTTGGGGGATTTTACAAAGTTACAGAAAAAGAAAAAGAAAAGGCTTTACCTAAATGGGATGGATCTGGGCAGCGGCAACATGCACAGGGCGGAGATAGCAGCGCCGGAATTGGGCCGGCCCAGCGGCTCGGCTGCAAACACAGGAGGGTGGTGATGTCGCTGGCGCCCTGGCTGAGTACGCTTCCACGCGGGGAAGGCGGCGTCTCCTTGCCCTGCCTCCACTTAAAAACAGCGGGGCGTGACGCTGGGTCACTGACCTGCGGGGTCCACTCGCAGGGTCGTCTCCCTCCTCCCGCCCGCGACAGGAGCGGGGGCAGAGGAGTTCCGCCGCCGATCGTGCCGGCGACCCAGGCGGTCTCCGCCGGAGTTCTGCGCACCAGAGCGTTCAAAGCGGCGAGACGCATCCGTCCTTGTGCTTCATGCCTGCGGAGGATCTCGGGAAGGGGAGAAACGTCGGGCGCGGCGGCGATCGATAACGGTGAAGATGGCCTACGGTGATGCAGCCGCGCATAGGAAGAGGCGGGGTCCCGGGGTGGTCTTCTGTGACCTAGGTGTTGGTCTGGAGTGGCTCTAGGGGAAGGAGGAGGAGTCGTGGGCATGAATTTTGCCCCAGGCCGAGGCGGCGACATGGCGGCCATGCGGAAGGAGTTGAGCTCAAAAGTTGGAATGGCTTGCCAGGGGGGTTTCTGGGAGTGGTAGGAGAGGCTCGGAGGCGGGATAGCGAGCTCGGTGATGCGATATATGGCGAGGCCATGGCGCACCGTGAGCCGAGCTCACGGGTGCCCGCGGGATTCGCCATGGTGGAGGGGGAAGGGGGCCTGGAGCCCTCTGTGGTGCTCGTGGGCGTAGCCCAGGGCACTGGGAAGGGAGAGGAGGGGGAGCGCGAGCACGAGGTGGGTCGCAGGTGCGGGCGCGGCACTGGCCGAACGAGGCGGCGACGGGCACGACCCGCAGAGGAGAGAGGAGGGAGAGGGAGGAAGGGGCCAACAGCTAGCCGTGTTGCAGATGTCGAGGCGGCCTCGGGGGACACGATCCCAATAAGCTAGGTGGTCGGGTGCCTCGGGCAGGACGCGGCTACAGTGCGGGAGCACACTATAGCGCGCTCCAGAGCGCCCGTATGGCCAGCATGGCCATGTCCTCACGCGCTCTGGACGTGGCCACCTTGTCCATTGGCTTCTGGCTGGTATGGAGATGCGCTTTGGTAGCTTAGGGTGTAAGTCAAGCGTAATAGTAAGAGGAGGGGAAGAGGGAAATTATGCCATGGTGAAAACAGAGAGGTATATGGGGGTTTTGTTGGGGAACGTTGCATGGGAAACAAAAATTTTCCTACGCTCACCAAGATCAATCTAGGAGATGCACATCTACGAGAGGAGAGTTGGATCCACATACCCTTGTAGATCGCTAAGCGGAAGCGTTCAAGAACGCGGTTGATGGAGTCGTACTCGCCGCGATTCAGATCGCCGAAGATCCTAGCACCGAAGCAACGGTGCCTCCGCGTTCAACACACGTGCAGCCCGGTGACGTCTCCCACGCCTTGATCCAGCAAGGAGAGAGGGAGAGGTTGGGGAAGACTCCATCCAACAGCAGCACAACGGCGTGGTGGTGATGGAGGAGCGCGGGACTCCAGCAGGGCTTCGCCAAGCGCTGCGGGAGACGAGGAGGGAGAGAGGTAGGGCTGCGCCAATCGACCGAGGTCAAAACTTGTTCTGGGCAGCCCTAAACTTCACATATATATAGGGGGGAGGTAGGGGCTGCGCCCCCATCTAGGGTTTCCTCCCTAGGGGTGGCGGCAGCCCCCCAGAACCCATCTAGGGTGCGGCCAAGGGGGGGAGAGAGAGGGGGCGCCCTAGGGTGGGCCTTAAGGCCCATCTGGACCTAGGGTTTGCCCCCCTCCCCTCTCCATGCGCCTAGAGACTTGGTGGGGGGGCGCACCAGCCCCCTTGGGGCTGGTCCCCTCCCACACTTAGCCCACGCAGCCACCTGGGGTTGGTGGCCCCACCTGGTGGACCCCCGGGACCCTCGCGGTGGTCCCGGTACATTACCGATATCGCCCGAAACTTTTCCGGTGACCAAAACAGGACTTCCCATATATGAATCTTTACCTCCGGACCATTCCGGAACTCCTCGTGACGTCCGGGATCTCATCCGGGACTCCGAACAACATTCGGTAACCGCGTACATACTTTCCCTATAACCCTAGCGTCATCGAACCTTAAGTGTGTAGACCCTACGGGTTCGGGAACCATGTAGACATGACCGAGACAACTCTCCGGCCAATAACCAACAGCGGGATCTGGATACCCATGTTGGCTCCCACATGTTCCACGATGATCTCATCGGATGAACCACGATGTCAAGGATTCAATCAATCCCGTATATGATTCCCTTTGTCTATCGGTATAGCACTTGCCCGAGATTCGATCGTCGGTATACCGATACCTTGCTCAATCTCGTTACCGGCAAGTCTCTTTACTCGTTCCGTAACACATCATCCCGTGATCAACTCCTTGATCACATATTGTGCACATTATGATGATGTCCTACCGAGTGGGCCCAGAGATACCTCTCCGTCATACGGAGTGACAAATCCCAGTCTCGATTCGTGCCAACCCAACAGACACTTTCGGAGATACCTGTTGTGCACCTTTATAGCCACCCAGTTACGTTGTGACGTTTGGTACACCCAAAGCATTCCTACGGTATCTGGGAGTTGCACAATCTCATGGTCTAAGGAAAAGATACTTGACATACAGAAAAGCTTTAGCATACGAACTACACGATCTGTGCTAGGCTTAGGATTGGGTCTTGTCCATCACATCATTCTCCTAATGATGTGATCCCGTTATCAACGACATCCAATGTCCATGGTTAGGAAACCGTAACCATCTATTGATCAACGAGCTAGTCGTCTAGAGGCTTACTAGGGACATGGTGTTTGTCTATGTATCCACACATGTATCTGAGTTTCCTATCAATACAATTCTAGCATGGATAATAAACGATTATCATGAACAAGGAAATATAATAATAACCAATTTATTATTGCCTCTAGGGCATATTTCCAACAGTCTCCCACTTGCACTAGAGTCAATAATCTAGTTCACATCGCCATGTGATTAACACTCACAGGTCACATCGCCATGTGACCAACATCCAAAGAGTTTACTAGAGTCAGTAATCTAGTTCACATCATTATGTGATTAACACTCAATGAGTTCTGTGTTTGATCATGTTATGCTTGTGAGAGAGGTTAGTAGTCAACGGGTCTGCAACATTCAGATCCCTATGTACTTCGCAAAACTTTATGTCATATCGTAGATGCTGCTACCACGTTCCACTTGGAGTTATTCCAAACTGTTGCTCCATTATACGTATCCGGTATCTCCACTTAGAGTTATCCGGATAGGTGTTAAGCTTGCATCGACGTAACTCTTTACGTCGAACTCTTTATCACCTCCATAACCGAGAAACATTTCCTTACTCCTCTAAGGATAATTTTGACCACTATCTAGTAATCCACTCCTGGATCACCTTTGTACCCTCTTGCCAGACATGTGGCAAGGCACACATCAGGTGCGGTACTTAGCATGGCATATCGTATAGAGCCTATGACAAAAGCATAGGGGACGACCTTCGTCCTTCCTCTTCCTTCTGCCGTGGTCAAGTTTTGAGTCTTACTCAACTTCACACCTTACAACTCAGGTAAGAACTCCTTCTTTGACTGATCTATTTTGAACTTCTTCAAAATCATGCCAAGGTGTGTGATCTTTTGAAAGTGTCATCAGGCATCTTGATCTATCTGTATAGATCTTGATGCCCAATATGTAAGCAGCTTTATCCAGGTCTTCCTTTGAAAAACTCATTTCAAACAACCCTTTATGCTTTCCAGAAATTCTACATCATTTCGGATCAACAATATGTCATTCACATATACTTATCAGAAATGTTGTAGTGCTCCCACTCACTTTATTGCAAATACAAGTTTCCACCAAACTTTGTATACCCAAAAACTTTGATCACTCCATCAAAGTGTATATTCCGACTCCGAGATGCTTGCTCTAGTCCATGGAAGGATCGTTGGAGCTAGCATATCTTTTAGCATCCTTAGGATCGACAAAACCTTTCTGATTGTATCACATACAACCTTTCCTTACGAAAACTGGTAAGGAAACTTGTTTTGTCATCCATCTGCCAGATTTCATAAATGCAGCTAATGCTAACATGATTCCGACGGACTTAAGCATCGCTACGGGTGAGAAAATCTCATCGTAGTCAACTCCTTGAACTTGTGGAAAACTCTTCGCCACAAGTCGAGCTTCATAGACGATGACATTACCGTCCATGTCCGTCTTAGTCTTAAAGATCCATTTGTCCCAATGGCTTGCCGATCATAGGGCAAGTCCACCAAAGTCCATACTTTGTTTTGATACATGGATCCTATCTCGGATTTATCGGCTTCTAACCATTTGTCGGAATATGGGCCCACCATCGCTTCTCCATAGTTCGTAGGTTCATCGTTGTCCAACAACATGACCTTTAAGACAGGATCAACGTACCACTCAGGAGTAGTACATATCCTTGTCAACCTACGAGGTTCGATAGCAACTTGATCTGGAGCTTCATGATCACTATCATTAGTTTCCTCTTCAACTGTCGTAGATTCCACAGAAACATCTTTCTGTGTTGCACTACTCTCCGGTTGAAGTGAGGGTTCGACAACCTCATCAAGTTCTATCTTCCTCCCACTCAATTCTTTCGAGAGAAACTCCTTCTCGAGAAAGGACCCGTTCTTAGCGACAAACATTTTTGTCCTTGGATCTGAGATAGAAGGTATACCCAACCGTTACCAGTGGGTATTCCATGAAGATGTATTTGTCCGCTTTGGGTTCGAGCTTTTCCTGGCTGAAGCCATAAGCATCGCAGCCCCAAACATTTAAGAAAACGACAACTTTGGTTTCTTGCCAAACCATACGACGTCGTCTCAACGGACTTAGATGGTTCCCTATATAAAGTGAATGCAGCTGTCTCTAATGCATAACCTCAAAATAATAGCGGTAGATCGGTAAGACACACCATAGATCGCACCATATCTCATAAGGTTCGATTACGATGTCCGGACACACCATTACGCTGTGGTGTTCCAGGGGACTTCAACTGCGAAACAATTCCACAATGTCTTAAGTGATTGCCAAACTCATAATTAAGATAATATCCCCTTGATCAGATCGTAGGAACATGATCTTCTTGTTATGATGATTCTTAATCTTCACTCTGAAATTTTTTGAACCTTTCAAACGTTTCAGACTTTTGCTTCATTAAGTAAATATACCATATCTACTCAAATCGTCAGTGAAGATGAGAAAATAACGATATCCACCACACGCCTTAATTCTCATTGGATCACATACATCAGCATGTATGATTTCCAACAAGTCACTTGCCTGTTTCATTGTACCTGAAAACGGGATCTCAGTCATCCTGCCCATGAGGCACGGCTCGCACGTGTCAAGTGATTCAAAATCAAGAGACTCCAAAAGTCCATCAGCATGGAGCTTCCTCATGCGTTTTACGCCGATATGACCCAGACGGCAGTGCCACAAGAAAGTGGTATTATCATTATCTACTCTACATCTTTTGGCATCAATGTTATGAACATGTGTATCATCACTATCGAGATTCAATAAGAATAAACCCCTAACTTCGGGTGCATGACCATAAAAGATATTACTCATATAAATAGAACAACCATTATTCTCTGACTTAAATGAGTAACCGTCTCGCAATAAACAAGATCCAGATATAATGTTCATGCTTAACGCAGGCACTAAATAACAATTATTCAGGTTCATAACTAATCCCGATGGTAATCGAAGAGCGAGCGTGCCGACGGCGATCACATCAACCTTGGAACCATTTCCCACGCGCATCGTCACTTCGTCCTTCGCCAGCCTCCGTTTATTCCGCAGTTCCTGTTTAGAGTTGCAAATGTGAGCAACCGAACCGGTATCAAATACCCAGGCACTACAACGAGAGTTGGTAAGGTACACATCAATAAAATGTATATCACATATACCTTTGTTGTTGTTGGCCCCCTTCTTGTCCGCCAGATACTTGGGGCAGTTCCGCTTCCAGTGGCCGTTCCCCTTGCAATAGAAACACTCAGTCTCTGGCTTGGGCCCAGCCTTGGGTTTCTTCACTGGATTAGCAACTGCTTTGCCACCCTTCTTAGAGTTACCCTTCTTGCCCTTGCCATTCTTCTTGAAACTGGTGGTTTTATTGACCATCAACACTTGATACTCCTTCTGGATGTCTGCCTCAGCGACTTTCAGCATCGAAAACAGCTCGGCGATGGTCTTGTTCATCCCTTGCATGTTATACTGCTGCACGAAGCTCTTGTAGCTTGGAGGGAGTGACTGGAGAATTCTGTCAATGATAGCCTCATCCGGGAACACAAGTCCCAGATCAGCTATGCGGGTATAGTACCCAGACATCTTCAGTAAGTGCTCACTGACAGACGAATTCTCCTCCATCTTGCAAGCAAAGAATTTATCGGTGGTCTCATACCTCTCGATCTTAGCATTCTTTTCAAAGATGAACTTCAACTCCGTGTACATCTCATATGCACCATGACGTTCAAAACGCCTTTGAAGTCCTCCTTCCAAGCCGTACAACATGGCACACTGCACCATCGAATAGTCATCCGAACGTGTCTGCCAGACGTTCAAAACGTCCGCAGGGGCTGTAGGAGCGGGGGGGTCACCTAGCGGTGCATTTAGGACATAAACCTTTTGGGCAGCTGTGAGGATGATCCTCAGATTGCGGAGCCAGTCCACAAAGTTGCTCCCGTCATCTTTCAGTTTAGCTTTCTCTAGGAACGCATTAAAATTCAGGGGAGCTACTGCGCGAGCCATCTACAACCAAAAATTTGCAAAGACATTTTAGACTATTGTTCATGATAAGTGAGTTATTACCTAATCAAATTAATTATAACTCCCACTCAAATTGACATCCCTCCGGTCATTCGAGCGTGACATGATCCAAATTCACCAACCCAAGTCCGATCATCACGTGAGATGAGGTGGTGTCAATGGTGAACATCAACATGTTGATCATATCTACTATATGACTCATGCTCGACCTTTCGGTCCTCCGTGTTCCGAGGCCATGTCTGTACATGCTAGGCTCGTCAAGTCTAACCCGAGTGTTCTGCATGTGCAAAACTGGCTTGCACCCGTTGTATGCGAACGTATGGCTCCTGCCGGTTGCCGTATGCATCGACATGCAAGTCGATATTAACTATTACAACATGATCATCTCATACATCAAAATATATCTCATCATGTCATTGGCCATATCATATCACATACATACCCTGCAAAAACAAGTTAGACGTCCTCTAATTTGTTGTTGCATGTTTTACGTGGCTGCTATGGGTATCTAGCAAGAACGCTTCTTACCTACGCAAAACCACAACGGTGATATTCAAGTTGCTATTTAACCTTCTACAAGGACCGCCTTGTTCTATTCCGATTCAACTAAGATAGGAGAGACAGACACCCGCCAGCCATCTTATGCAACAAAAGTCACATGTCTGTCGATGGAACCGGTCTCATGTACGTGGACATGTAAAGTTGGTCCGGGCCGCTTCATCCCATAATACCGCTGAATCAAGAAAGACTAAGGAGGGCAGCAATTTAAACATCAACGCCACAAACCCTTTTGTGTTCTACTCGAGAAAGCATCTACGCAAGAACCTGGCTCATGATGCCACTGTTGGGGAACGTCGCATGGGAAACAAAAATTTTCCTACGTTCACCAAGATCAATCTAGGAGATGCACATCTACGAGAGGAGAGTTGGATCCACATACCCTTGTAGATCGCTAAGCGGAAGCGTTACTAGAACGCGGTTGATGGAGTCGTACTCGCCGCGATTCAGATCGCCGAAGATCCTAGCACCGAACGGACGGTGCCTCCGCGTTCTTCACACGTACAGCCCGGTGACGTCTCCCACGCCTTGATCCAGCAAGGAGAGAGGGAGAGGTTGGGAAACCTCCAACCAACAGCAGCACGACGGCATGGTGGTGGTAGAGGAGCGCGGGAATCCAGCAGGGCTTCGCCAAGCGCTGCAAGAGACGAGGAGGGAGAGGGGTAGGGCTGCACCAAGAGGGAGATGTTCTCGTGTCTCTAGCAGCCCCAAAACCCCTCATATATATAGGGGGAAGGGAGGGCTGCGCCCCCCTTTAGGGTTTCCCTCCCCTAGGGTGCGGCCAGCCCTAGATCCATCTAGGGGGGGCGGCCAAAGGGGGAGAGAGGGGGAGGCGCACCACTATTGGGCCTTAGGGCCCAACTGCATTAGGGTTTGCCCCCCTTCCCCTCTTGGGGCGCCCTGGGACTTGGTGGGGGGGCGCACCAGCCCCCTTGGGGCTGGTCCCCTCCCACACTTAGCCCACGCAGCCACCTGGGGTTGGTGGCCCCACCTGGTGGACCCCCGGGACCCTCCCGGTGGTCCCGGTACATTACCGATATCGCCCGAAACTTTTCCGGTGACCAAAACAGGACTTCCCATATATGAATCTTTACCTCCGGACCATTCCGGAACTCCTCGTGACGTCCGGGATCTCATCTGGGACTCCGAACAACATTCGGTAACCGCGTACATACTTTCCCTATAACCCTAGCGTCATCGAACCTTAAGTGTGTAGACCCTACGGGTTCGGGAACCATGTAGACATGACCGAGACAACTCTCCGGTCAATAACCAACAGCGGGATCTGGATACCCATGTTGGCTCCCACATGTTCCACGATGATCTCATCGGATGAACCACGATGTCAAGGATTCAATCAATCCCGTATACGATTCCCTTTGTCTATCGGTATAGCACTTGCCCGAGATTCGATCGTCGGTATACCGATACCTTGCTCAATCTCGTTGCCGGCAAGTCTCTTTACTCGTTCCGTAACACATCATCCCGTGATCAACTCCTTGATCACATATTGTGCACATTATGATGATGTCCTACCGAGTGGGCCCAGAGATACCTCTCCGTCATACGGAGTGACAAATCCCAGTCTCGATTCGTGCCAACCCGACAGACACTTTCGGAGATACCTGTAGTGCACCTTTATAGCCACCCAGTTACGTTGTGACGTTTGGTACACCCAAAGCATTCCTACGGTATCCGGGAGTTGCACAATCTCATGGTCTAAGGAAAAGATACTTGACATATAGAAAAGCTTTAGCATACGAACTACACGATCTGTGCTTGGCTTAGGATTGGGTCTTGTCCATCACATCATTCTCCTAATGATGTGATCCCGTTATCAACGACATCCAATGTCCATGGTTAGGAAACCGTAACCATCTATTGATCAACGAGCTAGTCGTCTAGAGGCTTACTAGGGACATGGTGTTTGTCTATGTATCCACACATGTATCAGAGTTTCCTATCAATACAATTCTAGCATGGATAATAAACGATTATCATGAACAAGGAAATATAATAATAACCAATTTATTATTGCCTCTAGGGCATATTTCCAACAGGTTTTACCCCCTCCAATGATTGAGCTGAGGGCATGGGGGAGTTGCTGGAGGTATAGGATGATTAGAGTGATATCTGGTAAAAATTTGAGGTAAAGGGCAATAGTGAAAGTGGCCTAAATGGTAGTTTTGTTAAAGTACCAAAAGGTGTTTGATGTAAGTTTGGGCAAGTAGATGAAGTCCAAATGACATGAGACTTAACGGGATGAAATGGCACATGAAAATAGGGTGTTCCACCAAGTTTGAGCTCATTTTTAGAAAGTGGCACATGTAACTTTGGCAAACCCTACAAATCAACAGAAATGACTTTTCCAATATTTACTCATGCAAATAATTCCTCTTTGATAAGCCACTTGGTGTAGTGTCATCATTTGGGGTTGTGATCATGTCCACAAATTTTGAGGTCATAAGTAAGAAGTTGGTAATGTAGAGTTGTTCAAATTTGAATATGGTCAGAAAGGGTTTTGGGGCAATTTAGTCATGTTATCTTTCTCCAAAACTTGTGCCATTTGCCATATATGCATATTTACATCATTTGAGCCTGTGCACCAAGTTTGAGAGCATTTGGACAAGTTTGGCAATGTAAAGTTGCTCAAACTTCAAAATGGACATAAGTGGTTTTGAGGGGATTTGATGATGTTTTCTTATTGTCCAAGGCATGAGGCTTGGCAAGATCATCAAATATGTCATATTTGACATGATAGAATTTTCCTGCAATTTTTAGAGAATATTTCCTTTGTAAATATTTCCAAAGCTTGAAATATCTAGAAAGGGTTTTTGTGGGATTTGACCAACATTTTGAACATGACCATGTGTTGAAACTCTTATATATGGACAATATATGTCCTATAAGCTTCCCTGAATTTTGGCAAATATTTTTGAAACAGTTAAATAATTTTAACCTATTAAAGACCATTTCTAGCCTAAAGAAAAAGCTTTTAAATAAAATAGGAGAATAACTTTTAAAATTATGTTTTTGTGGTTTAAGGGAGTCCTATATCTAGTAGGAGTCAAATATATTTTTTCAAAGATTTTTCACACCCCAATTCAAGTACTTGCAGTACAAACCTCAATTCAGGGATTTTTGGAAAACTAATTTTAGAAAATTACTTTTTGGCCAAAATATTTTGTAAGAAAATACTATTATGTCCTATACACATGGCATGATCATGGGGAAGAGGTTTTGGATAAAGGAGAAGGAGTATATGAGTAGGATGATTTTTTTTAGAGCACGAGCAAACAGAAAACCAATCAAGCAAAGTGAAAAACACTCAAAAGTTTTTGTCAAACCATAATTTAGCATGATTATTAGCTTAAGTGTTGTGGCAGGAAAATCAGGGTGTGCCAGACCTACCCCCCTTACAAGAATCTCGTCCCCGAGATTCCCAAACTAGGTGTGGAAGGGAACAGGAAAACTTGGATATGGGGTAGTCTTCACTTGTTCTTGTTGGTTCTGCTTCTGAGTGGTGCTCCATGGAACCTTGAAGTACTTGGTGGTGTGGCTTCTCGCATGTTGCCTTGTTTGATGCAGGTTGCTGAGGGGTCTCTTGCATAGGTTAGGTTGGGCTAGATGTTAATGGCTCGGTGGTGGATGTCCTTGCCACTTCTCGAGCCTGCGTTGTATTCCCTCGAAGAGGAAAGGGAGATGCAGCACAGTAGCGTAAGTATTTCCCCCAGTTTTTGAGAACCAAGGTATCAATCTAGTAGGAGACCACACGCGAGTCCCTCGCACCTGCACAAACAAATAAGAACTTCGCAGCCAACGCGATAAGGGTATGTCAATCCCTTTACGGTCACTTACGAAAGTGAGATCTGATAGAGATGATAATTTATATTTTTGGTATTTTTAGTTTATAAGAACAGCAAATAAAAGCGGTAAAAGTAAAGTAGATGTAAATTGATATGTTGAGAATAGACCCGGGGGCCATAGTGTTCTCTAGTGGCTTCTCTCATGATAGCGATATTCTACGGCGGGTAAACAAATTACTGTCGAGCAATTGATAGAAAAGCGAATAATTATGAGACTGTCTAGGCATGATCATTCTATATAGGCATCACGTCCGAGACAAGTAGACCAACTCCTGACTGCATCTACTACTATTACTCCACACATCGACCGCTATCTAGCATGCATCTAGTGTATTGAGTTCATAAGAACAGAGTAACACCTTAAGCAAGATGACATGATGTAGAGGGGTAAACTCAAGCAATATTATATAAACCCCATCTTTCTATCCTCGATGGCAACAATACAATATGTACCTTGTTGCCCCTACTGTCACTGGGAATGGACACCGCAAGATTGAACCCAAAGCCAAGCACTTCTCCCATTGCAAGAACTATAGATCTAATAGGCCAAACCAAACCAATAATTCGAAGAGACTTGCAAGGATATTATGAGCACACATAAAAAGTTCAGAGAAGAACCAAATATCTTTCATAGATAACCTTGATCATAAACTCACAATTCATCGGATCTTGACAAACACACCGCAAAAAGCAATTACATCGAATAGATCTCCTCGAAGACCGAGAAGAACTTTGTATTGAGATCCAGAGAGAGAGAATAAGCCATCAAGATACTAGCTATGGACACGAAGGTCTATGGTAAACTACTCACAACTCATGGTGAGGGCGATGATGATGATGAAGAAGAACTCCGTGATGGATCCTCCTCCGGTGGAGCTCCGAAACAGGCTCCAAGATGGGATCTTCACGGGAACAGAAGGTAAGGCGGTGGAATTAGGGTTTTCTCTCTATTCACGGAGTTTCTGGGGTACGTAGACTTATATAGGAAGAAGGAGGGCACCGGGGGACGCTCGAGGGGGCCATGAGGAAGGGGGCACGCCCTGGGAAGGGGGGCGCCCCCCCCCCCCACCCTCGTGGGCCACCTCTTTCTCCCCTGACGTGGTTCTCAAGCTCCGCGTGCGTGATTTTCTCCAAAAATATCTCTCGCGAAGGTTTCATTCCGTTTGGACTCCGTTTGATATTATTTTTCTGCAAAACCCTGAAACAGGCAAAAAACAACAATCTGGACTGGGCCTTTGGGTTAGTAGGTTAGTCCCCAAAATGATATAAAAGTGAATGATAAAGCCCATTAAACATCCAGGACTTCATAAATAATAGCATGGAACAATAAAAAATTATAGATACATTGGAGACGTGGCAAGCATCCCCAAGCTTAATTCCTGCTCGTCCTTGAGTAGGTAAATGATAAAGAAATAATTTTTGATGTGGAATGCTAACCAATATAGTTTTTCAATGTAATTCTCTTAATTGTGGCATGAATGTTCAGATCTGAAAGATTCAAGATAAAAGTTTATATTGACATAAGAAATAACAATACTTCAAGCATACTAACAAAGCAATCATGTCTTCTCAAAATACTATGGCTAAAGAAAGTTATCCCTACAAAATCATATAGTGTTGGCTATGCTCCCTCGTTATCACACAAAAATATTCATATCATGCACAACCCCGATTTCAGCCAAGCACTTGTTTTCATACTCTATCTTTTCAAACCTTTCAACTTTCACGCAATACATGAGCGTGAGCCATGGACATAGCACTATGGGTGGAATACAGGTCGTTGTGGAGAAGACAAAAAGGAGGGAGATAGTCTCACATCAACTAGGCGTATCAACGGGCTATGGAGATGCCCATCAATAGATATCAATGTGAGTGAGTAGGGATTGCCATGCAACGGATGCACTAGAGCTAACTATGAATGAAAGCTCAACAAAAGAAACTAGTGGGTGTGCATCCAACTTGCTTGCTCACGAAGACCTAGGGCATTTGCGGAAGCCCATCGTTGGAATATACAAGCCAAGTTCTATAACAAAAATTCCCACTAGTATATGAAAGTGACTAAACATGAGACTCTCTACAATGAAGAACATAGTGCTACTTTGAAGCACAAGTGTGGAAAAAAGATAGTAGCAATTGTCCCTTTTTCTTTTCTTTTTTTGGGGCCTTTTTTTTCTTTGGCCTTTCCCTTTTTTGCGGAGGGTCTTTATAGATTTAGCCTTTCCTCCCATGGGACAATGCTCTAATAATGAGGATCATCACACGTTCATTACAACTCGATATTACAACTCGATACTACAACAACAAAGTATGACTCTATATGAATGCCTCCGACGGTTTACCGGTATGTGCAATGAAACAAGAGTGACATGTATAAAAATTATGCATGGTGGCTTTGCCACAAATACGATGTCAACTACATGATCATGTAATGGCAATATGACAATATGATGCGTGTCATATGAACGAAACGGTGGGAAGTTGCATGGCAATATATCTCGGAATGGTTATGGAAATGCCATGATAGGTTGTTTTGAGGAAGGATATATCTCGGAATGCGTGTCATATGAACGAAACGGTGGGAAGTTGCGTGGCTGTTTTGAGGAACAATATGGTGGCTGTTTTGAGGAAGGATATATAGTGGGTTTATGATACCGGCGAAAGTTGTGCGGTACAAGAGAGGATAGCAATGGTGGAAGGGTGAGAGTGTGTATAATCCATGGACTTAATATTAGTCATAAGAACTCATATACTTATTTGCAAAAATCTACGAGTCATCAAAACAAAGCAATCAACGCATGCTCCTAGGGGAGGTTGGTAGGAGTTAACCATCGTGCGCCCCCGACCTCCACACAAAGGTTGGCACTCTACAAATACCTCATGCTCTAACTTCGTCCCATAACGGTTCACCATACATGCATGATACGAGAATCACTAACCTTAACACAAGTATTTCTCAATTTCATAATAACTCCACTAGCATGACTCTAATGTCACTATCCTCATGTCTCAAAACAATTATCGAGCATCCAATCTCTCATTCTATTGAATGCACTTAGTGTGAAATTTTTTACTACATTGACAATGGATGTCTATCATGTGAAGACTAGTTTCTTTAACCTAAACACATTACCATGCTGTTTTAATAGACTCTCAAAAGGATATAAGTGAAGCATGAGAGTTCAACAATTTCTACAAAATATTACCACCACCGTGCTCTAAAAGATATAAGTGAAGCACTAGAGCAAAAACTATTCAACTCAAAAGATATAAGTGAAGCACATAGAGTGTTCTAATAATTTCTAGGCCATATTTAACTCTCTCAAATAGGTGTGTCCAGCAAGGATGATTGTGGCAAACTAACAAGCAAAGACTCAAATTATACAAGACGCTCCAAGCAAAACACATATCCTGTTGTGAATAAAAATATAGCTCCAAGTATAGTTACCAATGGATGAAGACGAAAGAGGGGATGCCTTCCCGGGGCATCCCCAAGCTTAGGCTCTTGATTATCTTGAATTTACTTGGGGGTGTAATGGGCATCCCCAAGCTTAGTCCTTTACTACTCATTGTTCCATAGTCCATCAAAGCAATACTCAAAACTTGAAAACTTCACAACACAGAACTTAGACAAAAATTCTCGTGAGCTCCGTTAGTATAAGAAAGCAAACCTCTACTCAAAGGTGCAGCAATGAATTCATTATTTGTTTATATTGGTGTTAAACCTACTGTATTCCAACTTCTCTATGGTTCATATCCTCCAATACTACTTATAGATGCATCGGAATAAGCAAACAACACACGAAAAACAGAATCTGTCAAAAACAGAACAGTCTGTAGTAATCTGCAGTTTTCGCCTACTTCTGGAACTCCAAAAAATTTAAACTAAATTGGTAAATCTGCGGAATTTGTCTACAAATCATCTGCAAAAAGAACCAACTAAAAAGCATGCTCCAGTAAAATCTGAAGACTACTTTAGCGAGCGCTAATGATTCTGTTTTTCACAGCAAGATCGCGTAAACTTCACACAAGTCTTCCCAAAGGTTCTACTTGGCACAAGCACTAAAAAAAACATGAAACTACATCTAATCAGAGGCTATATGCAATACTTATTCCCTAACAGCAACAAAAATAAAAAAACATAAAACTGGGTCGCCTCCCAACAAGCGCTATCGTTTTACGCCCCTAGCTAGGCATGATACAAGATAAAACTAGGTATTGCCATCTTTGGAAGGCAATCCATAAGTGGCTCTCATTATACATTCATATGGTAATTTGATTTGATTTCTAGCAAAGTGTTCCATGTCTTTCCTTAACGGAAATTGGAATCTAATATTTCCTTCCTTCATATCAATAACTGCACCAATCGTTCTAAGGAAAGGTCTACCAAGAATAATAGGATATGAAGGATTGCAATCTATATCAAGAACAATAAAATCTACGGGCACATAATTCCTATTGGCAAAAACAAGAACATCATTAATTCTTCCCATAGGTTTCTTAATAGTGTAATCCGCAATATGCAAATTTAAAGAACAATCATCAAGCTCATGGAACCCTAGCAAATCACACAAAGTTTTTGGGATAGTGGAGACACTAGCACCCAAATCACACAAAGCATAGCATTCATGATATTTTATTTTTATTTTGATAGTAGGTTCCCATTCATCATAAAGCTTTCTATGGACAGAAACTTCCAACTCAAGTTTTTCTTCATAAGATTGCATCAAAGCATCAACTTTGTGTTTGGTGAAAGCTTTATTTTGACTATAAGCATGCGGAGTATTTAGCACGGATTGCAACAAGGAAATACAATCAATCAAAGAGCAATTATCATAATTGAATCCCTTGAAATCCAAAATAGTGGGTTCATCACTATGCAAAGTTTTAATCTCTTCACTCCCACTTTTAGCAATTTTAGCATCAAGATCAAAAAACTCTGAATCATTTGGACACCTTAAAGCAGAATCATCTCCAATCCGATCTTCATCAAGATTTATACTAGAAAACAAGGATCTAATAGGAGAAACATCAATAACTTTCAGATCTTCATCTTTATTTTCATGATAACTAGAAGAACACAATTTAATATAATCCTCTCTTTTAGCACGCATTCTAGCGGTTCTTTCTTTGCATTCATCAACGGAAATTCTCATGGCTTTGAGAGACTCATTGATATCATGCTTAGGTGGGATAGATCTAAGTTTCAAAGAATCAACATCAAGAATAATTCTATCCACACTTCTAGCCAATTCATCAACCTTAAGCAATTTCTCTTCAAGCAAAGCATTGAAATTCTTTTGCGGGATCATAAACTCCTTAACACTAGTTTCAAATTCAGAAGGCATCTTTCCATCAGAGTTGTTGTAGGAATTACCATAATTAATAGAGGAATTACTAGGAAAAGGCCTAGGATTAAAATTACCTCTATAAGCATTGTTACCAAAATTGTTCCTACCAACAAAATTCACATACAAAGATTCATTGTTATTCTCAATCAAAGTGGACAAAGGCGTATCATTAGGATCAGAAGAAGCACTCTTAGCAGCAAATAATTTCATAAGTTCATCCATCTTTCCACTCAAAACACTAATTTCTTCGATAGCATGCACTTTTTTACTAGTAGATCTTTCGGTGTGCCATTGAGAATAATTAACCATAATATTATCTAGGAGTTTGGTAGCTTCTCCTAAGGTAGTTTCCATGAAAGTGCCTCCGGCGGCCGAATCTAAAAGATTTCTAGAAGCAAAATTCAAGCCAGCATAAAAGTTCTGAATAATCATCCATAGATTCAAACCATGTGTAGGGCAATTACGTATCATCAATTTCATTCTCTCCCAAGCTTGTGCAACATGCTCATGATCTAGTTGCTTTAAATTCATAATATCATTTCTAAGAGAGATGATCTTAGCAGGAGAGAAATATTTAGAGATAGAAGCATCTTTGCACTTATTCCACGAATCAATACTATTTCTAGGCAAAGAGGAAAACCAAGTTTTAGCACGATCTCTAAGTGAAAACGGAAATATCTTCAATTTAACAATATCGTTATCCGTGTCCCTTTTCTTTTGCATATCACACAAATCAACAAAGTTGTTTAGATGGGTAGCGGCATCTTCACTAGGAAGGCCGGAGAATTGATCTTTCATGACAAGATTCAACAAAGCAGCATTGATCTCACAAGATTCAGCATCGGTAATAGGAGCAATCAGAGTGCTAATAAAATCATTGTTGTTGGTATTGGAGAAGTCACACAATTTGGTATTGTTCTGAGCCATAGTGACAAGCAAGCAATCCAACACACACAAGCAAACAAGAAGCAAGCGAACGATAAACACACGGTGGAAGAAGGGCTAATAAAACGGCAAGGGTGAAGTGGGGGAGAGGAAAACGAGAGGCAAATAAATGTAATGCGAAGGATAAGGGTTTGTGATGGGTACTTGGTATATGACTTTTGCGTAAGCCTCCCCGGCAACAGTGCAAAATTCTTCTTGCTACTTCTCGAGCTTGCTTTGTATTCCCTCGAAGAGGAATGGGAGATGCAGCACAGTAGCGTAAGTATTTCCCTCGGTTTTTTAGAACCAAGGTATCAATCCAGTAGGAGACCACGCGCGAGTCCCTCGCACTTGCACAAACAAATAAGAACTTCGCAGCCAACACGATAAGGGGCTGTCAATCCCTTTACGGTCACTTACGAAAGTGAGATTTGATAGAGCCGATAATTTATATTTTTGGTATTTTTAGTTTATAAGAACAACAAATAAAAGCGGTAAAAGTAAAGTAAATGTAAATTGATATGTTGAGAATAGACCCGGGGGCCATAGTGTTCTCTAGTGGCTTCTCTCATGATAGCGATATTCTACGGCGGGTAAACAAATTACTGTCGAGCAATTGATAGAAAAGCGAATAATTATGAGACTATCTAGGCATGATCATTGTATATAGGCATCACGTCCGAGAGAAGTAGATCGACTCATGCCTGCATCTACTACTATTACTCCACACATCGACCGCTATCCAGCATGCATTTAGTGTATTGAGTTCATAAGAACAGAGTAACGCCTTAAGCAAGATGACATGATGTAGAGGGATAAACTCAAGCAATATGATATAAACCCCATCTTTTTATCCTCGATGGCAACAATACAATACGTGCCTTGCTGCCCCTACTGTCACTCGGAAAGGACACCGCAAGATTGAACCCAAAGCCAAGCACTTCTCCCATTGCAAGAACTATAGATCTAGTAGGCCAAACCAAACCAATAATTCGAAGAGACTTGCAAGGATATTATGAGCACACATAAAAAGTTCAGAGAAGAACCAAATATCTTTCATAGATAACCTTGATCATAAACTCACAATTCATTGGATCTCAACAAACACACCGAAAAAAGAGATTACATCGAATAGATCTCCTCGAAGACCGAGAAGAACTTTGTATTGAGATCCAGAGAGAGAGAGAAGAAGCCATCTAGATACTAGCTATGGACCCGAAGGTCTGTGGTAAACTTCTCACAACTCATGGTGAAGAAGAACTCCGTGATGGATCCCCTCCGGTGGAGCTCCGGAACAGGCTCCAAGATGGGATCTTCATGGGAACAGAATGTATGGCGGTGGAATTAGGGTTTTCTCTCTGTTCACGGAGTTTCTGGGGTACGTAGACTTATATAGGAAGAAGGAGGGCACCGGGGGACGCTCGAGGGGGGCACGAGGCAGGGGGCGCGCCCTGGGAAGGGGGCGCCCCCCCACCCTCGTGGGCCACCTCTTGATCCCCTGACGTGGTTCTCAAGCTCCGCGTGCGTGATTTTCTCCAAAAAAATATCTCTCACGAAGGTTTCATTCCGTTTGGACTCCGTTTGATATTCTTTTTCTGCAAAACCCTGAAACAGGCAAAAAACAGCAATCTGGACTGGGCCTTTGGGTTAGTAGGTTAGTCCCAAAAAAGATATAAAAGTGAATGATAAAGCCCATTAAACATCCAAGACTTCATAAATAATAGCATGGAACAATCAAAAATTATAGATACGTTGGAGATGTATCAGTCCTCGCAGGGACCGGGCTAGTTAGGAAGTTAAAAGTACTTCCAGAGTTGTGACTCGTGGAAAATTTTGTGCACGGTGGGTAACTCAGGTGGTAAATCTAGCTGGTAGCCATCTACTATTTGTCTTGTAGTGATCTTGAAGAAGGTCGATAAATCTTGGTGTGAGCATCCCTTCGACATGGAAATGCTTGGTTCCTTCGAGAGGGGTGGCTTGCAGACTCATCTGGTCTTCGACGCGAAAGAATTCTTGATGACGGTGGTTGGTGTAGTTCTTCCTTCTTGACATGGCAGTCTTCAAATGTCTTCTAACCAGCTGAACGGCTCTTCTTTTGTCTTCGGGTAGACAAGTAGGTCATCAAATAATGATGTTACCCAACTTGTCCAAGTACTACATGGCAGTTTGTCTACAGGGTTTATAAGGTGTGTTGGGGTATTAGTGGTGGTCGCGGTTGGGTATTGGCAAAGGTCTTCTTGACCTAGAGCCAAAGCCCGGGGTCATGATCCAACCATGTTGTGGCTTGGTGGGGATTAATGGTTTCAAGAATTCCAGTGTGCGAGTGAACATTTATCATCTTATCCATGAGCACAGTTTCTGAGATGCCAGTAGTTCAGCCCAGTCCTTCAAACAAATAACCTTATACCACCGAAGCATCATCTCGCATAGGTTGCTCTAATCATCACTCATGCTATTTATTATACTCAGGACCCCCGAGAGGAGGTTTAACAGAATTATACATGTCTACGATTCCCAAAATCATATGTATGGCTACCCCTAAGAATCCATGGGTAGAGCATACAAGCTGCTAAGCTTGAATTAAACACCACAATCCAAGTGCTCAGCCTATTCTTGCAAGGTTCAAGATAATGCATCTCTATCCTTAGGAAACGCGTCGTATACCACTCCAAGATCTCGTTTCCTTCCTAGGAACAAACTCCAACAGCCCAATAACTTCCACCAATCACTACATAATCCATTAATTCTACATACCCGAAATCTGTGGTGTTCCATACGATCTCCTAAAGTTCCTATAATCCCCAAATACTTGAAAGGGGCTACTCTTACAATAGTAAATCCACCAATTTCCATCATCATGGTCAAGTAAACTCCAATGTCATGCTTATATAGATCCCTTAATCAACTCCATCAATTGATCCAATCTCCTAGTTTATGGTCCACCGAGAAACATGGAATCATGATCGGGATCATCAGTCTAAATCCAATTTACTCCGAACCATGTAGACATATTTAGCATCTATACTCAACTAGAATCTCCTACTTAAATCCAAATCTGATGTCCAACGACAATTTCTACACTTTCCCCCCAAGTCATTATCGTAACATCAACTATCTCTAGTCAATATCCCCTGGCTAAGCCAAATCCTTATACCTCCAAGAATTTTAGTTTGCGATCATAATTGTCCTACAACATCCAACTTACTCAGGGTAATGAAGGTTATGCTACTCTATTGACGTGATCCCATCAAATTCATCTGTCAACATGAAAGCCTCATAATCCACCAAAGGAGTCTCATATAATTCCTCAAAGTCATTGATATAAACTCATCAAGTCATTTGTCCTATATCCTCAAATTGGTCTATCTATGGCATCGTCAGTTCTTGTGCTATATTAGGATGATAATGCGCTCATTCACTATGTCCACTAGTTCCATAAAGAACTCAGTGTTGTGCAAGCTTACAAAGGCTTCACTGGTTCTCTTGAAATTATGTGGGTTAAGCACATGGTTAGGGACTCGAGCTGGGTGCCTTGTGAAGTCTCGAAGGGTCTGGGGATGGGTTCCTAATCTTGAGGGGTAATCATAACTCTACGAGGTTGCACTTAGCCGAGGAGGCTGTAGCAAAAGTCTTCAGTGCCAGTTGGTTGCCGAAGTAGAATCATTGGTGTATCTTGTCTTGCTGGTCTTCAGTTGAGGAGAAAGATGAGAGGGAAAAGTAGCATAGAGGAGGGAAATGCCTAAAGGGGGTTCTATAGTGCGAGTGCAAACAAACAGGTGCAAAAAGGACTAAACAAAATAAACAAGGTAAGGAAGGTGATATAGTCGTGTACTTGTTGCCTAGGGCAAAAGTGCGACTTATATCAAAACACAAACAAATAAAACAAGCAACACACAATCATGATTCTATTAGAACCATCACATGGACTCGACTGCGCATAGGGGGTACATGACTCATCCTACCCTAGGGGTTCTCTGACTCAGTTGTCGTGCCTTGTGCCTCGTGCAGTCTTCTGGGTTTCCCTCAGGTGTTGCTACTTCTCTTGTAGCTGTTCGATGGAACGATCCGGGTTGATCCTGAAGAATCTTCAACAACTTTGAAAGTGCAATCATGCCCTTAATCATATTTTGATGATTGATGACAACATGCATATATGGGACTAATCATGTTTATCAAGTATATCACAGGATTATGTTTCAAGGGCGTGTGTGGATCATGAATACAGACAAATCTATATCACTCAAGAGCAGATTTACAAGATAATAGCTTTTGGCTTGACTTTTAGTTTGGTTCTGAGTATAGGGATCCCGCACTGTTAAGAGGGGATCGGTGGATATCGTGAAAGGCTTGCTCAAAACACACAAAGTATCCTCTCACATCATCTCTACTCTATCCATAACAATTCTAATATTCTGTGCACCTAGAGTTGTGTGAAACTAAGCCTTTGTGCTCTGTTATCTCCAAACATCCGGCACTCTCCGGACGTCCGGACCTTCACAGCCTACCGGACGTCCGGCAGTCTCCGGATGTCCCATATTTCACAACAGAAGCTAAATAGCGGTTTTCCGTTCTCCTCTGGTCGACCGGTCACCGGACGACCGGCACACTCCGGACGTCCGGTCCCTCAGCGCCTATCGGACGTCCGGCACACTCCGGATGTCCGGTACACCTTCACAGAACGAAAATAGCGGATGTCTGAAACCCTCCGGACGTCCGGTCACCAGACGTCCGACACACCCCGGACGTCCGACAAACTGTGTACACAGTGTACTACGTGGCCCCGTCTGATGAACCTTCAGGCTCCGGACGACCGGCCTACATCGGACGTCCGGTGCTACCTGTGCCACCAGACGTCCGGTGCTGTCCGGACGTCCGACACTAGCAGTGTGTTTTTCTCCACAACGGTCTGTTCTCTACTATGACTATATATAGTATTCTTCTTCCACAAGATAGGGTCGACCATTCACTTTGAGCTTACTCAAGAACACATTCACACTCTCTCTCTCACTCTCATACACCTTCTTAGATCCTAAAAGGATTTGAAGGCATTTGTGAGAAGTTGTCCAATCAAGTGATAGATCCACTCCTTCCCCTTCTTTGCACCAAAGGAATTTGTGATTTGAGCAAGTCTTGAGCTTTTCCCATCGTTCTTGTTACTCTTGGAGGTTGGAGACTCCTAGGCGGTAGGAGTCTTTCGGAGAGGAATCAAACATTGTGATTACCCCCGGAAAGTTTGTGAGGGTTTGGAGGTCACCTAAAGGCCTACCACTAGTGGTTGGGAATCGCCTTCGTGGTGATATCTCAAAGAGAGAATAGGGTGAGCCTTCGTGGAGTTGGTGTGCCTTCGTGGTAACTCCCACCTCTCTAAACGGTGATGTAGCTTCCCTCAAAGGAAGTGAACATCGGCATACATCCTCGTCTCTCGAAGTTTCAGTTATTCCTAACCTTAACTTTCTACTTGTGGTTACTTGTCTTTAAGCATCTTACTTGTATCTTATTGTGTTACCTTACTTAGCTACTTGTGTTACTAGCTTAGCTTGTTAAGCATCTTACTTGCAATTGTTAGGCTCACTTTCCTATTCTGCACTATTGCCTAAAATTGCTAAGTAACAATTAAAATTTGTAATTGTACCTATTCACCCCCCCCCCTCTAGGTCCATCTCGATTCTTTCAAACTTCTCGCCTGATGAGGTGATGTGGTGAAGGTGTCTCCTCATAGCTAGCATTGACTCGGTCTTTTGTTGTCTTCTTATTAATGACGATCCCTTTTATTCTTCTAAGGCGTCAACGGTACAGGGTAGGTAATCCTTATGCAATGACGATAACAAGGCATAATAGAGGTCCAACATGTCGGTTACGTTGATGACAACATCGACACCAAGAGCGGGGGATGAAAAGAACCATTTTCCTGCTCACTATAGTGAGGTGGACCAAATGGCGAGGTTCTCATCCACCGGTGGTTGCCGATACAACAACGGTAAGGACATGGTAGCTCTATTAGCGATGTATATCATGTTCTTGCATTACTTACACCCTGATCATCATAGGATAAGGTTGCATCATCCTGGGTCAAATTCAAAGGTGTCACCATTTTTCTGGGTCTGCATGTCCTCTTTACTCGAGGATGTATCTTCTGTTGGTATCGTCTTGTTGTGGTGTCGCCAATCTTGTGTTCAAAAGATGTGGGTGGATGTCTAGCAATGCATCTTCCTTCTAGATTATCCACGATGATTACATGGAATCCAGTGGTCAAGGGCATAAGGGTTCTAGCAACCAAAAGTTTTGAAGGGGAAGAGATCAATAAGGAAAGTATACCTTAGTTTTCGAAAACTCAGAAGGGAAGAGAAGCATAGATAGTTTTGAAAACTAGTAATAGTTTTGGCAATAGTTCAACCCTAACTAATGACCATGCTAACTAAGGCTCCCTACAGTCAGGATGGCTCTGATACCAGCTCTGTGGGGACCCCGACTCATAAGTCCAGATCACCGAATGCACGTGTATAGTGATCCCAGAGATCAATGCTCACTGAACACACAAAAGCTGAATAACAAGATTCTTACATCCATAGATACCGTGTTACACAAATTATGACCTTTATGTTCAAGTCTTGAGTATATCATTGTGACAGAAATCTTCAATAACAACTTGGACCCATGCCATCTTCCTTAACCCTACAGGCATTCAGACTGGGAAGCATCCTAGCTCGCATGTTCGTCACCAAAGAGATCTTCATCATTTCTCGTTCTTTCATGCCTGGCCAGTAAAATAACCAGTAGCAAGCCAATGAGTACTTTGAATGTACTCGCAAGCAACCCAAGAGTGATAACATAATAATTATGCAAGGCTCTACTGCTACAATTAGCGGTTTTGCGGAAAGCTAGTTTTTCTCATGCAAGTATGATCAATGTTTATCAAGGATATGAATGCGTCTGCAACAATATAGGAGGTTACAGACATCAATTTCGAGAAAGAGTTATGAACAACACATGCTCAAGATCATAGTGAGTTCCTCACGAATCACGTCAACAGATTTACCAAACTGTGTTGTTTTCCATAAACTTATGGACATAGTCTAAGAAGCACCACCCAACTTTCCTTGACCGTGGACACGGCTATTCGAATAGTTTTACACTCTGCAGAGGTTGCACACTTTACCCACAAGATCCGAAAAGCTTTCTGTCATCCACGATCCCGCAGTACCTCAAGTACTCAGGGGAAGCACCCGATCATTACCTTTCCCTAGATGATACCAACATAGGGTCCACTCGTTGGTGCATGGCCCTCGTGTATAAGTAAAAGATCATGGGACTATGCCCTTTTCACATTATCGCACATACACGAAGGGACCAACGGTGTGTCCGGTGCCCTATAAAAACAGTCATGGCCGCCTATCCAAGCACGACCCCGTCCCAAAGATGACCTCAAGTCACCCCCATCACTAGTGATGTGGGCACCATGCTAGTATCAGCCTAAGTAATCAATAATGCCCCGTCCCATAAAGGGGTAGAGTGGTTGCACATGTTTGGTTGGGACGGTCAACAAATCTTAAATCTAATCCGTCTCTGTAAACAACACTTTCATCAAGACTCGGTACACTACTTCTCCACCAAGTAGTGCCCTAGTTCCTCATCATCTCCCAGGGGCATTAGTGGCACCATTGGTTTTTTTGCAAGTATGTCAAACCACGCTCGTTTCTTTCAATGCATAACCCTGATCCATTCTGCGTAGCCAACTACTATAGCATATTTCTACAACTTTCCAACATAACTCTAAACAAGGTCAGAGTCATGAACAATGCAAGTATCAATGGGGTATGCCACAGAGGCAAACCTAGCAAGGTTGCCATTCAAGGTATATTATGCACTCGATGGAACAACGACAATGCTATTATGATGTAAAATGGTTCATCATGGTCAAAGGGCTGCTTGCCTTGTTCACCAAAGTCTTCAAAGCTTCTGGTCCATCTCCAAGTACTCCGTCTACTTCGTCAACTAACGTCGGAAACAAATCACAATAAGCAACATAACAAGGCAGAAAATAAAAGTGCTCTAAAAAATGTGAGTTGGACTTTTCTAGGATACCTCTGGTCATATAAGGAATGACCAAAGTGGTTTCATTGGAATTGGGTCTGTGGGTATTTCTGAACATTTCAATATGGTCAGATCAAGGGATTATTGGATTTGCAAGAGGTGCACAGAAACATTATTTTGAAAAATAAGCAAAGGCACCCATTTAACAAAGCAGGATTTTAGAAGCATCTGGGAATTGGTTTCACTCGATTTGGAGTTCAAATGATTTTCTTATGAATTTGTAAAGTTGGCTATACATGGATAAATAGACCAATATTTGATGTGGTATAGAAAGTATTGGGAAAAATGTTCAAAAACTAAGTTTTGATATTACAAGCATCTAGGAATTTGAATCATGGCATTTGGATCAAAAGTGGGCTCTCTATGATTTTCAAAAGTTCATCACGGAAATGGAATTATGGGTTTTCATAAATATTTGTGAAGGAAAGGTTTCTGGAAAAATGTGCAAATAGCATCATATGATAGATCATGAATTTAGGAACTACAAGAAACTTGGATCTTCAAATTTGGAGATAATATGAATATTTGGGGGATTTTACAAACTTACAGAAAAAGAAAAAGAAAAGGTTTTACCTAAATGGGCTGGATCTGGGCAGCGGCAGCGTGCACAGGGCGGGAGATAGCAGCACCGGAACTGGGCCGGCCCAGCGGCTCGGCTACGCACACAAGAGGGTGGTGACGTCGCTAGCGCCCTGGCTGGGTACGCTTCCACACGGGGAAGGCGGTGTCCCCTTGCCCCGCCTCCACTTAAAAACAGTGGGGCCCGGTGCTGGGTCGCTGACCTACGGGGTCCACTCGCAGGGTCGTCTTCCTCCTCCCGCCCGCGACAGGAGCGGGGGCAGAGGAGTTCGGCCACCGATCGTGCCGGCGACCCAGGTGGTCTCCGTCGGCGTTCTGCACACCAGAGCGTTTAGAGCGGCGAGACGCATCCATCCATGTGCTTCATGCCTGCGGAGGAGGTCGGAAGGGGAGAAACGTCGGGCACGGCGGCGACCGATGACGGCGAAGATGGCCTACGGTGATGCAGTCGCGCATAGGAAGAGGCGGGGCCCCGAGGTGGTCTTTTGTGCCCTAGGTGTTGGTCTGGAGTGGTTCTAGGGGAAGGAGGAGGAATCGTGGGCGTAAATTTTGCCTGAGGCCGAGGCGGCGACATGGCGGCCATGCGGAAGGAGTCGGGCTCAAGAGCTGGAATGGCTTGCCAGGGGGGTTTCTGGGAGTGGTAGGAGAGGCTCGGAGGGGGGATAAGGAGCTCGGTGATGCGATATATGGCGAGGCCATGGCGCACCGTGAGCCGAGCTCACGGGTGCCCGCGGGATTCGCCATGATGGACGGGGAAGGGGGTCTGGAGCCCTCTATGGTGCTCGTGGGCGTAGCCCAGGGCTCTAGGAAGGGAGAGGAGGAGCAGAGTGAGCACGAGGTGGGTCACAGGCACGGGCGCGACACTGGTCGAACGAGGCGGCGACGGGCACGGGCCGCAGAGAAAAGAGGAGGGAGAGGGAGAAAGGGGCCAATAGCTAGCCGTGTCGCAGACGTCGAGGCGGCCTCGGGGGACACGATCCCAACGCCCTAGGTGGTCGGGTGCCTCGGGCAGGACGCGGCTACAATGCGGGAGCACACTATAGCCCGCTCCAGAGCGCCCGTATGGCCGGCATGGCCATGTCCTCACGCGCTCTGGACGTGGCCACCTTGTCCATTGGCTTCTGGCTGGTATGGAGATGCGCTTTGGTAGCTTAGGGTGTAAGTCAAGCGTAATAGTAAGAGGAGGGGAAGAGGGAAATTATGCCATGGTGAAAACAGAGAGGTATATGGGGGTTTTACCCCCTCCAATGATTGAGCTGAGGGCATGGGGGAGTTGCTGGAGGTATAGGATGATTAGAGTGATATCTGGTAAAAATTTGAGGTAAAGGGCAATAGTGAAAGTGGCCTAAATGGTAGTTTTGTTAAAGTACCAGAAGGTGTTTGATGTAAGTTTGGGCAAGTAGATGAAGTCCAAATAACATGAGACTTACCAGGATGAAATGGCACATGAAAATAGGGTGTTCCACCAAGTTTGAGCTTATTTGAAGAAAGTGGCCCATGTAACTTTGGCAAACCCTACAAATCAACAGAAATGACTTTTCCAAGATTGAGTCATGCAAATAATTCCTCCTTGATGAACCACTTGGTGTAGTGTCATCATTTGGGGTTGTGAGCATGTCCACAAAATTTGAGGTCACAAGTAAAAAGTTGATAATGTAGAGTTGTTCAAATTTGAACATGGTCAGAAAGGGTTTTGGGGCACTTTGGTCAAGTTATCTTTCTCCAAAACTTGTGCCATTTGGCATAGATGCATATATACATCATTTGAGCCTGTGCACCAAGTTTGAGAGCATTTGGACAAGTTTGGCAATGTAATAAAGTTGCTCAAACTTCAGAATGGACAGAAATGGTTGTGAGGGGATTTGATGATGTTTTCTTGTTATCCAAGGCATGAGGCTTGGCAATATCATCAAATATGTCATATTTGACATGATAGAATTTTCCTGGAATTTTTAGAGAATATTTCCTTTGTAAATATTTCCAAAGCTTGAAATATCTAGAAAGGGTTTTTGTGGGATTTGACCAACATTTTTAACATGACCATGTGTTGAAACTCTTATATATGGACAATATATGTCCTATGAGCTTCCCTGAATTTTGACAAATATTTTTGAAACAGTTAAATAATTTTAACCTATTAAAGACCATTTCTGGCCTGACGAAAAAGCCTTTAAATAAAATAGGAGAATATATTTAAAAATTATGTTTTTGTGGTTTAAGGGAGTCCTATACCTAATAGGAGTCAAATATATTTTTTGAAAGATTTTTCACACCCCAAATCAAGTACTTGCAGTACAAACCTCAATTTAGGGGTTTTTGGAAAACCTAATTTTAGAAAATTACTTTTTGGCCAAAATATTTTGTAGGAAAATACTATTATGTCCTATACACATGGCATGATCATGGGGAAGAGGTTTTGGATCAAGGAGAAAGAGTATATGAGTAGGATGATTTATTTTATTTTTAGAGCACGAGCAAACAGAAAACCAATCAAGCAAAGTGAAAAACACTCAAAAGTTTTTGTCAAACCATAATTTAGCATGATTATTAGCTTAAGTGTTGTGGCATGAAAATCAGGGTGTGACAACTAGTATAGAATTAATACATTCTTAACCAATTAACAAATTAGGAGGTACACGAGTACTATGAATTCTAACCTTCCACGCTTATACTATAATTTCATCTACAACACTATTTTCTCCTTCGATCTTGAAGTATATGTTTCTCCTTCAGAAAGCAATTATGATTATTTTGTTTGTTTGCAAGAGCAGACTAACTCCCTCAATTCACTATGTACTCTATAGGTGAACTGCTATTGTTGATGTACAGTCTAGTCTTAATATGACCGTCAGCACTTTTAGCTAATGATTTATCAAAAAATCAGCTAAAGATTAAACACTAATACAAAAGTATCAAATGAACAAATTCAGCACCCAGCTAGCACTCATAGGTATCAAGCATGTACACCACACACGCCAGCAGCATCATACACGCAACGCTGCAGCAGCACACATCAAGCCGCAGGTGCAGACGCGACGCAGCAACCAGCACAGTCAAGAGAGGAGGAGGAGACAGTCACCGTGCAGTTCACACGGAGGCAGAGCGATGGGAGCCCAGGCTTTTCACGAAGGTGTGCTCCGTCGGGGCGCTGGGCTCCGGTGGGTCCTCCTCCTCCAGTGGGAGCCCTAGGCTGGGGCTAGCCAGGCGCGCCGACGCGGAGCGCTGTTGCTGTTGCTCGGTGACTGCGAGGTCGGAGCGGGCGGTGGGAGGCGGGGGAAGGGGTTTCGTCGATCCGGCCGGAGGGACGAGAGGGATCTGTGGCCGGCCGGCTGCAGCGGTCGGATGGGAGCGCACATGCTCGAGGATTGGGAGAGGAGGTGGAAGGAGGCCGGCGGTGGAGGGGATCTGGATCGGGGGTTGGGTGATTTTTTTTTTAGATAAACGAGGGCGGGTGGACGGTGGAGTGAGTGGAGTGGGAGTATACCAGTAGCGATGTCGCCTCATGTGCGCTACAACTGTCCACATAGTAGTAGCGTAGTTTTAGAACCCGGGCTACTACTATGATCTGTTCGCGGGGCACAGTTAGAAATATTTACTAGTAGCGTGTTTTATTTGGCCACGCGCTACTAGTAAGTAGCAGTAACGCGTTCCTTAATAGTGAAAGGACCGTTAGGGCGAGGTCGAGTCGGATTTGTGCAGAATCAACTGATACTTGGGCGATAACCTAGCTCATTGTTTTGTGAGTTTGTCGTTGCCTTGTTGGGAAAATGAAAAGGAGAAAAAACAATCCTCCGCCATTGGCCCCGTACATGTCGCTTTTAACATCTTTATTAAATTATCACTGCTTTAAAAAAATATGGGTCTAAGTGGTGTTTGGTTCTTTAGTCCTAGGACTTTTTCTAGTCACTGTGATTTTTTGAAAAAGACTTTCAAGGAGGTACTTCTAAGGACTTTTAGCAAAAAATCCCAAAAAAATCCCACCCTATTTGGTTTGCTAGGGACTTTTTCTAGTCGCAACACAATATGCTATGGTGTAATTTCACCACCTAGGATTGGTGCATCACAATCTCATAATTGACGGATAAAGTTTCCATGGACTTAGGATATTGGTTGTCTTGTTTTATACTAGTATTACTAATCCATCAATCACAATCTCCAGAAAAAGCCCTGATATATTTTCAAACTCCCGCCCTTGAATGGTAAGCCAACAATCCATCCATGGATGACAAGTTGTATCTTTGCGACTTTGCCCGTAAAAGTTTCATGAATCATGTTACACCAAAACATACGAATATGTTAAATCATGAGAGTTTCATCAAAATATACAAAAATAGAACCATGATGCCTTCTCGAGGCTCTATTCTGGTTGGCAGATGTTTCAGTCCTTAGGGTGTGATTGGTAAGGTGCATGGAGGGTGCATGAGAGCAAAAGTTCCCAATCCGACCTAATTTTGCTTGATTGTTAGGGTGCATGAGCTCATCTGATGCATAAAAGGGCCCTTAGGCATGATCATCTCATGCACCTCAAACAGGGTGCATGGAGGTAGCCATGCTCGTCCTCACCCTCGTCCCCACCCACCACACAATGTCCAGATATGTTTATATTTTTAAACAGTGTTGAGAATTTCAAATTTTGTTTAAATTTTTGAAAAAGTTTAGAGTTTCAAAATTGTTTAAATTTTCACAAAATGTTCAATATTTGTTTGAATTTTCAATAAATGTTCATAATTTCATTTTTTTAATATTCAGTATTTCAAAAGAAAATCAAAATTTGTTTGAATTTTAAAAAAAATGTTCAGAATTTCAAATTTTATTTTTTAGAAAATATTCAAATTTTGTTTAAATTTTCAAAAAACTAGGAATTTCAAATATGTTTAAATTTTAAAAAAAGTTCATAATTTCAAAATCTATTTTATTTTTCAAAAAAATGTTCAGAATTTCAAATTTTGTTTAATTTTTTAAAATATGTTTAAATTTGTGTTCACATTGTCTGGATTTTTTCATCATTCAATTTTTTTTTCAGAATTCAAAATTGTTCAGCATGTCTAAACACATGCAGGCTGTCAAACAAAGTCTCAACTCAGCATGTCCCGACGCATAGATCCCTGCCAAACAACAGCAACTGCATGGACTCAGCATGTCTACACTAAACATGAATGAGAGAAGAACCATTATGCCGGGTTCACACATGCTACCAAACACATAATGGCCTGGGCAAGACTACCACATGTCACCCATATATTCATTTTTTAGCTCTCAATCATATTTTAGCTTCCATTCGTAATTTAGCAAATTTTAAATAGTTTTTTAGAACATTTAAATAGGTCAAACAATGTTTTCTTTGTAGAACTAATTTTTTTAGACAATTTTGTAGATAGAACTAACGAAATCATTAATTGAGGAGTACTCGTTGCAAAGATCACCCCAAAACCCCAGGTTGCGACAAGTGGCGCGTTGCATGTGCGACACTTGTCGTAACATGGGCATTTTCTTTTTCCGTAGATTCGTTTATTCAAAACGTTTTATCTCTCAAACCGTGCGTCAAAATTTCAAACCGTTTTCATGGTTGAATTCCTCGCGTCAAGATCTTCAAAACTAGGTCCCATGTTGATAGGTTTTGACGAACTTTTTTCCACGTAAAACACCGAACGAAAAAACCGAACCGAACGCACTGGTTTTTTCCCTTTCCGAAAGAGGCACGCCCGTGCCTCTCGCGAAATCACGCCGTGACTCTCGCGGAGAGAAAAAAAAGAAAACACGTTTTTTTTCGTTTCCGAGGAGGCACGTCCATGATTCTCGTGAAAGCACAACCGTGCCTCTTACGGAAGCAAAACCATGACTCTCGTGAAAGAAACAAAAAACAAAAAACACATTTTTTACGTTTATGAGAGGCACAACCGTGACTCTCGTGAAAGCACAACCGTGTCTCTCGCGAAAGCAAAACCGTGACTCTCGCGAAAGGAAAAAGAACAGAATACACGTTTTTTTTCTGTTTCCGAGAGGCACGGCCGTGACTCTCGCGAAAGCACAACCGTGCATCTCGCGAAAGTAAAACCGCGACTCTCACGAAAGGGAAAAAAAGAAAATGCGTTTTTTCCCGTTTCCGAGAGGCACGGCCGTGACTCTCGCGAAATCACAACCGTGCCTCTCGCGGAAGCAAAACCACGACTCTCGCGAAAAAAAAACACGTTTTTTCGCAGTAATTTTTTTTCCCAATTTTTTATATCAAAAGCTAAGATAGACCGATGGAAAACCAAAACGTCGAAAAAAAACCCGTTTAAAATGTCGAATACGCGTGCAGAAAAATAAAAATCCGAAGGGAGCACCCAGAGCGCGACACGTGATGAATGACTTAGAACGCGCCAAGTGACGTTGATCGCTGCGAGGCTCCCGAAGGAGCGCTCGTAACACTAGTTGCTCCCTAGAACTTTTTTTTTTTTGAGGGGTAGTTGCTCCCTAGAACTAATATGTCAAACCATGCTGCTTAAAAAAAGGAGGGAAGATTGCACCCCAAGCCCAAAATCTGTCCGCCTGGGCCCATCGAAAGAACCGGGCTTAGTGGGCCACACACGCGCACCGATCTTCCCGTCAGGCCCTCCTGCCCTCGCTTCAGGCGCACCTTGGATTCTCTTCCCACTCCGGCTCCGCCACCGCCGCCGCCAGCGATGGACCTCCCTCCGACGAACGGCGTACCGGCGCCGCAGCCTCCGCCACCTCCCCCGGCCCGCTGCCACTTCTGGCTCCCCAACAAGCGCCGCCACTGCGCCAACTCCCCCCTCTCATCTTCCCAGTAAGAAACTCCAGCTAACCCCACACATATCCCCCCTTGACCTCCACTCATCACCACCCTGCTGCACAGGTACTGCGGGAACCACTCGCCGGAGTCCTCCTCCGACCCGCGTCGCCGCGTCCCCTGCCCCGTCGACCCCTCCCAGTAAGCCCCCTGCGCCACTCCCAGGTAGCTCCAGCGCCACCGCTCTCCCCTTACTCGCTCTGATTTCACTTTCCCCTGCGCAGCACGGTGTTCGAGGAGAACCTGGAGGCTCACGTTGGCAAGTGCCCCTTCAGGAAGCATGCTGACGCGCTGGCCGCGCAGCCGTACTACTCCAAGGGCATCAATTCCGGCGGGGGAGAGGCCGGTGGCGCCGCGGTTACCTCCGCCGCCAAGCGCGCCTCCGTGCACAAGCTCTCAGAGGGGGAGTTCTGGGCCTTGGTTGCGAAGATCCGGTCGGTGCACGCGGCGGCAGCCGTCCAAATGGCCGAGTCATACATCGCCCCGGATGCCTGCGACAAGTGGATGAAGGGACAGGTTGATAGGTGGGTTATGATAATTTTGTAGTGCTTTGGTTCCTGTGAGACTTCAGGAGTGACTTATGTTGGTGCTTTGGATAGGAAGGTGCCGTATCAGGAGAAGCATGTTGTGCAGCAGGTGTCTATCGTGGGGAACATGGAGACATTTGGTTTGCTGCCGAAGGGAGGCGCTGAGGATGCAGCGATCACGGTGAAGAATGCTCCGGCAGTTGTTGAATTTGGTGCTGGGAGGGGTTATTTGACTCAGATGTTGGCAGACTGTTATGAGATCAAGAATATCTTCTTGGTCGAGAGACGATCGTACAAGCTCAAGGTCAGCTTATGTGCACAAACAACCTCGTTTTGGGGATTAGCTTACAACTGTACATTTATATTCATTGATGATCCATGTTATTGTTAGTTAGTAGTTACCCCATTTTTGCTGAATGCAACTTAATTTTCATGTTGAACTTTGCAACCATAGAGCTTACTTTCCTGCCTAGTTAGCTCCTCAAGATTCAATATCTAGCGGATTTGCCATTGTTAATTTGAAGGCGCTCAAAACTTGAATGTAATGGCTGATTTTTTGTGCCATAGTTGTACCGTAACCTCTCTAAATTCAATAATATGAATTGTCAGTGTTTACAGTAGCAATAATCATCAACTCAATCAGGCATTAAAAGCTAAAACACCTCGACTTGTGTAACAAACTAGTAATGTATGTAATCAAATAGGTTGTTTATAGTGATTATGATTATGTTTGAAAGCACTATCCTTTCTGAATATAAGACCATTTCAGATTTCTTGAAGTAAATTTTGAAGCATTCTGGCATGCTGCTAGATATAGCAAATATGATGTTCACGAAACAAACAATTTTTTTTTGGCAGTCAAACAACTTGTTCTGTCAAACCTAATTTCACCAGGACAATTCCATTTTTTTGGAGCAATTCAGGATTAGTTCTTCTACTTCCTCGTTAACTGTTGTTGTCCTGTTCTTCCCTTTCTCTCTAATTTGTAGGCTGATCGAAGTTTAAGGCAAAATGAGGGTGTTAAATTGGAGCGTTTGAGGATAGATAGTAAGATTTCTCTTCTTTCTTTATTGCACAGTTGACAGGGGCATTTGGGTAGCTTGCGAGTATTTTACCTGTGCATTTGCTCATGTATTTGCGTCCTGTGCATTTGCTCATGTATTTGTGTGCTGAAGTTATGCTTTTGCAAACCAGAGTTGTCATACACTAATGTTTTCTACTTCGATATGAATGCAGTTGAGGATTTGAACCTGCATCGAGTAAACGCGTTGAGTGGAAGTCCGTATCTAGCAATCGGAAAACATCTATGTGGACCTGCAACAGGTGATTCCTGCATTTGTAAACTATGTAATGTTTCATGTATAGGTGTACTGATACAGAAATGCGTGAGGCTAGCTGAATGTTTCTGAAACCTTCTATTTCCTCCACAGATATGACCATAATGTGCTGTCTTCATGAACTACACAATCGTACAGAAGAGAAAGGCCACGACAAGCATCATCTCCGGGGCCTTGCTTTAGCCACCTGCTGCCACCATCTTTGCCAATGGAAGCATTATGCAAGTAATTACAGCTTGCCAAGCCTTGCAGCAAATTCTGTTTGGGACATATCATGCCACTTACCGCTTAGTTACATGTATAATACTAACAAAGTCTGTTAAAGTCTACTAAAGCTGTTTGAATTGCTTTGAAGAGAATCTTTTTTTGTGATTGCAGATAAAGCTTTCCTTTCTGGACTAGGGATTGCGGAGGAAGAATTCCATGCCATGACATGGTTTAGCAGTTGGGCTGTGGATGGTGACCACAGCTCCCAGGACTCTTTGGAGTCCGAAGACTCATCTTCTGAAGTAATCAGGTAAGAAATCATTAAACAAGTGTCAGTTAAGCATTAACTCTGCTACGAGTTCCTATAACTGTACAAGACCTTCTGTTAGAATCTAGTTAGGACCTTTATTATCACCCTTGTCATTCATTTCTGAAGTGAAATAAATGAAATAAGGAATAAAAGTTTTTAACATTGCAAAAACACCTTGTCATTCATTTCTGAAGTGAAATAAGGAATCATTAAAACAAGTCTCAACTAAATAAGTCTTCTTAACTCTGCCCTACAGTTTGCTAATTGCAAAATATCTAGATCTTTAACACCCTCGTATTACATCTTAACTAGCAAATGTTTAAACTAACAGCATTGCAAAAAAAAAAAACACACCATTCATTCTGGAACACTGGAACCTCGGGACAATTAATGGTCCCACCAAAAGCTTGCTATGTTTCTAACACCGCGTTTTATTGGACAAGGAACAGAGGAACCGAGAAGCCTGATCCGGAGATCGTCGGAGTCGAGAGGATCATCCGCGGTATACCGGGTGTGGAGAGGAGCACACTGGGATTCATGTGCAAAGATATCATTGACACCGGGAGGCTGCTATGGCTCAGATCCAAGGGTCTAGATGCAGACCTCGTAAGCTATGTTCCGTCAGACGTTTCGCCGGAGAACCATTTGCTCATGGCCAAGTGCAAGTCTTGATTGGGTTAAGCAATTCGTTTCTCAACCCTGAGAAAAATTGGCAGAATTTTGTTGTAAAACGCTTTTTGTTTACATTTGTAGCCATCAGGATTCTGGACTCGGAAACGAAAGGGTTTGGTGAGAAAAAATACTGCCATGACCATCCAGATTTCGGACGATGGAACTCAACAGTGTGTATCACACTCTGATCTTTAGAACAGTTTATCCATGGATTCATGCTTTACTCACACCCACACAGAGATACAAAAGCAGAGTCACACAACATATCACATGAAACTGTAGTACCATTCAGAGAAAGGCAGCATGGTGTTGTTGGGAGCCACACACGCCATGAATGAAATGGTGTATGACGTGGAGCCAATGCGAACCTGTTCTATCTCACAAATTTTAACAGAAGAAAAGGCGAACTAACAAAGCTGCCAAATGGTCTGTTCCTAGACAAAAAAATGACGTAGAAAATATAGCAAGTTAACAAATCCCAGCTTCAGGTACTCCAAACACAATTATAACACTTCAACAGAGAAAACAAAAGTGAAGTAGCCATCAAACTTTTCATCTCACGCGGTAGATCACATCTCATAAAATCTGTAACAAAATTAACGTGTTGTCGCTCCGCTCTCCACTGCCGCCTCAAATTGCTTGCCGGGCAATCTCTCAGCAGAGAATCTGTAAAACTTGTCTCTCTCCTTTGTATATCTCATTGACGGACTTTCTCTATCAGCAAAAACTCCTCTCTTCTTCGATTTACAAGGATGAATGAATGTCTTCCATCACTAGCTAGCTTCAGTTACGAGTAGGTTACTTAGGCCTGGGAGGAAAACAAGAAGACATAAGGATAATTACATACCAGCGACACACCTAGCTAGTATGACCAATAACCATAGGAAAGCAGAATGCAGTAGTATTCCGCAACTGATTTTGTCCATCTTTTTGTATAAAATGCATCAATAAATTATAGAGCCGTACTATCCTTTCATAAGCTTAAGGTTAATTTGGTTGCGTACGGTACGAAAGCTGAAGACGTACATCCTAAATTTAAAAATATTGCACTGTATAAGAGTAGATCCTACTGGTATATGTCAAGGAGAATAAGTAAGACTGACATACCATTACGCCAGCTCGAAACTCTTCCTTCACCTTCCACTCGGGTGATGGACCTCTTGCTGTATTATATGTGTAATCTTCCCCTTTGTTCCTACAAGCACAGGGAAGAAACGACGACGATAGTTAACCAAGTATATAATATAGCAATGTGTTCTCTATCATGCACTATTAGTACGTACCAATGCTGGTGAGAGCAGCATGTCAAGATATGACATATAATGCTACGAGGACCTTGTGCAAGGCCATTTATGCTGCACTGATCCATAGCTAGTGACCAGGTACGACCACCGATGTCGTATTGCGCAAAACGGTGCTTTTGTGGACGGAAGTACACAATAGTATTAGCCTTGACCATGGGAAATGCCCTGGAAGAAACACAGATACTCCTTGGTCCCATGAAGATAGTGTTTTCTCCGATGTTTGTTACCGGAATGAATTTTCCCAAGACAAGGTCAGCAAGCCTATAAACCGTTATATGCGATAGCTGAACATCGTCGTGCGCAACCACTAAGATCTCAGAACCATACTCTACCAGGTGGCAAGCCTGTAGGCGTTTCTCTATCGGGCCTGTGAAGATCAACTTTGGTGGGTCTTGATAGTGGCATACAGTCTCAACCGGGTATGATGCCGACTTTCTAGCAAACTTGGCTAATATTACGGTCTGGCTCTCGGCATTTTTTTGCAACTCGTGTGCCTCCATGTTGAGAGTTCATAAAATATATGAAGAATAAGTCACTCTTCCATCCCATGGTTTGGGAGATTTCTTATAGACTCATTCATGCGGTAATCTATTTTGGTAGCGTAGTCACGGTAATCTATTTTGATAGCGTAGTCGCGTGTGTGCTGCGCCGATTATTCCGGGATCAGCTGGACCCCATCTCCTTGTATCGTTCGGCCTTGTACCCTGTTTGATTGTTGCTTTATATATAAAGCGGGGTGAAAGCCTGTTTCGAGAGAGTGAGAGATACTTGGAGTGGCCACTAGTGCCACCTGATTGTACTCCCTCCGTAAACTAATATAAGAGTGTTTAGAATACTAAAATAGTGATCTAAACACTCTTATATTAGTTTACAGAGGAAGTATTTTGCAAATTGTAGCACATGAGATCCAGGACCTGTTTTAAGTAATAAAAGCAAGTTATCCTAAAAGAAAACTGAGAGCTGTACAAATTTTAGTGTATTAAAAGGCTTGTGAAGGTTGTTTATATTCCTTCCAAAGCTATGTGTTATGATTGGCTGAACCGGTCGTCCCCCCGGATTGTATGTCCCCACCATAGTTCTTATCCCCAAGGTCGAAAACCCAGAGGTCATAACACAGTTCCGCCCGATCAGTCTATGCAATGTGGTGTACAAGGTGATCTCGAAACTGTTAGCCAACAGACTGAAAAATTTGCTCCCAGAGATCATATCTCCTACCCAAAGTGCATTTGTTCCTGGGCGCTTGATTACAGACAACTTTCTAGTTGCTTTTGAGACGTATCATGCCATTAAGAGAAAGAGGATTGGGAAGTATGGAATCTGTGCGGTAAAACTTGACATGCACAAGGCTTATGACAGGGTCGAATGGGCGTTCCTCGAGAGGGTCATGCTGCAGATGGGGTTCACAACGGACTGGGTGTCACTCATCATGGAATGTGTACGGTCAGTTAAGTATCAAGTTCGTTTTAATAATTCTCTAACAGATTTCTTTGTCCCCTCTAGAGGCCTTCGTCAAGGAGATCCGCTTTCGCCTTACCTCTTCCTCCTTTGTGCGGAGGGCCTCTCTTGTCTGCTGAACCATGAGGAGGAGATGGGCAACTTGATAGGGGTGAGAGTGTGCCGAGACGCCCCGGCTGTATCTCACCTCCTCTTCGCGGACGACTCCCTGATCATGATGAGAGCAGACGCAAACAATGCCACAAGCCTTCGCAGAGCACTGGATGATTATTGTGCAGCGTCGGGACAACTAGTCAGTGAGGCGAAATCAAGTATATTCTTCAGCCCTTGTACGGCAGTAGAAGTACGGGCTGAGGTTTGCACTATTTTGAACATTATGACAGAGGCAATAACGGACAAGTACTTGGGACTGCCTCCGATTGTTGGGGTGGAAAGGACTGACTGCTTCCAACATATTGTGGATAGGATCTTGAGCAGAATTAGAGGATGGAAAGAGAGAAAACTCTCTTTTGGAGGCAGGGAAGTGTTACTGAAGGCCATCATCCAAGCAATCCCTGCATATGCTATGCAATGTTTCAAGCTTCCAAAACAAATATGCAATGCTATAACAACAGCTATGTCCCAGTACTGGTGGGGAGATGAGGATGACAAGAAACATATGCACTGGTTCGCGTGGTGGAAGATGTGCATACCCAAGAGCAACGGAGGAATGGGGTTTAGAGACATACACTGCTTTAACTTGGCGCTGCTGGCCAAGCAGTGTTGGAGACTGCTAGCAGAACCAGAGTCTCTATGTGCAAGGGTTTTGCGAGCTAAGTACTTTCCGGATGGCGATTTACTGAATTGTGCCCTAAAGAAAGGGAGTTCCTATACATGGCAGAGCTTGTGGAGCGGCATCCAGACTTTCAAAAAAGGCTATATATGGAGAGTGGGAGATGGTACACAAATAAGTATATGGAATGATCCCTGGGTACCCAGCAGTCCCACTAGGAAAGTCATGATGCCACGAGGTAATACCCTACTCACGTCAGTATCTGAACTCATGGATATCGACAATGGGGGCTGGGATGAGCAACTCATCAGACATCTATTTTGGCCCATTGATGCAAATCGAATATTGAACATACCCTTGGCTACGGGGATGATGGAGGATTTTGTTTCTTGGCACTACAACAGAACTGGCATTTTCTCGGTCAGGACAGCTTACCATATGGAATGGGACTATCAACATGGACGAAAGTTGAGACAAACGAATTCGGTATTGTCATCAAGTACTAGTCCAGTTTGGCGAATTCTGTGGAAGCTTCGAGTACCGGCAAAAGTTAAAGTGCATGTATGGCGTGCTCTATATGGTGCAATACCATGCCGAGGGGTGCTGGCCAACAGACATATGATCACAACTTCTGAATGCCCTGTTTGTGAAACAGACTGCGAAAGTATTCGGCATGCCCTCTTCAAATGCAGCAGGGTTAGAGAGATATGGGCTAAGCTGGGTTTACTCTCTACGGTACACGAGCTATGCGAAACCGAACGGGAGGGATCATCGGTGGTGCACCATTCCTATCAGCGTAGAAGGCAGGAACCGCGTATATCTTTCCATGCAATGGCAGCGGCCCATTGATATATGACATTGGGCATGTCCAACTTAGCATCGTCCATTGCGTATCTAGAGAGGTGGCAACAGCCACGTAATAAAACACATTGAAGGTAAGCAAAACAGTGACAGATCCTCGAACAAAGGAAGCACAAGTAGAGATGTATCTCATTGCAACAAGCTTGAGCGGCCAAACTCCTCCCTCGGGCTTCTGCGAGACCAGGGTGGTGAGCCGGGGAAGCTCAACGATGTCACCGGTGAAGGGGTGGAGGAGACGGATGGCTGTGTCTTCATCCCTCTGGAGGAGTAGTAGGCCATAGACCGAATCAAGAATACAATGGTTGGCAAACAGCGGGAGGCGGATGCGGACAAAGACACCTGAGTCTAGGTTGAAGAAGCGGACGTAGTCACCCAGCTCGGGGTGCCCAGGATAAAGGCCATGGCCCTCGGGGAACATCGTCCAGCGACGCGGGTGGAAACGTGGATCGACGACGCCACGACCATGCGGGCAGAGAGTCTCTGATCGCCATTGCACGCAAACAGCGCGGAAACGGACGTAATCCAGAAAATCGCCAGCCAGCAAGCGCGACGCGACCAGCCGGACCAAATCTCCTTGCATCGATTCCCAGCAAACCCTAGGGCTCCGGGTTGCCGGCGGCAGCGAGGGAGATATGCATCTTTGTTTTCCTGAGGTGGTGCCATGCATCTTCCGGTTAGCTGTCCCCGATCTGATCTTCCAAGAGGCTGGTTTGTAAGCAAAGTCGGCGAAAGCGACCGCGGAATCGACGCCGGCTCGTGAGTTTCGGGAGCCGATGCAAAACGGTCTACCATGCATATATTCTACTAGTATATTCCACATTTGTTTAGCCAAATTCCAAACTAATCGTTACAACAAAAGAAACCGAATCGCAATGTTGGAGGATTCCCACAGGAATCTGATTCGTGGAAAATAAGAACTTGCACTAGGTATCGGACGTCCATCGGACTCCTCCCTTTGCAGCGTGTCAAAATAGGGAAACTCTTCATTTTCTCCGACTGATCCACGCACGCCTAAAGGCCCAATAACAAATGTGCTACCTATAATTTGTGATTTAACAATGGATTGCAACTGTTGAACGTGACATATTTGTACTCCTAATCCTATCTTCTCTAGCCTTGTATTGTTGACTCCTAGAGATATGGTAGGGTTAATTTCCTTGTCACGCAAGACATCTCATGTATATATTGTGACCAACTCCGAGGAATACAATTAAGTTGCACCGCATATTCTCTCTACATGATATCAGTTTTACCGCCATCCCCATCGCTTCCGCAACCCGCAGCCGCCGCACCCTCCCGTGACCGCCGCTGCCGCCCTCTCCAACCCTAGCACCGCCGCCGCTACCTCTCTCTCGTAGCCGCCGCCTCCTCCTACCCACACCCTCACGCCGCCGCCGCTGTTCCTTTCTTCCACAGCCGCTGCCGCCCTCTTCCCAAAAGCCTAGCCCAGCCGCCGCTGTTCCCCTACAGCCGCCGCCGCCTCTTCCCTCCACCCAAACCCTAACACACCCGCCGCCACCCCTCTCCCTCCCCTCGCCATCATGTCTCGCTCCAAGGCCGACCCTTCCGATGCTGATTCCTTCGCCGGCGCCTTCTTCACCTCCGACCGCCTCAACGAGCTCCACATCAAGGATCATGTCCCCGTCGTCCTCGACCTCGATTCGCCCTCCTACAACGCATGGCGCACCAACTTCGCTCTCTTGTTCCGCTCCTACCGCCTCATCGACCACGTCGACGGGAGCGTCGACTTCCGTGACATGAAGGACGACGACGAGTGGCTTGCCGTGGACGCCTGCATCGTCAAGTGGCTTTTTCTCACCATCTCTGCAGGTCTCTTCAACTTGGTGAACACCCGTGACCCATCGGCGTACGCCATGTGGACACGGCTGTGCGACCTCCTCCTCGACAATCAACTTCAACGCCATGTCTTCCTCCAAGGGGAGTTCTTCACTCTGCAGCAAAACGATCTTTCGGTCGATGAGTACTGCATGCGGCTGAAGGTCCTCGCCGACGAGCTACGCGACGTCGGCATGACCATCGACGACTCCGTCCTCCTCACCAACCTTCTTCGGGGCCTGCACCCCGACCTCGGCCAGTCCGCCGCCAACCTCTCCCTCGTCACGCCGACGTACGCCAAGGAGGTCACGTACCTTCGCATGGAGGAGAAGCGCCTTCGTCACTCCGCTCGCCAGGCAACCCACGCTGCGCTCCACGTCGGCCTCACCGCCGGCACCGGCGCGTCCCCTACCCCGACTGCGCCACGTGCCCCCGCTCCGACCCCGCCCCCCGCGCCTGCTCCCTCTGGTGGCCGCAAGCAGAAGGGTCGCGGGGGCCGGGCCCGCAACTCCAACACGACGCAGCGCCCGGCCGCAAACACCGCGGCCGCCCCTACTCCACCATGGTTGTCGGGGTATAATCCCTGAACGGGCGTCGTGCATGCATACTCCATGCCCGTCCCTCGCCCTCCTGCTCCAGGCATCCTCGGTCCGCGGCCGGCCTCTCATCAGGCGCTGCTGACCACGCCCGCCCCTGGACCGGCGGCATATGGTGGCCCTTCGGCCTTCGGTGCATACGGCGGGACACAAGGTGGCGCCTACGGTCCCGCCCTTCTCTCCGCTCTTCATGCTGCACCCTCGACGAGGAACTACAGCGGAGCACTACAAGAAATATGTCAACTTATGACCTTTTGTCAGTAACCCTGGAAGAATTTGTCATAAATCTACGACCATTTGAGACCAATTGGTCAAAAGCTATTCGGGGGCTCCAAACCCTAAACTATAACGACCATTTTGTTTAGAAAGGTCATAATTTCCTTACATGAAATGGTCATAAAGCAGACAACACTGGTCCGCTGCCTTATTTCTAGCTTATCATGACCAATATAGATGGTCATAACCTTGTAAGTTGTGGTGGATTGCTATGACTAGGTGCCACCTCATTAGTTTTGCCTATGTGTCATGTACATGTGTCAATTTTTACCCTCGGTTGTGAAGCAACCTATATTTCTGTCATTCCCAAAATTCCCAAAAAATTCTCATAAATTTATTGGGTCATATCATCGTTGAATACGTAAAAATCCTTCCTTGCCTAGTTCAAAAATAATTCAACAATATTCATTTTCCTATTATGTTCAGAACAGCACTTTCTGAAGGAAGTGCTATTTTTATATTCTTGATTACCCTCAAAAAATTTGGGCACTTTTTCCTATCCAAATCATTGCCTCGTGAAAAAATTCATCTCCATTTGCATAGTAAATGTTCCTCGGAGAATTTCCAAAGTTTTTGTTCAGCTAGAAGCTTTGTGAAAGAAGTACTAGCTATGCATATCCAAATGGCATGAAATTTATACAGTGCCTTCATATGCCCAAATTATCACCCTCCTCCGAATTGCAGCTCAATCAAATCATTTATGTGAGCCCAGCTTTATTTTTTTATTTTCTGTCCAGATTGGCACATTGCAAAGCAAGTGCTATCTATACCACTCCTATTACCCTCGACCTTTTTGGTCAATCTTGCATATCCAAATCATTGCCACATTCCAATATTCAGCTCCATTTGCCTATTAAATCTTCCTCGGCAAATTTCCAAAGTTTCTATCCAAAGAAAAGCTTTGTGAAGGAAGACAAGCTAGGATTATCCAAATGGTATAAAATTTTTTACAGTGTTTTACTATGCCCAAATGACCATACTCCACAAAATTTTAGCTCCATACATTTATTCATTTGAGCCCAACTTCAATATTCATATTTCTGCCCGATGTGGTACTTTGCGAAGCAAGTGCCATCTAGGCTTCTCCATTTGAGCTGAAAATTTGCCAAGCCAGTATCCCTAGTAGATGATCATCCTTAGCCAAAATTCAGGACCATTGGCCATGTCCATTTCCCGTTCCGCTAATCAAACACTTGGCTGATAATTCATATTTGAGCATAGTTCGATCTCCTCGTGAGAGTCTTCTGTTGTCATTTTCTTCCTAGCACTTACCTGGGGAGTGCCCAACCCACTAGACATGTCTAGGCCACCCAGAAAGCATGGCAACGCCACGGTCATGCGGTGACCACGCGGTGGCATGGGAGTTTATGCGCTTTGGAGTTGGGGCCCTGGGCCACCGTCCAAACCTCGACGTATCACCACCAAACCATGTATTTCTGCTTAAATAGATACTTATGTACCTAGAAATGATTTTTGGAAAAAATAAAGAGCAATCTATAAGGCACATGCAGTTCAAATTCGACCCGCTTCAAACTTGATCGGCCGAAATTTGTCTTTTTCACCAGAGGTGGTTCAAAACTTTTGACACCCAACCATTTTGTCAATTGTGCATTAAATATGACCTAGTATTTTATAAAAATTATTTGGTACAATTTTACAACAAATATATGGTATGTCCTTCACAAAAAAAAACTCATTTTGGGCACTAAAAAATGGAAAATGAATTTTTCGTCAAAAGAAAATGAAAACTTCCTTAGGCAACATTGTTTGCCATTCCAAGATGCACCCTTTTGCACAATATTAGATCATTGTAACAAACTATGCCATGAATGTGGCCATAAGATTGATCATTTGGCTTGAAAGCCATGAATCTTCACACATGATAGCTCATTTCTGAGAACACTTTTTTAAAATAATTGCCAGATTACAAGTTTATTATTTTTTCTAGTAACTTGGTCACATATAATGACACAATGCGAAGGATTTCCATTTTTTGATTTTTTTTTGAATTTTTTATGCCCGTTTCAAAATGCGGTCAAAACAGCGGGCATGACCGTTCCTAGCTAGTGGTCGAATCTTGGAAAACTTTTGGTGTTTCTATGATTAAACAGATACTTTTGTACCTAGAAATGATTTTTGGGAAAAATAAATAGCAAACTATGAGGCAGCCGCAGTTCAAATTTGACCCGCTTCCAACTGAATCGGCAGAAATTTGTCTTTTTCACGAGAGATGGATAAAAGCTTTTGACACCCAACCATTTGGTCAATTATGCATTAAATATGGCCTAGTATTTTATAAAATTGATTTGGTCCAATTTTGCAACAATTATTTGGTATGTTCTTCACAAAAAAACACCTCATTTTGGGCACTCGAAAAATAGAAAATGATTTTTTCGTCCAAAGAAAATGAAACCTTCCTTAGGCAACATTGTTTGACATTCCAATATGCACCATTGTGCACTCTATGAGATCATTTCAACAAACTATGCCATGAATGTGGCCATAAGATTGATCATTGGGCCATTTGCATTTCTGTCCCTAAATCGAACCACCTAATCAGATATACCCCTAATTCGAAAGCCTGCTCAAAAATGCCCCTCCGCCGTCATGTGTCCTTATAGAAATGCCCCTCCGAGCCGTTTCCGTCCAGTCAAGGCTGTTTGACCGCTAACATCCGTTTCTTTCACATTTTTTCCCTCCGTCCTTACACATGGGCCCAACTAACCAGTTCACTCTCTCTCCCCCTCTTTCTTCTTCCTCGCGACAACAAGGGCATTTCTGAGCACACACTGGATCGGGCGATTCCGCGGTCGGGGAGAGAGGGGCAGGTCAGGCAGGGCGTGGTGAGCGATGTGTTCGTCCGGCATGTCTTCTGCGAGCTCGTCGGTGGCCGCCAATGTAAGTTTCAGTGTTGATTTGGGGGAGATTTGGGCATGTTGCGGAATTATGGTTCATCTTTTTTTGTGATTTTTCTGCTGTTAGGTCGATGGTGAAGGGATAGTTCAATTTGAATCGGAGTTTTACATCCCCTATCTGACATTCTGTGGCCTTGAGGTTCGGTCGACGCGGCGGTGCCCTGGCCATGGGCTTATTCCTGCTTGTCGCGTCGCCTGGGGAGGAGGAAGCTCCGGTAGAAGGTTTCTCGGCTGCCCTCTTGATGTAAGTGTTTGGCTGTTAAGATTGATTCAATTTTGGTCTTTGTCCTCTTTGTCATTCGATCATTGATTTTGTAGCTTCCTGATGAATGTGTCTGGGTTGTCTGGATTGACCCGCCACCGACCGAACGCGTTGCTCCTGCATTTGAGAAGCTTCATGCAGGATTGGAGAAGAGCTGGCTAAAAGCTCATGATTTAGAGAGGAGGGTGATGTATCTAACCGAGAAAAACAAGAAACTGAAGATGAAGTTGAGGAAGAGGAACGAGCTTATGCAAGCTTGGGGATTTATCATAGTTCTTGGTATTAGCATTTTGGCCACACTTGTTTGTGGGTTGTCTAATAATCCATACTAAATGGATTTCTCTTTGTAGTGTATGCTATGCTGGAGCTTAGTTTGGGAATGTATTATCACCAGAACAATGTTGTGATTTGGGAATGTTGTGATGTTGCTAATTGGAAATGACTCAATAATCTTGCTTGGCATATTGCTTTGAACAATCACTGAAATAGCATAGAATGAAATATTTGCCCAAATGATCTGTTGTGACAAAATAGCAGCTCACATAATATTTCAAACTAGAAGATCACAAGATAACAGCTCACAAAATAACATGAATTCAGCATTGCACATGCAAGATAGCAGCTCACAAGTTCACCATTACACAAGTTCATAAACTTCAGCATCACACACTTAAGATAGCAGCTAACAAGTTCAGAAATAGTTGTTAAACAACAAAAATAACACTAAATGATTCCAGCCACAGATTCTACTGTAGGATCTTCTTGCTCCTGGTGTTGCTAGCAGGAGTAGTTAAGAGCCTTGAACTCCTCCTTGCGGTCACAATTTTGCCCCCTTCTTTGCTAAGCCGGTTGCTTCCAGTTACAGAACCTATTGTAGGATCTGGTGTACACTTTAGCCTCTTCTTGGCTGGTGACATCCCTCTATCAGCTGCCCTTTTGTAGTTCTTTCTTGGGCTACAATTGAAATGAGAACATTAAATGAAGCAAAAAAATCAATGAGAACATTAAATGAAGCAAAAATTGATATGAGAACATCTGTAGCTATTGCACCTCACAGCAGATGACACTGTTGGTGCATCTGTAGCAATTGCAGCATAAGTTTCAAGCTCTGTAGCATTTTCAGCATCAGTTTCAAGCTCCGTAGCATTTTCAGCCTCAGTATCCTCCTCCTTCTCATTGTGAGCATCAGTTTTAGCATCTAAATGGTCATCCATTGCATTTTTAGCCCCCGAGTGCTCTTCTTCTCCAAAATCTAGGGCAATGGATTCCTTGCAGTTAGTGGCACGATGGCCAAGCCTTCCACACCTGCCACATTTCTTTCTCCTTCCTCCAAGTCCTTTTCCCTCAGATTTTTCCCTAATTCTGATCTTCCTAGGTCTACCAGGGGCCCTGTTTTGCAATGGAGCAGACAATTTAAACCCAGGATCCACCACATCCCACTATTGTTTGCCCTCCATTGATGGAAAAGTTTCAGCATAAGTGGCATTGTACTTAGCAATAGAAAAGTACTCATGTACATATTGATCGATCTCACTTACTGGGCCTCTCATTGAAGTAATAAAATACAAAGCATGTATGCAAGGCTGTCTAGTTAACTGCCACTTTCTACAACTGCAAGTCCTAGTTTCCAAATTTACTGGATATCTCCACTCTCTTTTTTCCTTGTCAACTGTTGTGATCTCTGCCTAATATGTGCTTCTCTTCACTATCTCCATATCAAGATCCTTAGATTTTGCATGAAGCGTTTTCATGACTTTGGGGATTATGATGTGGCCAATGAATGTTCCAGCTGCAATCTGTTGTCTGAGATCAAACTTTTCCATTATAAACTGTCTTATTTTGTCTAGCAAGTCCACAATGTCTATACCCTTCCATTTTTTAATCTCTGAATTAAAGGACTCAGCTAGATTGTTATTAACATAATCTACTTTGCACAACTCATTGAACAGTGACCTTGCCCATAGCTTGCTATGATGCTCCTCTAAGTACTCTTTCACACCAGCCTTACTGTACAACTGCCTAAGATGGTAGTTGTGTTTCTTTAAGCTATATGTCAGTGAGCATGGCCATAAATTTTCATCAAAGAATTTCCCCCTGAACTTTTTTGTGAAATTTTCAGCCAAATGCCTCATGCATTCTCTGTGCTCCACACCTGTGAACACAGCTTCCACTGCAGTCTCCAGGCCTTTGCATGCATCAGTGTGGATAACAAGACCTGGTGGGTGTCCTATGAGCTCTCTTAAAGTCTGGAAAAACCAAGTCCAACTTTATATATTTTCTCCCTCAAGAACTCCATATGCAACTGGGAAGATCCAGGTGCAGGCATCCACAGCACATGCACTAACTAGTTTCCCTCTAAATCTACCATTTAATGCAGTGGCATCTACTGCAAGATAAGGCCTACATCCATTCAAAAAACCTTGCCAGCATGCTTTGAAAGAAACAAATACTCTTCTAAAGCACTCTTTCTGTCTACTTTTCCCATTTAGTTTGTACTCTACAGTGTGTTTATCAATGCAAACTACACTGCCAGGAGATGCTTTCTCCACTTCTGCCTTGAAAGTATACAATAACTGAAAAGAGTCAACCCACTTACCATAGATATTGTCAAGTGCCATTTGCTTCCCATAGAATACTCTCATATATGGAACTGCCAGGGCATACTTTTTCTTCAAATTTTTCTGCAATTATGTTGGTCCCACTTCTGAATCCTCTAAAACCCAGGTCTTCACAGCATCACCAACCCATCTACTCTTAGCTGACCTCAATCTTTTTCTCCTGTTCACAGTGGGACATGTATGAGCAGTTTTGTTCACCTTAACCTGCATGCATGAAAGTTCAGACACATCAGCAACACATTTCAGAACCTATGTGCTGCAACAAACAAACAAAATACAGTATCAATGCTGCTAACTACAAATGCAATGTTAGTTGCTATAGTTAATACCTGAAACAGTGTGCTATGTCTCATTAAGGAGGCATGCATCCTCCATTGGCACCTCTTATAAGCACAATGTACTGTCAACCTAGTACTGTCACTCTTGTCTATCACAAATTCACTTTGAGTCTTTATTGAGAAGGTTGCAAGAGCATTTCTACAGTCTATAGCACTGGAAAAAAATGTTCCCTGTTTCAAAGAAGGATCATCTCTATTGTATTGCACATCTGGTCTTTCCTCATCAGATGTCTCAGAGTATTCCATGTCCCTATCCTCCTCCTTCTCATCTTCACCTGCCTCAGCAAACATGCCTTCAGGGGGTGCAACATAATCTTCATCATCATCATCTTTCTCCTTGCCTTTCTTCCTTGTTACAAACTGTGGAAACAACTTTTCATCCCCATCATCACTTGGCCAATCATCTGGTAGTCCCTCTTCAGTATAGGGGTCACCTGAATCTCTACTATGAGAGGGGCCTGCATGCCTAGATACTTATAAAGTAGGTGTTCCTGGTGCCTGCATGGAACTGCTGTCAGACACATGAGTTGTTGTTTTCTTTCTGCTCCTTGATTGGCTGGTACTACCTTTACCTCTAGACCTAGACTGAGATCTTGCTCCTCTGCTCTCTGTCTCTCCTCTCTTCCTTTGTATGACACTGATTTCTAGTTTAGCAGGGAAAGTATCATGTATTGCAAACATGATACCAAGCTCATCATCACACTGGACAGGGACCCAAGCTGATTTTGCAATGTCCCAGTACCTGAATTCCACTGCATCGTATAGACCCCATGGATATTGAGCACATAACGCAGATCTAAACTGATTAAAAGTCCATTGATTGTCAACAACAAAAGGAAAGGAGAATCCTGTATTGGATGATTTTGTGCCAGCACTAGCTAGAAGTGTGGTTTCCATTCTACATTCCATCCCAACTGCTCTATCGTGGTCCATCCTACGATGACCATGGAAAACAGAGAGAGATCCCAACGCCATGAGCACTATGAACTAGGTCAACAAATCGAACTACAACTACAAACGGCATGAGACAGCACTAGATTAGAAGAGAAACTTACCCCGCCGAAGCATACTTATGTGGCTGCGGTGTGCTCCCTCGTTCGCCGCCGCCGCCACCAGAACTATTGTCCCCATCTATCCTGTCGCCGGTGTCTCCTTCACGCCGTAGCAGAGTGCGAGGAGTCAGATCCGAAGCTCCACCGCGAACGCCTTCAGTAGATCGAGCCTTGCAAGTTGGGATCGAGCAAGCTAGGGTTAGGGTTACGGCAGGAGGCGATTTGGGGGAGAAAGAGAGAGCGAGCGGCTCGGGCGAGAGAATGAGAGGGAGAGAGAGTGAACCGGTGACCTGGGCCCATGTGTAAGGACGGAGGGGCAAAAATGTCAAAGAAACGACCGCTTACCGGTCAAACAGCCTTGACTGGATGGAAACGGCACGAAAGGGCAATTCTATAAGGGGACATGACGGCGGAGGGGCATTTTTGAGCAAGCTTTCGAATTAGGGGCAAATGTGAGTAGTGGGTTCGAGTTAGGGAGACAGATGTAAAAGACCCTTGATCATTTGGCTTGAAAGCCATGAATCTTCACACATGATAGCTCTTTTCTGAGAACACTTTTTTAAAATAATTGCCGTATTACAAGTTTATTATTTTTTTGGTAACTTGGTCACATATAATGACACAATGCGAAGATTTTTTTATTTTTTGATTTCTTGTGATTTTTTTATGCCCGTTTCAAAATGAGTTCAAAACGGCGGGCATGACCGTTCCTTGCTAGTGGTTGAATCTTGAAAAACCTTTGGTCTTTCTATGATTAAATAGATACTTATGTACCTAGAAATGATTTTTGGAAAAAATAAAGGGCAAACTATAAGGTAGATGCAGTTCAAATTTGACCCGCTTCCTACTGAATCGGCGGAAATTTGTCTTTTTCACGAGAGGTGGATCAAAGCTTTTGAAATGCAACCATTTGATCAACTGTGCATTAAATATGGCCTAATATTTTAGAAAATTGATTTGGTACAATTTTGCAACAAATATATGGTAGGTCCTTCACAAAAAAACTCAATTTGGGCACTCGAAAAATGGAAATTATTTTTTGTCAAAAGAAAATCAAAAACTTCCTTAGGCAACATTTTTTGTCATTCCAAGATGCACCCTTGTGCAAAAAATGAGATCATTTGAAACAAATATTTGGTACGTTCTTAAAAGAACAATTCCCGAAACTCGAAAAACAGAAAACCTCTCTTTTGTGCAATGAAAATGAAAACTCCCCATATCAACATTGTCTGTCATCACAAGATACACACATGTGCACAATAATCATTCATTTTAACAAACTATACGTGGTTAATATGTTGAATGTTTGCCCTAAATAAGAGGATAAAAACTACAAGATAAACATAAGCTAAATTCTGATTGGTGGAATCCATTGTGGCATGGATCGATGACGTGGCAAACATCCGTCCATCCATACATCCATCCATCTGTCCATCCAACTCACTGCAGACTCTCCCTCTCTCTCACACGCGCGTGAACCCTAGCCGATCCAGATCCCTCCCCGCCCCCACTCCTCTCCCCCGATCCAGATCCCTCCGCCGCAGCCCCGTCCTCCCCTTCCTTCCGCCGCCCACCTCTCCCATCGCCTCCGGCACCCACCTCTCCCCTCGCCGCTAGTCTGCAGTCGTCTGCACCCTGCCCTCCCATCCACTCATCACAAGACAAGATAAGAAGACAGGGAGGAAGCTCTACAGCCGGCGGCCATGGCGCGCCTCTTCCCCATCCCAGATCAGATCTAGCATGCCCCCAACCGCATCCATCCGTCAGAGGCGCTGGAGGCGCACTGTATGGGCCGCCGCATCACGCGCCGAGCCGTCTGTGCGGTTCTACTGGGCGGCGACCAGACGGCGTCCGGCGCGCTGCTCACCCGTTGGCCTCCAACGCCGACCAGGCGGCCGCTGAGGCCGCTCGCACCGCCTCCGTGCACTGCTCCTCTCCTTGTCGCTCGTGGCGACAACCACCCCCGCTGAGCTCTGAGTCATGGCAGAGGTCCTCCTCCGCAAACTCCTCTCGCCGACGGCCCCATCGTACCCATCTACCGCCGCGCCGCAAGAGCATGTACACCGCTGGCCCGCTGCCCTTCACCCCCAAGGAGTTCCACATCACCATGCTCGAGGAGGACGATGGCTTCGGCCAGGAGAGGTGATCCGCCTCCGTCACCCCTCCATCCACCACTCCACCAGCGCCACCATCTCCAGCCACCCCCGCCATGAGCACCAACCTCCTCACACCACGCCTCCCACCAGACAGAGGGGCCGTTGTGCCTGGTGCCCCGCACGACTCCCGCTGCCCGTTGTCGCCTCTGCTGCTCCTCCCCTCACCATGCATACTGCCTGCATCGCTCAGCGCCTAGAAGGCAGTAGCCAGCCAAGACTGCGATCGCATGTGATCTATCTAGCCACCTATAGCTAGCTGCCTAACTACGACCCTGCAGATATAGTTGTTATCTTAGTGTTTCGACTTTGGAAGTTACATCATGATGTGCACCGCGAACAAAATTACTGTTCCGACCCTTTGTGCGAACAAAATCAGAATTTGACTTCGTTTTGAAAAGAAATTCGTTTTTAACCTTTTTAGGTGACGCCAGGGATTGTGAAGCAGACGCCACCCACCCTGGCGTCTGGCCCCTGGCCCGCACGACCCGCCTGCCCGTTGACCCTGCTGACGTGGCCGGTACCCAGAAGCCAGGGACCTTGGCGTTTCCTCCTTGCGATCCAGACGCCACCCTCCTTGGCGTCTGGCCCTGGTAAGTGGATAACCCCCCGGGAGAGTGTGTGGGACCCACCCCACTCACTCTTCCCAATCCATCCCGAGTTGCAAAGAGATTTGCTGCTCTCCTCCTCTCTCCCACACCTCAAGCTCCCCCTCAAATCCTCTCCAAAAGGTGCTTCTCTCAAGTGGATCTTTCCAGTACTTTGTTGCTTGTGGTAATCTCCCCCAAATCCCCAATTTTTTTTGTCAAATCTTGTTATTTTGGTTGCATTTTTGACATGTGGGTGGAACCCTAGTTTATGTTTCCCCCTTATTATAGTGTGGATTTCTTGTTTAACTTTGGAAATATAGTGATATGCATGGTGTGTAGTAGGAATATTTGCTTGTTGAGTAGAAAGATTGGGGGTTAGGGTTAGTTAGTGTTATGGGTAAATTTTGCTTAGTGTGTGTTAATTAATGACACCTTTGTGGGCATCCAATAATTTAGTGTTTGATATGATTTGGATATAATGAAATGCTTGTGGACAAACACCATTTCTCATTGATGCCTTAAATGCATTCGTGTTGTTTTTAGATGGAGAGACTTGTTAATGTTCATTATATGGACAAGGAGGCATTCTTGAGTAACAATGCCGACACGGGTGAAGAAACAATGGTTTTTGATACAAACCCTAGCTATGAGGATGTTGTTGCAAAAGTGAGACATGTCTTAAAGTGGATGGACAACAATGTTGATGTTAAGTTAATAGGAAGGTATGATGTTGGAGTTGGAACTAAATCTCGGTTGAAAAGTATGCCCATCACCTCGGATTTGCATTGGGATGTATACAAGGAAAAAGTTTCTCAATCGGAAGATAAGTCACTTGAATTGTTTGCCACCAATGTTGAATCTCCGCGGTTTACATTTGATTTGAACCTTCATGTCTCTTCCCCAATGAATGACATGACTAAGAGAACAATTGTGCCACTTGTTGAGCAAAGGGTTCTGGTTGATGTCCCCAATGCTTATCGCCAACCACATCACCGTCTACCATTTACTGAAGCAAATGAGGTTGAGTGGTATGCCCCCAATGCTTCTAGCCAACCACCAACTAGCCAAGCAAATGCAGTTGAAGTGATTGATAGTGACAAAGTAATTGAAGAGGATGGAGATGCTCATGATGATGATGAAGAGCAAGAGGAAGGCTTTCATGGGAATGATGTTGGTGACTTGGATGCGTACATAGCGCAAAAGGACATGGATCGTCAGTTGCCTTTTAGGCGTCAATATGTGTATGACTCGGATGACGAAGGTCCGGGGCAAGATTTGGATGAGGATGGATTCACAAAGGATGAAAATCAGATGCACTTTGAGCTGACGGGCTTAGAAAAAAGAACTCACTTGTTTCGAGATCTTAGCCTTGCCCATAAAGCCGTAGTTGATGGTGGCATGAGAATGACGGCGATTGAGCCAACACCATGCCCGGCTCCAGGCGAACCAAGGGAGGAGAACGAGGACGAGAATGCTTATCTGAAGAAAGGAGTGAAGTTTCTGACCTTGGCTATGCTGAAGATTTGGTTGTCTGTGAAGGAAATATGCCCTAGAGGCAATAAAAAAGATGTTATTTGTATTTCCTTATATCATGATAAATGTCTTTTATTCATGCTAGAATTGTATTAACCGGAAACTTGATACATGTGTGAATACATAGACAAGATAGTATGTCCCTAGTATGCCTCTACTAGACTAGCTCATTGATCAAAAGATGGCTATGTTTCCAAGCCATAGACATGAGTTGTCATTTGATCAACGAGATCACATCATTAGGAGAATGATGTGATGGACAAGACCCATCCGTTAGCATAGCACTATGATCATTTAGTTTTACTGCTATTTCTTTCTTCATGACTTATAAATGTTCCTATGACTATGAGATTATGCAACTCCCGAGTACCGTAGGATCACCTTGTGTGCTATCAAACGTCACAACGTAACTGGGTGATCATAAAGATGCTCTACAGGTGTTTCCGAAAGTATTCGTGGTGTTGGCATAGATCAAGATTAGGATTTGTCACTCCGAGTGTCGGAGAGGTATCTCTGGGCCCTCTCGATAATGCACATCATAATAAGCCTTGCAAGCAAATGACTAATGAGTTAGTCACGAGATGATGTATTACGGAATGAGTAAAGAGACTTGCCGGTAACGAGATTGAACTAGGTATAGAGATACCGACGATCGAATCTCGGGCAAGTAACATACCGATGACAAAAGGAACAACGTATGTTGTTATGCGGTTTGACCGATAAAGATCTTCGTAGAATATGTAGAAGCCAATATGAGCATCCAGGTTCCGCTATTGGTTATTGACCGGAGATGAGTATCGGTCATGTCTACATAAGTTCTCGAACCCGTAGGGTACGCACGCTTAACGTTTGATGACGATCGGTATTATGAGTTTATGAGTTTTGATGTACCGAAGGTAGTTCGGAGTCCCGGATGAGATCACGGACATGACGAGGAGTCTCGGAATGTCCGAGACATAAAGATTGATATATTGGACGACTATATTCGGACACCGGAAGTGTTCTAGAAAGTTTCGGAATTTACCGGAGTGCCGGGGGGTTACCGGAACCCCCCGGGGGAATGATGGGCCCTGGTGGGCCATAGGGGAGAGAGAGGGCAGCAGCCAGGAGGTGGCGCACCCCCTCCCTAGGAGGAGTCCGAATAGGACTAGGGGAGGGGGCGCGGCCCCTCTTTCCCTCTCCCTCTCCCTCTCTTTCCTTCCCCCCCTTTCCTTCATTGGTGGACTCCTACTAGGAATAGGATTGCAATCCTATTCCTAGTAGGATTGCTCCCTAGCCGCACCATAGGAGGGCCGGCCGGCCTTCCCCCTTGCTCCTTTATATACGGGGGCGGGGGGGCACCCAAACACACACAAGTTGAATTATTCTAGCCGTGTGCGGTGCCCCCCTCCACAGAAACACACCTCGGTCATACCGTCGCAGTGCTTAGGCGAAGCCCTGCGTTGGTAGATACATCATATCCGTGACCATGTCGTCGTGCTGACGAAACTCTCCCGTGAAGCTCAACTGGATCAAGAGCTCGTGGGACGTCATCAAGCTGAACGTGTGCTGAACGCGGAGGTGCCGTACGTTCGGTGCTTGATCGGTTGGATCGCGAAGAAGTTCGACTACATCAACCGCGTCACTTGACGCTTCCGCTTCTGGTCTACGAGGGTACGTAGACACACTCTTCCCTCTCGTTGCTATGCATCTGGTAGATAGATCTTGCGTGATCGTAGGAAAATTTTAAAATACTACGTTACCCAATAGTGGCATCATGAGCCAGGTCTATGCGTAGATGATATGCATGAGTAGAACACAATGAGTTGTGGGCAATACTAGTCATACTGCTTACCAGCATGTCATACTTTGCTTCGGCGGTATTGTGAGATGAAGCGGCCCGGACCGACATTACGCGTACGCTTACGCGAGACTGGTTTCACCGTTACGAGCACTTGTTGCTTAAAGGTGACAGGCGGGTGTCTGTCTATCTCACTTTAGCTGAATCAAGTGTGGCTACGCCCGGTCCTTGTGAAGGTTAAAACAGCACATACTTGACGAAACATCGTTGTGATTTTGTATGCGTAGGTAAGAACGGTTCTTGCTAAGCCCGTAGCAGCCACGTAAAACTTGCAACAACAAAGTAGAGGACGTCTAACTTGTTTTTGCAGGGCATGTTGTGATGTGATATGGTCAAGACATGATGAGTTATACGGTTTTGTATGAGATGATCATGTTTTGTAATGTTATCGGCAACTAGCAGGAGCCATATGGTTGTCGCTTTATTGTATGAAATGCAGTCACCATGTAATTGCTTTACTTTATCACTAAGCGGTAGCGATAGTCGTAGAAGCAATAGTTGGCGAGACGACAACGATGCTACGATGGAGATCAAGGTGTCGCGCCGGTGACGAAGGTGATCATGACGTTGCTTTGGAGATGGAGATCAAAAGCACAAGATGATGATGGCCATATCATGTCACATATTTTGATTCCATATGATGTTTATCTTATTATGCTTCTTATTTTGCTTAGAACGACGGTAGCATTATAAGATGATCCCTTACTAAATTTCAAGGTATAAGTGTTCTCCCTGAGTATGCACCGTTGCGAAAGTTCGTCGTGCCGAGACACCACGTGATGATCGGGTGTGATAAGATCTACGTTCAAATACAACGGGTGTAAGCCAGTTTTGCACACGCAGAATACTCGGGTTAAACTTGACGAGCCTAGCATATGCAGATATGGCCTCGGAACACTGGAGACCGAAAGGTCGAGCGTGAATCATATAGTAGATATGATCTACATAAGATGTTCACCATTGAAACTACTCCATCTCACGTGATGATCGGACATGGTTTAGTTGATTTGGATCACGTGATCATTTAGATGACCGTAGGGATGTCTATCTAAGTGGGAGTTCTTTAATTAATATGATTAAATTGAACTTTAATTTATCATGAACTTAGTCCTGATAGTTTTTGCATATCTATGTTGTTGTAGATCAATGGCCTGTGCTACCGTTCCTTTGAATTTTAATGCATTCCTAGAGAAAGCTAAGTTGAAAGATGATGGTAGCAATTACACGGACTGGGTCCGTAACTTGAGGATTATCCTCATTGCTGCACAGAAGAATTATGTCCTTGAAGCACCGCTAGGTGACAAGCCCCCTCCCGCTAATGTAGACGCTTTGAACGTCTGGCAGTCGCGGTCTGATGACTACACGATAGTTCAGTGTGCCATGCTTTATGGCTTAGAACCGGGACTTCAACGACGTTTTGAACGTCATGGACCATATGAGATGTTCCAGGAGTTGAAGTTAATATTTCAAGAAAATGCCCGGATTGAGAAATATGAGATTTCCAATAAGTTCTACAGCTGCAAGATGGAGGAGAATAGTTCTATCAGTGAACACTTGCTCAGAATGTCTGGGTACTACAATCATATGACTCAACTTGGTTGCAAAGTTGACGAGGATAGTGTTATTGATAGAGTTCTTCAATCACTGCCACCAAGCTATAAAGGCTTCGTGATGAACTATAATATGCAAGGGATGCAAAAGACAATTCCCGAGCTCTTCGCTATGCTCAAGGCTGCGGAGGTAGAAATCAAAAAGGAGCATCAAGTGTTGATGGTTAACAAAACCACTAGTTTCAAGAAAAAGGGCAAGGGAAAGAAGGGGAACTTCAAGAAGAATAGCAAGACAGTTGCTACTCCCACGAAGAAACCCAAGTCTGGAACCAAGCCTGAAACTGATTGCTTCTACTGCAAGGGGACTGGACACTGGAAGCGGAACTGCCCCAAGTATTTGGCGGATAAGAAGGATGGCAAGGTGAACAAAGGTATATGTGATATACATGTTATTGATGTGTACCTTACTAATGCTCGTAGTAGTACCTGGGTATTTGATACCGGTTCGGTTGCTAATATTTGTAACTCGAAACATGGACTACGGATTAAACGAAGATTGGCTAAGGACGAGGTGACGATATGCGTGGGAAATGGTTCCAAAGTCGATGTGATCGCCGTCGGCACGCTACCTCTACATATACCTTCGGGATTAGTTTTAGACCTAAATAATTGTTATTTGTTGCCAGCGTTGAGCATGAACATTATATCTGGATCTTGTTTGTTGCAAGACGGTTATTCATTTAAATCAGAGAATAATGGTTGTTCTATTTTTATGAATAATATCTTTTATGGTCATGCACCCTTGAAGAGTGGTCTATTTTTATTGGATCTCGATTGTAGTGATACACATATTCATAATATTGAAACCAAAAGATGCAAGGTTAATAATGATAGTGCAACTTATTTGTGGCACTGCCGTTTAGGTCATATTGGTGTAAAGCGCATGAAGAAACTCCATAGTGATGGACTTTTGGAATCACTTGATTATGAATCACTTGGTGCTTGCGAACCATGCCTCATGGGCAAGATGACTAAAACTCCGTTCTCCGGAACTATGGAGCGAGCAACAGATTTGTTGGAAATCATACATACTGATGTATGTGGACCAATGAGTGTTGAAGCTCGCGGCGGGTATCGTTATTTTCTGACCTTCACTGATGATTTGAGCAGATATGGGTATATCTACTTAATGAAGCACAAGTCTGAAACATTTGAAAAGTTCAAAGAATTTCAGAGTGAAGTAGAGAATCATCGTAACAAGAAAATAAAGTTTCTACAATCTGATTGTGGAGAAGAATATTTGAGTTACGAGTTTGGTCTTCATTTGAAATAATGTGGAATAGTTTCACAACTCACGCCACCCGGAACACCACAGCGTAATGGTGTGTCCGAACGTCGTAACCGTACTTTATTGGATATGGTGCGATCTATGATGTCTCTTACCGACTTACCACTATCGTTTTGGGGTTATGCTTTAGAGACAGTTGCATTCACGTTAAATAGGGCACCATCTAAATCCGTTGATACGACACCTTATGAACTATGGTTTGGCAAGAAACCAAAGTTGTCGTTTCTTAAAGTTTGGGGCTGCGATGCTTATGTGAAAAAGCTTCAACCTGATAAGCTCGAACCCAAGTCGGAGAAATGTGTCTTCATAGGATACCCAAAAGAGACTGTTGGGTACACCTTCTATCACAGATCCGAAGGCAAGATATTCGTTGCTAAGAATGGATCCTTTCTAGAGAAGGAGTTTCTCTTGAAAGAAGTGAGTGGGAGGAAAGTAGAACTTGATGAGGTAATTGTACCTTCTCCTGAATTGGAAAGTAGTACATCACAGAAAATTGTTCCAGTGATTCCTACACCAATCAGTGAGGAAGCTAATGATGATGATCATGAAACTTCCGATCAAGTTTCTGCTGAACGTCGTAGATCAACCAGAGTACGTTCCGCACCAGAGTGGTACAGCAACCCAGTTCTGGAAGTCATGTTGCTAGACCATGATGAACCTACGAACTATGAGGAAGCGATGATGAGCCCAGATTCCGCAAAATGGCTTGAGGCCATGAAATCTGAGATGGGATCCATGTATGAGAACAAAGTATGGACTTTGGTTGACTTGCCCGATGATCGGCAAGCCATCGAAAATAAATGGATCTTCAAGAGGAAGACCGACGCAGACGGTAATGTTACTGTTTACAAAGCTCGACTTGTTGTGAAAGGGTTTCGACAAGTTCAAGGAGTTGACTACGATGAGACTTTCTCACCTGTAGCGATGCTTAAGTCTGTCCGAATCATGTTAGCAATTGCCGCATTTTATGATTATGAAATCTGGTAAATGGATGTTAAAACTGCATTCCTGAATGGATATCTCAAAGAAGAGTTGTATATGATGCAACCAGAAGGTTTGGTCGATCCAAAAGGTGCTAACATAGTATGCAAGCTCCAGCGATCCATCTATGGACTGGTGCAAGCATCTCGGAGTTGGAATATACGCTTTGATGAGGTGATCAAAGCATATGGTTTTATACAGACTTTTGGAGAAGCCTGTATTTACAAGAAAGTGAGTGGGAGCTCTGTAGCATTTCTAATATTATATGTGGATGACATATTGTTGATTGGAAATGATATAGAATTTCTGGATAGCATAAAAGGATACTTGAATAAGAGTTTTTCAATGAAAGACATCGGTGAAGCTGCTTATATATTAGGCATCAAGATCTATAGAGATAGATCAAGACGCTTAATTGGACTTTCACAAAGCACATACCTTGATAAAATTTTGAAGAAGTTCAAAATGGATCAGTCAAAGAAAGGGTTCTTGCCTGTGTTACAAGGTATGAAGTTGAGTAAGACTCAATGCCCGACCACTGCAGAAGATAGAGAGAAAATGAAAGTCATTCCCTATGCCTCAGCCATAGGATCTATCATGTATGCAATGTTGTGTACCAGACCAGATGTGTGCCTTGCTATAAGTCTAGCAGGGAGGTACCAAAGTAATCCAGGAGTGGATCACTGGACAGCGGTCAAGAACATCCTGAAATACCTGAAAAGGACAAAGGATATGTTTCTCGTATATGGAGGTGACAAAGAGCTCGTCGTAAACGGTTACGTCGATTCTAGCTTTGACACTGATCCAGATGACTCTAAGTCACAAACCGGATATGTATTTTTATTGAACGGTGGAGCTGTCAGTTGGTGCAGTTCCAAGCAGAGCGTCGTGGCGGGATCTACGTGTGAAGCGGAATACATAGCTGCTTCAGAAGCAGCAAATGAAGGAGTCTGGATGAAGGAGTTCATATCCGATCTAGGTGTAATACCTAGTGCATCGGGTCCAATGAAAATCTTTTGTGATAACACTGGAGCAATAGCCTTAGCGAAGGAATCCAGGTTTCACAAGAGAACAAAGCACATCAAAAGACGCTTCAATTCCATTTGCGATCTAGTCAAGGAGGGAGACATAGAGATTTGCAAGATACATACAAATCTGAATGTTACAGACCCATTGACTAAGCCTCTTCCACGGGCAAAACATGATCAGCACCAGGACTCCATGGGTGTGAGGATCATCACTTTGTAATCTAGATTATTGGCTCTAGTTCAAGTGGGAGATTGAAGGAAATATGCACTAGAGGCAATAATAAAGATGTTATTTGTATTTCCTTATATCATGATAAATGTCTTTTATTCATGCTAGAATTGTATTAACCGGAAACTTGATACATGTGTGAATACATAGACAAGATAGTATGTCCCTAGTATGCCTCTACTAGACTAGCTCATTGATCAAAAGATGGCTATGTTTCCAAGCCATAGACATGAGTTGTCATTTGATCAACGAGATCACATCATTAGGAGAATGATGTGATGGACTAGACCCATCCGTTAGTAATCGTTTAGTTTTACTGCTATTGCTTTCTTCATGACTTATACATGTTCCTATGACTATGAGATTATGCAACTCCCGAGTACCGTAGGATCACCTTGTGTGCTATCAAACATCACAACGTAACTGGGTGATCATAAAGATGCTCTACAGGTGTTTCCGAAAGTATTCGTGGTGTTGGCATAGATCAAGATTAGGATTTGTCACTCCGAGTGTCAGAGAGGTATCTCTGGGCCCTCTCGGTAATGCACATCATAATAAGCCTTGCAAGCAAATGACTAATGAGTTAGTCATGAGATGATGTATTACGGAACGAGTAAAGAGACTTGCCAGTAACGAGATTGAACTAGGTATAGAGATACCGACGATCGAATCTCGGGCAAGTAACATACCGATGACAAAAGGAACAACGTATGTTGTTATGCGGTTTGACCGATAAAGATCTTCGTAGAATATGTAGGAGCCAATATGAGCATCCAGGTTCCGCTATTGGTTATTGACCGGAGATGAGTCTCGGTAATGTCTACATAAGTTCTCGAACCCGTAGGGTCCGCACGCTTAACGTTTGATGACGATCGGTATTATGAGTTTATGAGTTTTGATGTACCGAAGGTAGTTCGGAGTCCCGGATGAGATCACAGACATGACGAGGAGTCTCGGAATGTCCGAGACATAAAGATTGATATATTGGACGACTATATTCGGACACCGGAAGTGTTCTGGAAAGTTTCGGAATTTACCGGAGTGCCGGGGGGGTTACCGGAACCCCCCGGGGGAATGATGGGCCCTGGTGGGCCATAGGGGAGAGAGAGGGCAGCAGCCAGGAGGTGGCGCGCCCCCTCCCTAGGAGGAGTCCGAATAGGACTAGGGGAGGGGGGCGCGGCCCCTCTTTCCCTCTCCCTCTCCCTCTCTTTCCTTCCCCCCCTTTCCTTCATTGGTGGACTCCTACTAGGAATAGGATTGCAATCCTATTCCTAGTAGGATTGCTCCCTAGCCGCACCATAGGAGGGCCGGCCGACCTCCCCCCTTGCTCCTTTATATACGGGGGCGGGGGGGCACCCAAACACACACAAGTTGAATTGTTCTAGCCGTGTGCTGTGCCCCCCTCCACAGAAACACACCTCGGTCATACCGTCGCAGTGCTTAGGCGAAGCCCTGCGCCGGTAGATACATCATATCCGTCACCACGCCGTCGTGCTGACGAAACTCTCCCGTGAAGCTCAACTGGATCAAGAGCTCGTGGGACGTCATCAAGCTGAACGTGTGTTGAACGCGGAGGTGCCGTACGTTCGGTGCTTGATTGGTTGGATCGCGAAGAAGTTCGACTACATCAACCGCGTCACTTGACGCTTCCGCTTCCGGTCTACGAGGGTACGTAGACACACTCTTCCCTCTCGTTGCTATGCATCTGGTAGATAGATCTTGCGTGATCGTAGGAAAAAATTTAAAATACTACGTTACCCAACAGTCTGACTATGCCATTCGGAACCATAGGCCTTATTATGTTGAGCACTCTGACATTAAGTTGCGTGACACCGTGATGTGTGAGAAAGAAGGATGCCCATGGAAGGTTCGAGCAAGAAAGCTTGAAGAAACTGGAGAATGGGTGTTAAGAAGTTGTGTTGCCACTCATAGGTGCAAACCGCCATCGAAACGACTTAGAAAGACATACCGTCAACTCACGTCTGAATATCTTGGATACAAATTTATGAAAGACATAGCTGTTGATCCCACTGTGAAAGTGAGGTTTCTCATGCAGACGGTAAAAAAATAGTTTGGTTATGAAGTGAAGTATGGGAAGGCATGGAAGGCAAAAGCAAGTGCTATCAGGATGTTGTATGGTGGTTATGAAGAAGCATACAATCAATTGCCGAGGTTGTTGGGCACAATTGCACATAGGAATCCAGGTATGTTTCATGTGGTTGATGATCACGAGGGAGTGTTTCACCGTGCCTTCTAGTGTTATGGGCAATGTGTGGCGGCGTTTCAACATTGTCGCCCGGTCTTGTCTATAGATGGCACATTCTTGACCGGTAGATACAAGGGCATACTAATGGTAGCAATGGCACACTCGTCGAACGACAATGTGTTGCCAGTGGCATTTGCTTTGGTCCCTTCCGAGCACCAAGACAACTGGGAGTGGTTCATGGGTCATGTGAGACACAATGTGATCGGGGCTAGGGAGGTATGCATCATATCGGACCGGCACCATGGCATACTCAAGGCAATGGACATTGTTATTCCAGGGTTTCCAAAGCTTCACCATAGATGGTGCATGAGGCATTTTGTGGCTAACTTTTACCGGGCATGTAAAAGCAAGGAGTTAAGCAAAGACCTTACCCATGTATGTGTGGCCTTCACCACCAATGCCTTCGTTGAGCGATACAACAAACTCTTTGCGATGGTGAACGAAGGGGGGAAAGAATTCTTGACTAGGAATTTTAGCGAGAAACACAAGTGGGCACGCGCTCATGATGATGGAGGTAGGCGATATGGGGACATGATGAGCAACCTTGTTGAATGTTTCAACAATGTGCTCAAGGGTGCTCGTTCATTGCCGGTGACTGCAATAGTAGTATACCTTCTTCAAGCTTAATGAGTACTTTGAGAGGCATTCTGAAGAGACTGCAAAATGGATAGGTGAAAGCCAGGATTATCCGGATAAGGTTGATGAATGGCTTCTATTACAAGCAAGCAAGTCTTCTCGACAACAAGTTATCATATTTGACAAAATTGAAATGATCTATCAAATTGACGAGCCAGGTGGCACTACACGCGGCGGTTTGTCATATGGTGGTGCCGCATTTGAGGTGCGTCTCAAGACTCGGTGGTGCCACTGCGAGAGGCCTAGTAGGTACCATTGGCCATGCTCGCATTTGATAACGGCGGAGAAGGCGAGAAACATACATGTTTCAGATGGGAAAACCGTGAGGATGCAAGAGTTCCATGTCGAAGCTACAAGGTTGACATGGGCTCCTCGATTTCAGCCTTTCTCAGACCAATCACAGTGGCATGAGTATCATGGCCCTCATATTAAGCCAGACCCTCTCATGAAGGTGGAGACCAAGGGTAGAAGGAGAACTAAGAGGTTCAGGGGTGATATGGATGACCTGGCTGGATTCACTGGCATGATCCAATTTGGTATTGGTCATTTCATGGAGGCTCCTGACAATATCAATTGTGGGAGGTGTGATGAAGGTGGACACAATGCGCGGTCATGCAAGAAAAGGAAGACCTCGAAGGGGGGCATTCCTAGCACTAGCCGTAGAGGAAGCACAAGTGCTAGAGGTAGTGGTTCCCGTAGAGGTGTCACAAGTGCCAGAGGTGGTGGTGGTGGTCGTAGAGGAAGCACTAGTGCTAGAGGTGGTGGTGGTCGTCGTAGAGGAACCACAAGTGGTAGACGAATGGTTGATAATGGATCGGCCTTCGGTTATTTGCATAATCCAGACGGTTGATCTAATAATCATGGTATATTATTTGTTCATCAACTTTTTCCTAGCATTTTCGGTGTTTGTGTCTTTTGCTAACAATTGCTCTTCTTCTAGGCATGGCTTCATCCGGTTCGAGGACGAGGCCGCCGTGCGCGGACCAGGAGGACATGCCGAAGACTTGGCTGGAGGCTAGTGTGGACAAGATGGGGGAGGAGAATGTGGTCACACCAGCGTGTTGGTGTGGTGATGTTTGCAAGGTGAAAGTGTCCACAGACCGCAAAAAGGCATGGACCGAAGGTAGAAGATTTTTTGTGTGTCCCAACTATGCATATGATCGTGCGCGGCCAACTAACGCATATGACATACCACCGGTATGTTACACGTACCTCCAAATAATGTCGATTTGATTGAACTCATATTACTAACACAAAACATGGTTTTCATGTAGTCACCTCCTCCACTTTGCAAATACTTCACTTGGATAGATGACGAAGTACCGAAAGATGTCCAGGAGGACCAATATCGAGATTGCTTACGGAGGCAGCGCCTGTTTGAGGAGTCCTTAGCACGGGAGGAGGAGCGGCTGCGCCGTGAAACGGAGAGGAACGAGCGCAAGAAGCATGAGCAAGAGAAGGCACGTAAAGAGAAGAAGGCTTGTGAAGAAGAGAGGGCACGAAAGCTTGCAAGGGCTCGCGATGCACGAGAGGAGGATGAGGCACGTGACAAGAAGGGAAAGTGGCCCCGTACTACTCAGTAGACAAGTGGAAAAGGCACCATTATCGTCGATGGACTTTTTAGCCATTCGGAACTCCTTTTGTGTGATGAACTTGTCATTAGAGATTATCTGTAAACTATGTATTCTGTGTGAAAACTATGTATCGTAATCTTGGGTGTGGGATTTCTGTCATGTTTCAATGTGTGCAAAATTTCTGCAAACTATGTTTTGTGTGTGAAAACTATGTTTCAATTTATGCAAGTCAGGGTCAGACCCAGACGCCACGGTCCCTGGCGTCTGGTCTCTGCTGCACACCTAAACGCCAGTGTTCACGACGTCTGGCTCTACGCAGGCCACCAGACGGGCAGAGACGTGTGTCTGCCTCTACGCGCGACCCAGACGCCACGGTCCCTGGCGTCTAGCTCTACGCAGCCCACCAGACATGCAGAGACGTGGGTCTGCATCTACGCGCGACCCAGACGCCATAGATCACGGCGTTTGGCCCTCCTCCACCCAGACGCCAAGGTCTCTGGCGTCTGGCTCGGTTGGTCACGCAGCACGCGAGACGCCTGGCTGATGCCTAGCGTCGTTTTTTTTAATTGCACACACCTAGACGCCATGAACCTTGGCGTTTGGCCTGTTACCAGTGGATAAAATGCTTTTGGCCCACCTCTAGCCCTCTCATTACATTCATCTCCACCCACATTCACGAGCTGCTGCCCCCCTCACTCCCTCTCCACCACCATAACCCCCCTCAAATCTCTCGCGAATCGGTCCCGTTTCACCGTTGGATCTTCGGGATTTCCAACCGAGAAGGTAAATCAACCCTACCCCCATTTCTTGGTTGGTTTAATGTATCATAGTTTTGTGCAAACCCTAATTTTATTAGTGGTTATGCTCAAGGGGTAGGTTAGGTACTTAGTGCTATCTGTGTGTTGCAGATGGCTAAGGGTACTCAGTGGGTGCTTAGCCCTATTGTTCATGTGCAAGGCTTTTCTCCAACTGTTGTTCAAGTTAGTGAAGAGGAGCTCACTTTTGATTGGTTGAAGACTAAATTCATGTTGAAGCAAGGGCTGAGGGAAGATGATTTTGTGTACTACATCAGCAGCAAGGAGTCTGATGGCCCTGGGGAAAGAAAATTGATTGACATAACTGATGATGGCAAGATTCAAGAAATGCTGAGCGAATGGGGATGGAAAAGGGTTGTTGAGTTGCATTGCTACAGGAAACCGAGTTATATTTGATGAACTAGTCATTCGAGATCCGCCTCTCCGCCGGGCCAGACGTCGTCGCTGATGCTTCTATCTATCAGTAGAGACATTACCATCTATTTCTGTATGAGATTTATGTCTATTCTATGTATGAGACAAATGACTTTGTACTTATGTATGAGATATATGCCTACTCTATTTTAGTACTTATGTATGAGACAAATGAATAAGAATGGTGGCTTGCAAATTACACTACTAGGAAAAGGCCTACTAATGTGCGCCATTAGTATACCAGATACTACTAACAATTTTTTTTCAAATTATTTTTTTTCGTTTTTTCCTTAATCTCTGGTCACTATGGCTTAATCTCAAGTCAAATCGCACTCTACGGTCAAACTTTCCAAAAGGTCACCCATCCTCACACTACTCCAGCCCGAGCACGCTTAACTTTACAGTTCTATCCAACCCCAGCACCAGCTCACTTCACAGGCACTTGTCGATATATCTATCATATCAATCCTATTAAACCTTCTTGATGTCTAGAGACTTTGTTCGTGTTCATGAGTATGATGAAATTTTGAAGAAAAAAAATCAAACTTCCCGGTCATATTACGTATCATATTTGAAAAAAAAAATTGAAAAAAAAAATCGAAAACATTTTTTATCTGTTACTAGTGGCGCACCTAGAAAATGGTGCGCCACTAGTAAGTTTGAAATTTTTTCTATTTTTTCCCCTCAAGATCTTAAAAGCCCCATAACTATTTTGCTATTAGGTTTTTGGGGATTTTGAAAATGTTTAACAGGGTTCCCCCAGTTAAATTCGGATGTACTTTTCGAGTAGATGATTTTTCATATAAAAAACTTTTAATCCGAGTTTGTATGCAAAAGTTATGCCCATTTTACAAATTCCAGAGATATTTTGCAAATAAAGTCGAAATTCATATGTGTAAATTTTCCCAACAAGTAGACCACATATTCCAGAGGTGGGGACTTCCACGGGGCTCTTCATCCCCACCTCCGGCGGCTTCGCGCTCTCTGTCGCCGCCAAGATGTCCCACCGCGACTGGTGGGCCCTCGACTGCCGCCACGGCTGGGCCCTACTGGAAAGGCTTGGATCAGGAATGCTCCTCATCCGGGACCTCGTGACCGGCGACGAGCGCCACCTGCCCGCCCCGCCGGCCTGTGTCTGTGAGGGGATGTACAACGGTACGGTTCTGTGCACGGCCGGCCACACCGTCCACAGCGACTGCCGGTTGTGCCCGTTCCTCGTGGTGTTCGTGTTCAGTCGAAGTAATTCTGCTATATGTGCGTGCGTATGGTCGTCCGACACCGGCGTCTGGAGTGAGGTCACCTCGATAGATGTACAATCTTTAGCAGTTGATCCAACACCAGCAGCTCTAGTTGGGAACACACTCTACTGGCTGCTGGAATACAATAATATCTTTGAATATGATTTGGATAATCATAGGTTGGGTCTAACTGCGGAGTTACCAGGCGACACTCTATGTAGCTATCATGGGCAGGTTGTCATCATGCCGACAGAGGATGGGCGTCATGGTTTGGCCGGAGTCGAAGGACTCAGTCTCCATCTGTGGTCACTGCTGACGGCCATTCGAAAACAATTTTTTCTGTTACTAGTGGCGCACCTATCAAATGGTGCGCCACTAGTAAGTTTGAAATTTTTCCTATTTTTTCCCCTCAAGATCTTAAAGCCCCATAACTATTTTAGCTCTAGCTTGTTCTTGATAGTAGATACATCAAAGTGGTGTTGCAGGAGCTATTTTCTTTTCTTTATACAATTACAAGATGCATCTTGTGTACATGGGTGCTCGTATAAATAGCTATTACTCTAAAGCTAAATATTTTTGTGATCTGCATGAAAAAAACGCACAAGCTAGTCAAATCCTAGAGTGCATCTACTGGTGTGCATGTTGCAATGGCTAAACTGTCCACAGGGATTTGATCAATCTGATGTGGGATGTCACTTGGCCACCGTAGCCATGTGATAATTGTTTTCTTTATAACCTATACTCCAATCTGTTGGCATTTATCTTTCCTGGAAAAAAGAGTGTCATTTAGCTGCTGTATCTTGTTGGGTGATACCAAAATTATTGACAAGCAATGGTGTGTGTGGTCATGTAGTCTTCTCCATTAACCCTTGCATGCTATATGAAGTGATCAACTGCTAAAGATTGTCAGAGCTTCACAGTTTATATATTTACGCATGGACAACGATGTTTTTTTGTTTTAAGAATTTGAGCTCAAGATTTGTTATATTTCTTGTCCTTGTGCGGGATTGGGTACGACGTCATCATCTATGCATAGGAGAAGAGGTTCATTGTGCCAGGCAAGGTGCACGTAGGAGGCTTGGTCTCGGGCCTCAGCCTCTTTTGTTGGACCTACTGTTTCATGACAGTGATGGTGTTCAGCATCAGCTACATAACTTCCACGGTGAGCTCCAGGCTTTCTGTTGCTAGCATATATATAAGTATGTAATGTGGTGGTATCTCATCCTAGATGGATGTTTCCTCAATGTACTCTTGTGTCATTTTTAGATGAATGAGTCAGACTGTCAATTTGTTTTATACTAACAACTGAGTCTCAGCTGGCGTCATATGCAGATCCTAAGCATGCGCTGGCGAAGACATGGTTCGGCCTCAACTACAAGCATTAGGATAGGTGAGTGGTGCTTCTGAGCTCCTCGTCTATCTCTGTTATTCTCCCCCTTGCTCTGGGTTTGTGCCATGGCTACGTAGGATTTGGATTTGGCCACAATTGGCCTTGGTAATTGCTGCTCTACTAGTTGCTGTTAACTGTCCACACACGAGTCAATATTCCTCTAGCTAGCAGATGGATATGGATAAGACATACATCAAAGTGCTGGTTGCAGCTATTTTCTTTTCGTTATACAATTACAAGATGCCTCTTATGTACTGCAAAGCTTGTGTATACATCTAAATATTTTTGTGATTTGCATGGAAAAACGCACAAGCTAGTCCAATCCTACAGTGCATCTGCTGATGTTCATGTTGTAATGGCCAAACTTTCCACAAGGATTTGATCAGTCTGATGTAGATGTCACTTAACCACTGTAGCCATGTGACAATTGTTTTCCTGGTAACTTATACCCTAATATGTTGGCATTTAGCTTGCCTACAAAAAAAAGTGTCATTTAGTTGTTGTATCTTGCTGGGTGACACCAAAATTGTTGACAAGCAATGATGTGTGTGTGGTCATGTAGCCTTCTCCATTAACCATTGCATGCTAAGTGATGCATTCATTGTGAGTTGTCAGTCCTTCACAGTTTATATTTGGATGTCGTTTGGCTCCTCGACTACTTGTGCATCTGCTAGCATCTTCCTTGTATAGAATATTTAAAGGATTAAGTTTTTTGTCGCCGTGCAGTTATGTAAATATGTATGTGTTTTCTCTATTATTGTCTAGGAAATTTCTGACAGTTACACTCGTATTGCAATGAGCGGGCGTGTGGGTCAACACCACCGGATTTTGTTCTCCATGTATGAATTTTTCTCTTGTCAAGCAACTCGAGCATGTTCTTCCTTCTCTTAGAGTAATGATAAAGCACTTCTATTGTACTGTCCTAAAAACTCCAGTCGAAGGTCATGTATATTTTGTTCGACCGTTATCCTTGTTACAACGATCCCTTTTTATTTCTTGTTTCAAGCACACAATCAGTTTAGTGTTGTTGCCTTTCAACACACATCAATGGTTCTCTTGCTTGCATACTTTTCTTCAGCTAGTCACGTTCCAAGCCTTATCTGATAGTTATGATGTTCTTGTGTGCAGCAAGGCCCCAACCATTCTCATGATCCCCTGAAAGTACAACAAGCATCCTCATTGGACTATGTTGCTGATGAACTCTAGCCACATCGAGTTCCTGTCGCAACTACCGTAGTATGGCTCCTCTCTCTTTGACGCCTCTTTTGCGGCTTCCCCTGCGACACAAGCTAGTCCAATCCTACAATGCATTTGCTGATGTGCATGTTGTAATGGCCAAACTTTCCATAGGTATTTGGTCAATCTGATGTAGATGTCACTTAGCCACTGTAGCCATGTGATAATTGTTTTCCTGGTAACTTATACCCCAATCTGTTGGCATTTAGCTTGCCTGCAAAAAAAAGTGTCATTTAGCTGTTGTATCTTGCTGGGTGACACCAAAATTGTTGACAAGCAATGATGTGTGTTTGGTCATGTAGCCTTCTCCATTAACCATTGCATGCTAAGTGATGCATCCATTGCGAGTTGTCAGTCCTTCACAGTTTATATTTGGATGTCATTTGGCTCGTCGACTACTTGTTGTAACCTGCTAGCATCTTCCCTGTATAGGATATTTTTAAAGGATTAAGTTTTTTGTTCGCGGGCAGTTATGTAAATATGTATGCATTTTTTCTATTACTGTCTAGGAAATTTCAGACAATTACACTGGTATTGCGGGTGTGTGCATCAACACCACCGAATTATACTCCTTTTTTGGACGCTAATAATCAATGTTACATCACGGAACGCGCGTACGCGTGTCTTGTCTGGTTTCTGCACGGATTTCTGGCAATTACACTGGTATGGCATTGAGGTGTGACGGACCTGATGCTCAGGTATCTTAGATATGTCAGAACTCAGATCTTTAGTATATGTCGTTCCACTCTAAAAGATGTTATCATCTGTGACTTTGCTTAGTGATATGCATTGAAGTTCTTGTGTCCATAATTCCATATTCATTGGTGTTCTGATATCATGTTCTGTAAAAACTTTAGCGCTCTATACTTAAGGGTTTTGTTTACTGTTTTAATCATTATATATTATGTGTGTTCCCAGATATGGTGAACAAATTTTTCAGAAGGAACTCATGGAGCTCCTCAAGGTGACCCTCGATGGATCAACGGCGCTGGCATCCTCATTGGACTATGTTGCTGATGAACTCTAGCCACATCGAGTTCCTGTCGCAACTACCGTTGTATGGCTCCTCTCTCTTTGACGCCTCTTTTGCGGCTTCCCCTACGGCACAAGCCATGGAAAAACACACAAGCTAGTCCAATCCTACAGTACATTTGCTGATGTGCATGTTGTAATGGCCAAACTTTCCATAGGTATTTGGTCAATCTGATGTAGATGTCACTTAGCCACTGTAGCCACGTGACAATTGTTTTCCTGGTAACTTATACCCCAATCTGTTGTCATTTAGCTTGCCTGGAAAAAAAAGTGTTGTAATGGCCAAACAATTTCTATTTTTTCCCCTCAAGATCTTAAAAGCCCCATAACTATTTTTTATTAGGTTTTTGGGGATTTTGAAAATGTTTAACGAGGTTCCCCCGTTAAATTCGGATGCAACTTTTCGAGTAGATGATTTTTCATATAAAAAACTTTTTAATCCGAGTTCGTATGCAAAAGTTATGCCCATTTTACAAATTCCAGAGATATTTTGCAAATAAAGTCGAAATTCATATGTGTAAAATTTCCCAACAAGTAGACCACATATCACATGGGAAACTTATTTTCTTTTATTTTTTTGACATTTTCATCATTTTCTTTTATTTTATTTTAAACTGGAAAAGACGGTCCAGGGGGTGCAGTTGGTGAAATTTTGGGCCAAGTTAGTAATGCCGCACCGTGGGAGTGGTGCGCCATTACTAGTTGAACCGTGGGAGTGGTGCGCCATTACTAGTTCAACTAGTAATGGCGCACCACTCCCACGGTGCGCCATTACTAGTTTTGAAAAAAAAATTGAAAAAAATACTAGTGGCGCACCGTGGATGTGATGCGCCATTACTAGTTGAACTAGTAATGGCAACTAGTAATGACGCACTATCCACTGGTGCGCCATTAGTAGTTTCGAAAAAAAAGTAAAAAAAATTGAAAAAAATTTACTAATGAAGCACCGTGGATGTGGTGTGTCATTACTAGTTTAACTACTAATGGCGCACTATCCACTGGTGCGCCATTAGTAGTTTTGAAAAAAAATGAAAAAAAAATGTTACTAATGGCGCACCGTAGATGTGGTGCGCCATTAGTATTTGGACACTAATGACGCACCAACACATGGCGGCCATTAGTATATACTAATGGCGCATCGCATGTCTGGTGCGCCATTAGTGTCCTTCCCATCTATAGTCCTTTTCGTAGTAGTGTTAATTAAAACGTATTATTTATAGCAAATAAGTGAAAAAATACTGCACCAGGGCCAGACGCCAGGGTCCATGGCGTCTGGTCCCTGATATGCAACCAGACGCCAAGGACCCTAGCGTCTGGTCCCCTGTGCACATAAATCACTTTTGACAGACTTCACAAACATGCAGCCAAAAAAGACAGATTTCACAGATAGCACATGAGTGAGTTATACTTTTAACCGACAAACGACAACAAGTTCATGGAAAGAAACGACAACAAGTTCATGCAAACAAAGTACACCAAGTCAAGGTTTGACAACGTAAACCAAGTTCATTGAAACAAACTACAAGCTCACTTCCTACTCCTCCGCATCAGCCTCCTCCTCCTCCTCCTCCTCTGCATCAGCCTCCTCCTCCGCATCAATGGTGGACTTATATCTTTGCATTCCTTTTGGTATAAGCTGATGAGGATACTCCGGACTATGGAATTGTGTGTTCCATGTCTTCTTTCTACCTTTCTTGGCTGGTGTCTTAGCCATGGCTTTGCCTTTCCTAGAGCGAGGATTTCCTTGTGTCGGTTGTGTAACATGTGATGGTTATGGAGCATCAACATTATACTCATGCTCTTCATGGACCTCCTCCTCTATATCCTCTTGATGTGCTGGCTCCTCTTGATGTGTTGGCTCCTCTTCATGGACCTCCACCTCTATGTCCTCTTCGTTCTGGAGATAACGGCGTCTATTAGCTCTGGCGGCACGGCTACCAGGTGCAAACACATCACTGGACTGAGCACCATGGCAAGAAAGCATAGCTGCCATCTTATGGAACCACTTCTTGAACTTCTGCGACAACACAAAATATGCTATGATATGAGATGCAAATAACTAATCCGCGAAGAGAAGCTTTTATAATATATTGCTCACACCTCCATCGTGCTCCTAAGAGTCCTCTCAAATAATGCACCACCATGTGGATGACTCAGTGCTACGTTGGCATCGTTGACGCACAGAAGCAACTATCTGCCCTACAATTCATGAACACACCAAACTTATGTATTTGAAAGAAGAAAATATAGTGGAAGTATGTTTGATTAGGTTCATTAGCCTACCATTTCGTCATGCATCGGTGCATAGTCAACGTGAGCCCCTCTGGTGTTTCTCACCGCCGTGTTGAAGGTATTATAACCTTCTGCAGTCTTCGGGTCTTCGGACACCAACTCCGACCACTCCTTGTGAGTCCAACCAGGCTTTAGCTTTAACCGGTAGCGATCCGCATACCAGACTTGATACTTCTGATATACTGACTGATTGTGAGGTCTATTCTCTGATTCCACTAACGTGTATCTTTGATTCCAAATTTGTATCCACTCACGGTGTTTGTTTGCCCAATCTGATATATCCTGATTGTTCCTTCAATCGAACCTACAAATGATGCACGGTACAAAGCATTAATAAACATCAACTTATTCAATGCTCTACTACATACTCAAGGACATGCTTGCTCACGGATGCAGAGATAGCATTCCCTCGTCGCTCTCCTCAATTGGAATACCTTGTCTTCTTCCAAATTGTCTTGCCACACGGTCTACGAAGTGCCACTCGACTGCGAAGAAGCATATCATTGGGCACCTCGCCCGCCAAAGATGGCTATCACGCGTGCACATCTCGTTAAGAGAGAAGCCACGATCATCCACATAAGGCAACCAATGGACCTGCAAAACAAAGAGATGCATTGTTAGATACAAATTTCACTCTTAACTACATTTTGTCTCATTGAACTTCTCAATACCTGCTCAGTAGTCAAGGTGTCCAGCTCGTTCATATAGCACTTGTATCGCACATGCGAGCTTCCTGTGTACACTGTCACTTGTTCCCAATAGTACGCAAGTGTAGGGCGCCGATATGGATCAGGATCATGCACCCCGTCATGATTACCCCGTGGGTTTGGCATGCCGGGGTTCTTGAAATCGGGCCGTCCAACCGGGATCCGCTCCCACATCCACACGGATAGGCTCCAAACAAACCCAGACAATGAGGATGTATCTCCCTTCCTGCGACACGCCAAGTCAAGCTGCAATCAAACAAACATGTTAGATATGGAGGCGCATGACAAATGCAAGATAGATGGTTGCAAATATCTCTTACTTGATGATACAAATATGCTAGTGCGGCCGAACCCCAACTATACTGGGTATCCCAGTTATTGAGTAGCTCCAGGAACAACCAGAGGGCTGAGTTCCCGGTTGCGTCTGAGAAGACTACCTTGGTTAATACATACCAAAGATAGGCCCGCGCGTACTGCTGCACAACCACGTCATTGGCACCCTCAGGGCACGGATTGGTTGCTCCCCTTACTAGTTTTAGCCAAGAATGCCTCACTTTCGAGGCATCGGCCTTGCCTGGCAGTGGGGCGTCGGGCTGAACACCAATTAAAATGCCAGTCCGCTCTCACCAATTAATGGTGCTGACACGACCGGTAACAGCTTGTCCGTTGATAGGAAGGCCGCTTATCATAGCCATGTCCTCTAGGGTCATCGTCATCTCCCCACATGGAAGGTGGAACGAGTGAGTCTCGGGCCTCCAACGATCCACAAGTGCGGTAAGCGCCGCGTGATTCACCGGCGGAGCGTGTCACTTAAACTGCAACACGAATGGGAGAAGACCCAATCTCCGAATGTACGGCTCGTACCTCGCATCGTAAGGAAAGTCATCAGCGTCATGTTTTGATCAATACAAGAACACAAATGGGAAACGACAAAATTTTTGCACAAGTCTTGCTTCTTACCTTTCAGTTCTCAATGGCACGAGCACGATGTTCCTTATCCCACTCCACGATTAATCCATCATACCAAGGTCCATCATCATCCGCCATCCTACCAAACAAATCACAACATGAAGTACAATTACAAACAATAGAATTTGCTTCTCCAAGTTATGAAAATTTTCTTCATATGCAAAATTTCTCCAAATTTGCTTCTCTTAAATCATGTCACACAGAATCATCATATTTCATCATCTCTTTTGCAAAAAGTATTATGCCATCTATATATTCAACTATATTGTCATACCACTTAACACATATAATATTTTTTCTACATATATTTGCTTGCCAAACATATTCTTCTCAGATTCAACCAAATATTATGCCATCTATATATTCAACATATAGCTAATTTAGTACCCACATGCATACATCATCTATAATTCAAAAAAAAATATCACAAACTAAGTCTATTGGTGGACAACTACAAACATCTACCAACTACACTACCTACATAATCATCTACCAACTACAAACATATTCCTAAAACATATAATTCATCTACTCATGTAACATCACCTATTGTGAAATAATGCACCCAAAAAGAGAGGGGAAAACCAAAACAAATTGGAGGGAATGGGGGAGAATACCTCAAAAATGCTTGGG
>LR738715.1:45136301-45167828 GCA_902687465.1 Secale cereale
TGGAGTAGATCAGGGGGGATGGTGTGAGGGAGAGGAGGGGCGACGAACGAACAGCCTCTGTTCGTGAGAAAACTGCTAGACAAGATGAGATGGGGATGGGTGGGCTGGCCTGCGCCGTTATCCACTTACCAGGGCCAGACGCCAAGGAGGGTGGCGTCTGGATCGCGAGGAGGAAACGCCAAGGTCCCTGGCGTCTGGGTACCGGCCACGTCAGCAGGGTCAACGGGCAGGCGGGTCGTGCGGGCCAGGGGCCGGACGCCAGGGTAGGTGGCGTCTGCTTCACAACCCAGACGCCAGGGATGTTGGCGTCACCTAAAAAGGTTAAAAACGAATTTCTTTTCAAAACGAGGTCAAATTCTGATTTTGTTAGCACAAAGGGTCGGAACAGTATTTTTGTCCGTGCGCCGCACCGCGCCGTTTCTTTTACGGAGCGAGGCCTGTCGGTATCTTCCACGAGATTTCAGCAGGAAAGTCAATCGCCTGCTGAGATCGATCGATCGGAGAGGCAGATAGGACAGCGATGCACTGCGCTACTGCATGCATCTCCATGCATCAGGTTGCTAGTAGTTTACCTGTGCAAGTCAGGCATCATTGGACCCTTGTTCATAAATCAAGGGCTGGCTGGCGTCCTTTTTCTCGCCTCATTACCTGCGCGTTTAGATCATCAGCTTCAGAGTTTGAGTGAAATGACGATGACCTTATGAAGTTATGATCGTCTCCAGAAGCCTTTTCCTTGAATTTTTTTAACACATTGTCTAGGCGTGTATAGCTAGTATTATAGGCAGGGAGTCTTTTTAAGTGAAAGTTCTTTCTAAGTTTTTTTCAACTGCTTGTCTGGGCATATATTGCTAGTATGATAGGATGCCTGAACAGCGAGTCCCAAATTTGGGAACAAGACAGATAGATACCTCCTGGCGTTTTATATGGAAGTGAGTGAGTATACAATTCTTTTGGGTAAACAACCTAGAACAGGAAGCTACCACACATGTGGTCCAATAAGGCTTGTTCCTAAAGAAGCAAACAATTTTAAGGTTATTCATATGCATCCATGGCACTTCATTTCGTATACTATTTGTATTCAGAAACTGAGCCATTGCTGCTGGTTCGATGAATCCATAACAGGAACAGAATATAGGAGCGGACAGGCAGCGGTCCATTAGGAACATGGCAGTTAATTTGCATAATCCTCAACCTCCTCCTGCAATCTCTCTTTCTCCCTTTCTTCTCTGAATTTTCCGTAGCTTGATATGTGTAGTCTGTAAGATTCAGATTTTAAGGGTACTTGCTCCCTGTACTGGTTACTTATACTACTTATTGTTAGCTGTTTAGTACTACTCCGTAGATCTGTGATACTAGTTTAGTCGCTTGTATAATTTTGTTTATTAGTGTAACCTGAACCATGGAGTAGTACCTTGTTCGCATATGTGTGATTATGTGTGTTCTGTAGTCTCTGTGATAGCTCCAGTACATGCGAACTATATGTTGTGGTGTAAATCATTTCCATTCTATCTTATAAACGTGTTTCTTCAATAGCTATTTCTGTTGAAGTCTTGTTGTCATTGATGTTAGCATTTAGTTTGTCTCAAGTAAAACAAAAATACTGAAAAATACAGTGAAGATAATCTGAACCTCCCCATGTAAAATTTAGTTTGTCTGTAATACTACTAGGAGATATGGGTGAGGAACTGAAAGGATGATATGTTTCCATGAATTTATTTGTAAGAAGTTTTTCTTGGCTGTGTACAAATCAGCCCAAATATGTGAGCCTCGGTTCTGAAAACTAAATAGTTCATATATTGGTAGACAGACAATGATTTAGGATATGCTAAACAGAAAGCTTTATAAGACGGAACTATCAATTCATCATGACTTCACTTTGTCCTTTAATTTAATATGGTTAGAACTACCATGGGTTTTTAAGTAGTTGGGGCATTAAGAAACAGTATGCTGGATGTTTGGCCTTGCATCCGTCCTTCCATGAATTCATGCTTGTGCATTGCTAGTTATTGCTTTTTCTGCAGGTCTTCTTCTTCCTCGATCTGGTGCAGCAGCAACAACTCAAGGTCATGGTCATGGAGCAGCAGCCATGGATTTTTCTTCTTTTTATTCTTCCCAGAGATAAGATGAGATGAGGTTTGTTTTCCTCAAGGTCAAGGTGCAGCAGCTTGATTTGATTTGATGTGATTGGATTCAGTTTCCTCACGCCTCTCTGTTTGCATTGCATGATCTGTTGGTCGGTGTTCAATTCTAAAATGATGTTGCTGCTACTGCTACATGAGGACCCTATTCAATTATGCATCTGTTGCGGCCGGCACAGCTTCCACCTCTAGAAGAGCACCTGCTCCTCGTGCGGTTACCCGGCCGCCCGCATCCGCAAGTGTAAGCTCCCCCTCCCTCCGTTCTAGATCTCTAGGTCTGTTGCTGTCATGCGTCATGTTCTTTATGTTGCACGTCCTCATGTGGATGCCACGAACGTCGCTGCTCCTGTGTGTAGATTTCATTCGCCGCATTAGTATGCAGTTGTTTTCTCGTCGTGGTTGTTCGAATTGAGATGCACCCAGTTGATTCGCCATCTCGGGTCATAATTTTTCTGCATTCCCTGTTGATGTAGCTTGTTGGATGCATAGTTTGATCTCCCAATGGGAATTATTAGGGAATGGTTATGTTTGTGGCCACGAGATCCTCGGTTGCATCTGGTTTCAGTGCCATTTTCGTGGTTTACAAAATGCTGTGATGAATCATGAAATCTACAATGTATGTCAGACTTCAGAGATGCCATTTGGCATTGATGAGAAGATATTTCATACTCTGAGCAATAATGTTTGCATTTCATACCGATAGTTGCCAAACTATAAATTGTTATAGCCTTTTTTTCTTGCTGTCCATGCATGCGTATATGTTTGACGGTCAAGTGATGAGGAATAAACCATCAACAATAGGCAAATTTTAGCATGGTCCCTCTTACCCCCTCTTTTCACATGAGAGGTAAGAAGGTAAGAGTTAATCCGACCACTAATTAATGTGATCAACGGCTCAGATCTACTACATACTCTTACCTCTCATGTGAAAAGAGGGGTAAGAGGGACCATGCTAAAACTGCTCTCAACAATATGATGAAGCTACCTACTCTGATTCTTAGTATTTAAGTCTCTGATGATACCTCAACACCCTGATATGTTTGTGGCTTTCTATGTTGTCCACATACTGAAGGAAGTCCTGCTATCTTCACAACAAATATATTTTTTCTTGAATGAGTTTATAAATTGAACTATCTCCACAACAAAGACATTTACCATTTGTAGTTCCAATTGAAAGTGTTGCCTGATTTCATTTGTGGTTCAAGTGATGATGAGAAACTGCAATAACATGACAGGAGTTACACTCCAGGTACTAGTAAGCAGAAGGAGATTTGCTAGCTCATCTACCTCGTGGCACAACTCCAGCTCCAGAAAATCAAAACTAAGCATCAGCTATGCAAAATTATACAACAGTACAATGCTAGACATTAAACTATATGAAACAATCAGCCCATGGATCAGCTAAGGACATGGCACATCTCTCTAATCCGCTCTTTTCTCCACGCAATGTCTAGGGTGACTAACATAGATGTACTTGGACAAGCGGTTATCTGATTGCCAAAAATATGAAGCCTTAGCAAGAAAGCAATTGACCACTCGTGGTCAAAATCACAACCGGCATCAGGTCAGAATGTGCTCATGCAGTGAGGTAGCAGTCGATAGCCCAGCTCCAGCTTTGAGAAAAAAATGGCAGGAGGAGGATACGAGACTGCTGCTGCTGATCCATGGCCGCCGTCTCCCGACCTGCTATGCTAGCCGCGCTGCTCCAGCTCCGGCTCCACGGCTCCAGCTAGATCTGGTTCCCCGAGCTGTAGCGCCCCGATCCAGCCGAGCGGCGGGGCGCACGTACCCATCTTGCGGCGGCCGACGGGAGAAGAGCGGAGGCGCCGGCATAAGAGGGGCAGAGCCGCGGATGTGGCCATCGTGAGGTGTAGTGGCGGCGGCAGACACGAAGGGGATAGGGACGAAATGCGTGGAAGGGGTAGATCCGTAGATAGAACAAGAGAGAATTCCTTCTATGACACTACTCTTAAATTTGACTAGCAGTCGGGGCGCCACCCGGTGGCGCCGCCTGAGACAAAGTTGGGGCGATGCCAGGTGGGAGGTGCCCCTTCCACTTTCCTGCTTATACTATGTAGTGTTATTGCTTCACAGGTATATTAAGAAGTAAGGAGCAAGGTTAAACCAGGGATTTCAGCGCCTCTTCCACTTTCCTTCTTATACTATGTAGTGTTATTACATCATAAGCATATTAAGCAGCAGGGAGCAGGAACAGGAACAAAGTTGAAAGTTCATTACAGACTTGATGGAACGAGCGGCACATGCATCTTGGTTCTAACATCACATCGACAAAGAGTACTAAAATCATCTCCTCAAAAAGAAAAAAGAAAAACAGTGTTCGTGATGGAGTGTCTGATCTTCACCTCGAACTCAGTGCATCGTCATCGAGAGACAGTGGATCGAGAGGACGGGGAGAAATAGAGGCATACATGAGCACAATAGATCCCACACTGGTGCTCTTCCTGGATCAAACCAACGTTACTCCCATGGCCCTGCTGCAAGGAGGCTACAAAATCAACAAGTTCAGTGCTTATGTGGAACCTACAATAGAGACCAGATCAGTATGATCATGGGCATCCAAATGCAAGAGAGCGGAACATATATTGGTTCATTATGACCCACTTGCTGGAAAGCCAAGTGATATGACTTCATTACCCGTGTTGAGCGCAGTGAGAGATCTACCTAATAAACTATAAGACTTCAGTTCCGTAAACATATGTTGGAAAGTCAAATAAAGTCCCAAATAAAGTCCCAAGTCAAATAAACTTCAGTTATGTAAGCATGGATGATTAGGGCTGCTATTAAGTCAACAAGCAGCACATAAGTACAGTGGATCACACATCATTTGCTAGATTTGCATGGACAAGAAAAAGTGCAGATAACAAGGCGGGCATGGAAGTTCAAAAAGGCAAGAAATATGTTTAGTTAAAAGAAGTATAAAAAAATACTTTTCCTTTTTCTTTTCTTTTCCCCTTGCACACATATGTACTCCCTCCGTTCCAAAATAGATGACTCAATTTTGTACTAACTTTAGTACAAAGTTAATACAAAGTTGAGTCATCTATTTTGGAACGGAGGGAGTAGTTCTGACTGTGAGCAAGCATGATGAGTATCACCAACAGAAAAATATATATTAGGCTTCAGACTTGAGCAGTATGTACCTTGTAGTTCTTCTAATAACTTCACCATTAGCTAAATCCTTAAGGATCCAATCACGCCGAGTACCGACCTTTCAACATCACCCCTATACATAGCAGAATTACCCCAATCAGGATTAAATCCTGCTTCAAGGAGAACGATGGGAACAAAGATTATCTTTATCTTTCAAATTTACCATGAGGGGTACATGCAGATCTCATAGCTTCAACCGATTTCAGATGCATTCATAGCTTCAGATTGGATGTTGTGAGTAGCCATGGACACATTCATAATTAAAACTCATGCTAAACTGAGAATTTGCATATCCTACATTACATCTCACAGAAACTTGCTTATATTAACAGCCATATGGTACAAAGGGTTGTTCGCTATTCCACAATTTTCACATATAGTAAAGTTAAAAAAAATCAATAGCTACATGATAAACACAAAAATGCAAGAAAAAGGACAGGAGAGGTAAACCGGAAAATCAAATGACTACATGCAAGTATATGCAGAAAAGTGACTGCATGAAAGAAAAGTTATGCATGAGTACAACATGACAAAGAGTAATAAAGACCATTATAGGGCTATAAGCAAACAAACACATATATAATAACATACAACAATTCAAATATTTTTTAAACCAAAATTACAAGTTCATTACAAAGTCTCTGACTTCATAATGAATATCACATGATCATAACAGATTTCATAAGAAACTCGATGTTACTGAATATAACATCTACTTCTCATCATGTGTTTGCTCTTAAAATTAACCCGTATACATTATACTCTCGTTCAGTATTTTCACGGATTGTCACAAGGTTCACATCATCATATTGTCTTGTAGCCAGGATGGATGTTGCAAGGTCTTATACTGGTGTAGGCTCACACCACACATCTAGCACACACGCACACCTCCAGCAGCACGAACACCACACGCACAACAACTAATATGGGCATGTTCTAACAAGATGTTTTTCAGGAGGAAGATCTCAAAATACTTCTCGACTCCTTTCGAAGTGCTCAATGCCATAAAAAAGCAAACAAAGGCTCAAGAAAAGCTCCCAGCCACATGACGAGAAGCAACAACTTAGTTCCTTCGACAAATCAAAGCGATGGAGTCCTAATTCATATATTTTTTACAAAAAGTATAGTACAGAGCAATCAACTGAGCAATTTAGATCGACTCTGCATTAGTTGTGTTTTGTTATGCCGATAAGTATATATGGTATTCAAATAAAAACATTTGTCTTGGACAACAACGAACTGACATGGATCAGATGTGTAACTAATATATTACCAAAAAGATAATAAACTTGTGTTGGCATACAATTTAGTAAAATAGTTCCAATACAAATATGAAAATTAAGAAGCATAAATAGCCAGGTTCCCCGGCCAATCAAGACGCTCTAGCAACTCATCAGTAATGCAGTCAACATGAACAACACAAAGAACACCTACACTGCTGTCAAGGCTTTACGATGCATAATAACAGGGCATTCACAGTTTCATAGCTGCCTGGAAATGAAATCTTTGTTTCCTTCAAGAAATTTAATCAAATTCTCCTTCTTAGTTGCCTTCATGAACAATCCGAAGCCATCGCCAAACACATCCTGCAGTTCATTCCAAATCAAATCTGATTAGTTAACATAAGAGAGAAGAGCCCAAGAAAAGAAAGAAAAGAGAATAACCTGCAAACTGAAACGTGGGTGGAGACAGAGGCGATATGAAGCAGATAGCTCCTGTCCTTATTATTGCTGTTGTCGAAGGCCTACAGGGTCATAAACGACTCCGAGACCTTGTTCGGTCGATGGCTCGATGCTCCCCGATGCAGTCTTCCACAACCCACCTTTTGTGCCACTGATCCATCGATGCCTTATCCCAGCCGCCAAGCCGAGTCGTAGGAGCCATTGTACTCCACACTGCAATGGCAATTTTAAAGATGTACAATGGATATAGGGACTGCTGCAACCCACATGTATTACATTTTAGATGGAGTTTTAATATCTCTTTTTTTCACATTTTGTATAAGTGCTGGACGTATCCAACTCCATTATGTACAAATTAATATCTTTGCCTACACCCTTTATTGAGAAAGCAGATTCTATAGTTGCTTAGAGACATCATATGCATCACTAATTTATTTTCAGATTCTATGCTTGTAGCACGTATACCAACTCCTTTGTTTATCCTGTATGCTTCTCGATCCTAACAATGGCAAGTTATATTTCTTTTTAGAAACAGTATTGAAGAAAAAATGGGACGTAAGTGCAAGATAACATAAAAACTTTGCTTACAGAGAAAGGTTTCAACAATAAATTCTTGTACAAAAGAGTAGAAGGATCATAAAGATTCATACTTGTATAACATCAGGGTTTTCACTTGTGCATGCTTTGAACAGAGAAGGAAGATATGTGTCATAATACCTGAGAAGTGAGAACCAGATAACATAAAAATTATGCTTCATGGAGAACCTATAAGCTGCAAGTATACCTAGATGGCAAAACTACAAACATGATCAACAGCAGAACACTGACAATTCATTGTTTTCCATAATTATTCCCTAAAATTGAAGATTTTCTATGCATACCCTCAATCTTCATGAGTTTTGGACAAAATGTAAACATAAGTGGATTGAAAGCCCACCAAAAAAACATAAGAACACCTGAACAACAAGCTAGTAGAAATTAGAAATGCAAGAAAACCTGGTACTGGCAGCAACATAGCAGTATATGAAAAGAAAAAATCACCTTAATATCAGTATAGCTTGACCCAAAGTCTCATTTATTCCATACTGCTATTTTGACTATGACAACCAAGATAGGAGAGTAGACTGCCACATCTTGATGAATAACAATAACCCAAATTTAAATGCAAAATATGAAGAAGCCTACAAAATTGAACAAACACATGCACATATAACAAAAACAAATGGTGATCACCGGTTTTGTTGGAAGAAAAGAAGATAGACTTGCATAAGACATTGGTTGATAATGATGCCGATTTTATCGATTTGTGGAAAGAAAAAGGGCGTCGAGAAACAATCTAAAATAATTTCACTACCATTGAGAAGAAAATGGAAATCAGATATGGCAGGAGTAAAAGTGGATTATTTTTTTGCGGTGAGTATAAGTTGAAGTGTATAAGATGAAGGTTCCTGCAGCTAATTTGCATGTAATGGCTCCACCTAAAATGAAGACCAAGAACCAAGAGGGAGCCCAGTTGTAGTTCAGTTCAGAAGTATGGTGTTCCTGCTTTGCATCAAAGAAAGGTGCTGAGAAATCTAAACCAGAAAAGTATTTTTGGTGCCCCCCCCATGTGCTTAATCCCCATCTTAGTTTCTGCTTCTCCCCTCACATTTACTTTGCTTCAATTAAATTATCTATTCTATCTAATTTCTGGTTGCTAGATAGATCAACTTATATAGTTCATACACTTCTCCATACAAAATCCCCAACTATTGCTGTTATTAGTGTGTGCTGAAAGATGAGGGCCAATCAGCACACATTTTGTATTATCAGATATACTTTGCACTAACCTGTAAGATATCCCAAACTACTATACCTACAATCTTTCCAAACGAAAAGAAGGCAGCCTACCAATCAAGACAGAAAGACACCTAGCATTACAAAAAACATGTTGTACACTAAAATTTTCATACAGACAAATATTAATGAGAAAGGAAAAGAGGGTTATACCTGCAGATCCGTAGCTATTGTAGGAAGGTGGCAAAGAGCACAAATTGGATACGGGCATGTATGGGACTTCAAGGAACAGAGACATCAACAATCTTGGGATAAAATCCGACACAAAATCAATGAGAATATGAAACCTAGCACTAAAGGAGAACAATCTAAGGAGGGGAATGGATCACCTGGCCGTCGTCGGAGTGGCTGCACGGAGGAGCACAAGCGTCACCGTCGGCCTGTCGCCCTGGGCCTCCTCGCCGCCGAAGGACACTGCAACAACAGCGGCCGTTTCGTCGCGTGCGCGTAGCAGGGGCTGGAGGTGCGGGATCGAGAACTGGCGGCGGGCACCGTGTCTACCTAGGCCTCCTCGCCGCCGAGGGCCGCTCCGGCAGCGGCAGCCGTTTCGCCCCGTGCAGGGCTGGACGCACGAGATGGGGGCCGGCGGCGGCGCAAGGGGAGGAAGAGGAGACGCACGGGGGAGCGAGGGATTAGGTGGGCTAGCAGCCTTTATACCTCCACCCCTGGGAAAAACTGATGGATGAGATTGTAGAGATGAACAGATCGGACGGCCAGCAATCGATGATGACGTGGCTACCGCGAGGTTCCGCCCCTTACGCCACCGTTAAAGGGTTTAATGCCTTATGTGACACTTCCAACTTTTTGCTTCCTCATGTGACCTCTTGTAAAAAAATTATGCCTCACGTAACACTGCCGTCGCTTCTGTGAATTCGTTCCGTCACTTTTTACCTGTGTGGACCAAACTGCCCCCGTTTGACTCGATCGAGCACCCCCAGCCTTTCCTCCCGTCACGACTCGAACGAACCCCGAGCCCGCACCTCACGCGTCAGGCGGAACCCTAGCAGCGGCGGCGCGGCTGTGTCACCGGAGTTCGCGGCGGCCGAGGGCGCCATGGAACAAGCAGCGGCCGAGGGCGCCATGGAGCAAGCAGCGGCGGAGGGCGCCATGGAGCGCGCGGCGGCTGAAGTAGAACCAAGCGGCGCGGCGGCTGAAGGGGAACCAGGCGGCGCGGCGGCCGAGGGCGGGCAAGGCGTGGCGGCCGAGGGCGGGCAAGGCGGGGCGGCCGAGGGCGGGCCTGGAGACGCGGACGGCGGACCTGGAGGCGCCGATTTGGGCTGGTCGGCTTGGGCAGATTGGCAAGAAGGGTGAGTTTATGTATGCTGAAATTTATGGCAGCCGATTTGAGTTTATCTTTGAGCTTGTACTCTCAAGATGCAGTTTAGTATGCTGAAATTTAGTAGCAATGTTTATGTATTTCTCTGTGATTTGCAGGATGGATCCAGAAAAGGTAGTGCAGATGTTGATGGCATACTGTGATCCCTCCAAAGAAGCATATGAGCCTATCGCCGAGGATCGGACAGATGTTCAAGCGGACAACAACACAAAAGAGGCCGATGATAGTTATCTTTGCAACCCAATCCCGGAGAATGAGCATGTTGGTATTGATGAGGAGAAAATGTATTTGGAGAAAGAACCTATACCACTAAAATTGGTTCTTTTTTCTGGTAAAGAGAAAGACAAAACCAATGTTCCTGAGGATGAGAGCGAGGATGGGAGCGAGGATGAGAGCGAGGATGGGAGCGAGGAGGAGCCTGAAGTAGAGGAGGAGGAGTTGCATGAGCCAGATCATGCCCCAGATACAGAGTATGACCAGCAAGACCCTCCAATGACTGTAGGATCCACATATCCCAATATGGATGTGTTTAAGTTGGCTCTTTCTCAGCATGCAGTCAAACGTGACTTTGAGTATAACACGGAGAAGAGCACACAACATAGGTTAAGGGCCTATTGTAAAAGAAGAGATGAAGATGATTGCCCATGGAGGATACATGCTTCCACAACAGCTGATAGGCGTACTGTAATGGTAATTGTCTAACCGTACTTATTTCTGAATATATCTTGCATAAATGTTGAGGAGATTTTAGCTTACTTGTATTCCTCTTTTGTAGGTGAAAAAAAAAACCTTTTGACCATGATTGTTCTAGTACGAAAAGGAAAAAGAAAGTGAAGAACGCAACTAAGTTCTGGATATGTGAGAAGGTGAAAGATTGGCTCATTGAAGATGCAACTCTAGGAGCAATGGAATTGCGAAAAAAGCTGAAAGAACACTACAAGATCAAAATCCACTACAAGAGAGTCTATATGGGTAAGCTGCTAGCCTTGAAGCAACTATACGGTGATTGGGATAGTAGTTTTAACAACTTGTATAGGTTTAAAGCACAAGTTGAAAGTTGCTGCCCTAATAGCATAGTGCAGATCGACCATCATACCATAAATGGTAAAATAAGGTTTAGAAGAATTGTTGTTGCTCTCAAACCTTGCATAGATGGATTTCTTAGTGGCTGTAGGCCATATTTGGCTGTGGACAGCACCTTTATGACAGGCAGATTCAAGGGGCAATTGGCTAGTGCTACTGCAGTGGATGGCCATAATTGGATGTATCCAGTTTGTTTTGGAATTTTTGACTCTGAAACAAATGAAAATTGGATCTGGTTCATGCAATTGCTAAGACAGGCCATAGGATCACCAACAGGTTTAGCCATATGCACTGATGCTGGCCAAGCAGTGATGACAGGGGTAAAAGAAGTGTTCCCGGAGGCAGAACATAGAGAATGTATGTTCCACTTGGTGAGCAACTTCAAGAAGAAGTTTACTGGAAAAGTATTTGATGACCACCTGTGGGCAGCTGCTTACTCATGGAACCCATATATATTTGACAAGAATTGGGTTGCAATGGAGGCAGTAAAGCCAGCCGCAACAGCATATATTAGGAAGTGGCACAATAGGTTGTGGTCTTGGAGTCAGTTCTCGACCATATGCAAGGTGGACTATGTAACCAACAACTTGGCGGAGTGCTTTAACAATTGGATCAAGCACCATAAGTCATTGAACTTGGATGATTTCTTGGACAAGGCGAGGCAGCTGATTATGATCTTGTGGAATGATAGGAGAAAAGTAGCAAAGAAGTTAGATGGAGTGATTCTACCCCACATAATGAAGAAGTTAAACACATTGACTAGAGAATTCAACTTGGAGGTGGTAGAATGCTCAGAAGAAGTGGCTGAAGTGGTTGCATTAGGAGGCAGCGGTTTTAGGTTTGTCGTTAACTTGCAAGATCGAACATGTTCATGTCGACAATGGCAAGTTTGTGGTCTTCCTTGCAAACATGCTCTTGCATTCATCACGTCACTTAGCGATGCTCACATAAAGAATTACGTTGATTTGTATTATTCGACTGAAAAATTCAGAGCAGCCTATTCCAACCTGATCCCTGCTATGCCTGACAAGAGCCAATGGCCTGAATCTGACCATGGATTTTTCATGCATCCACCACTACTTAAAGCTACAGCTGGCAGGCCTAAAACTGAGAGATATAAAGGTTGTAGTGACAAGAAAAGAAAAAAGGGCAAGCACTTATGTCCAATTTGTAAGGGATATGGGCATCATTGGCACAACTGTAAGAAGGGTAACCCTGATGACATTGCTGCAATGTTGGCTATTAGGTAATATAGATTACTCTTTCTTACTTCTCTTATTATTTTTTGTTTGCAACTACATGTGTTAACTACTTTTCCTATTGCTCATGTAGAGAACCACCAAAGAAGAGGGCAAAGACTAGCAAAACAGCCCAGTCCATTGTGCCTTGCGAGGATGGAGCACCAACAAGGATGCTTTTTCCACCACCAAGGTTAGCACTTATACACTTCTGCCGATGAGTATGAAAACTCAGTTTATGTTCTAAGTTGTTACTTTCTCATCATAGCCAAAGCTTGGAAACTACAACTAAGAAAAAGAGAAAACATGACAACACTGAATCTGGAGGTTCAAAGAGGTACTTTTCTGTATTACTTGCTGCCATAAACTTGCGGCTGCTGCCATAAACTTACGCATGTGCAGATCAAAAACTGTCTCCATTGAGAAGGCCAAGACGAAAAAGAAGGTTGCTGAGAAGATTCCGGTGCCACTTGACAGCCCAGCAATGGGCACAAGGAGCAGAAAGTTTAATCCTCCTAGCCCTGGTATGAGCACAAGAAGCAAAAGAAGGCTCAGCTTGTAATTTCATATGCTTCTATGCTCTTCCATTGATGTAATGGTTCTTTTGGAGTTCAAGTGATATGATGGTTCTTTTGGAAGTCATTTAGCCTGACATATGTGAACTATTGGTGACTTATGTGCGAATCTGGTTGCTTATGGCACTTGTTGAGAATTGTTCAAATGATTATATACATGTAAACTGTGTGCAGGGGATATGGCATCAAAATATAGGGGAGGTTTTGCCGATTTTTTGATTTTTTTTTGAATTAGCGTTTCAGTTATTATGAATCTACATGCACAGTTTCATATTACATAGTACAACAATATTTCTTGTATTTTTGTCACATTGCACCAGGGGCAAAAGTGACTTTGTATGTGAAAAGTTGACACCGTTAGCTCCACAAATACACTAGAGTGTCATGTGAGGCATAAATTGTACACAAGTGGCCATAGAAGGAAGCAAAAAGTTGGGAGTGTCACATAAGGCATCATATTTTAGGAGTAGTGTCATAGAAGGAATTCTCTCATAGAACAAGGGAAAAGCTCCAGAACAACCCGCTGATCCGGTGAGGCGTCTGCCGCCTTCTACGCTTGACGCGTGTCTCGTGTGTGCCTCACGCACCGCACTATTCCAACTATGTTTTAACTTTTCTGCCACATCACCTGTGTTATAGAATTTTTTTTCCGCAATAACACTTCTGTTGCAAAAAAAAGGAGACGAAATAAAAACACAGAAGTTTTTTCCGCAACAACACCTCTGTTGCGAAAAAAGGGAGACACAAAGAAAAAGTTCTGCAACAAGGCCTTTGTTGCAAATAAAATTCTGCAACAAGACCTATGTTGCAAAAAAAAATACATCACAATCTTCATTGCAAATGTTTTTGCAACAATACTTGTGTTGCGACAGAGAACTTGCAACATGAACTCTGTTGCAGAAATGAGGACAACGCTCAGCCACAAAGTAACGCCGACCTGACGGCTCGCAACCCGGCGGATCTTTTAAAAAGATCCGCCGACTGACGCGTAGCACATCCCATAGAACAAACGCCAACAATAGAACGTCACGTACCCCTTAGGGTTTCTGGCTCCTAGGCGGCGGCCGAGGAGACTTCTCAACCACGGCGAGGCTAGATCGGATCTTTGATCCGATCCACAGTCCGGCGAGGTGCATCTCATGAGAACAACTGCCCCAGGCAAAGCGATCATGGCGAGTGCGGACTCGTCCACGTCTAGGGCTGACGGAGGGAGGATGGAAGAACAGGAGGGGAAAAGAGCGCAGGCGAAAGGAAACGGGGGACCGGCAGGGCCGAGCGATGGAACGAGGGGATCACAGGAGGAGTCACTGAATGATAAGCTGAAGTATATGAACCTAAGGGAGGATGAGGAGGAGGATGTGGTACTAGAAGAAGATCTGGAAGAACTGGAGAAGGATGCGGAATTCATGGCACTGGCTAGGGTTCATACCAATAAAAAGTTCAGTCATGGGGCCTTTTATGGCACTATGAGGTCGGCATGGAACTTGGCTCAGGAAGTGGAGTTTAGGGCAATCGAGGATAACCTGTTCTCGGTTCAGATGAGGTGCTTGGGAGATTGGGAAAGGGTGATGAATGATGGCCCATGGATATTCAGGAACTGCCCAGTGTTGATGGCGCCGTATGACGGGTGGTCGGAGGTGAAGGAGGTTGAACTCTATACCTATCAGGTGTGGGTGAGGGTGATGGGACTGAAGGAGAAGATGCGATCTGCTAGTATTGCAAAACAATTAGCGAGGAAAGCCGGTGTGGTGATGGGGGTGGATGAGCGTTCAGTCAAGGGCCAGGGTGGAGGGATTAGAGTGAGAGTAACTTTGGACGTGCGGAAGCCCTTAACGAGATGTGCTAGCCTTACCTTACGACAGAAGAAGGTGTTTTTTGCTTTTGAATATGAGAAGATGCCGGTGTTTTGTGGTGTTTGTGGCTTGGTTAGTCATGTAGCCAAAGAGCATGGTAATGGGATACATGAGGAAGAGGCCATTATATACCCTCTATCCTTAATTGCGCAGGAATTCAGAAGAGAGGAATACTGGACGCAATTGAGCCAGGAAGGAAGAGGGCAACAGGCGTCTCAGGGAGGAAGAGGGGGTAGAGGGGGTGGAAGCTGGAGGAACCAGGCAGAGAAGGGAAGAAGTGATGATGATCTGCAGAGTACGGCGAGCAGCCCGGTAAAGCACCCGAGCGTTTCCCACTCGGATGGGTCGTCTAAAAGACGGTTGGAGTTCGAAGAGAAGAACAAGGGAACCGGAGCACAGTTGATGCTGACGGATGGTAGAGTGGGGGAGGAGGGTGAGGAGCATGGAGATTGCAGAGTGGAGGGTGAGGGAGAGGAGGAGGATACTAACTCGCAAGGTAGCAAGAGACACAAGGTAGATGAGACAGTGGTTATGGACTTGGCAACATTGGCGGCCCCTGGCTCGGGGGACCGCCAGGCCCAATGATTCTTCTAGGCTGGAACTGCCGCGGGATGCGTCAGTCCCGGGCAGTTCGGGCGCTTCTGGAAGTCCAGAGGTGCTATAAACCAGATGTGCTGTTCTTGTCTGAAGCACACCTGTCTGACGCGGGGGCGGAGAAGTTGATGAGGAAGCTAGGTTTTCAGGAGAGGTTGGTTGATCCGAGTGATGGAAGGGCGGGAGGCTTAGTGATGTTTTGGAGAAGGGGGATGAATATCACAAAACTTGATGTTAGGAAGAACTTTATTGATGTCTTGGTGGATGATGGAAGAAAGTGGCGCTGCACAGGTTTCTATGGGGAACCGGCAAGAGAGAATAAACATAAGTCATGGGAGTATCTGCGATCATTGCACCAGATCATGGACGTGCCGTGGATAGTATTTGGAGATTTTAATGAGATCCTCTTCACCCATGAGAAGGAAGGGGGAGTGGCTCGGGAGCAGCGTCATATGCAGGGATTCAGAGATGCTTTAGCTGACTGTAACTTGGATGATATGGGAGCACTGGGGGACAGTTTTACGTGGAGTAGAGGGAATATAAAGGAACGTTTGGACAGAGCAGTGTGTAACTCTCAGTGGCATATAATGTTTCCACATGCGGGTGTGCTGAATGGGGAAATGACAAAATCAGACCACCGTCCAGTGGTGGTGAACACTGAACTTGATGCAGAACAGAATAGGCCAAGAGGGGCGAAGAGGAGGTTCGAAGCAAGATGGCTGAAAGAGGAGACTGTGGAGGAGGTGGTAAGAACGGCATGGCAAAAGGCGGCGATGTTAGGGATGGGGCCTGTTAAGGCCAAACTTGATTCGGTGCACACAGAGTTACATAGATGGGATAGAGAAGTACTGAAGAAACCTCAGAAGAGGATGGCTGCACTCAAAGCAGAATTGGAGGACTTACGGAGGGGGCCAGCGACGGATGCAGCTATAGATAGACAAAAGGAGATATTGTTGGTTATTGAGAACCTCCTGGAACAGGAAGAGATAGAATGGGTGCAGAGAGGAAGAGCAAATTGGTTAAGACATGGGGATAGGAACACTAGCTTCTTTCACATGTATGCCTCGGCTAGGAGGAAGAGAAATACAATCAAAAGCCTACAAGATGAACAAGGAGTGATACAAGAAGGGCAAACGGAGATGGAGAATATAGTACAAGCATATTTTACTAACCTGTTTACCTCGCAGGTGGATGTACCAAATGAGGCTGTCATTCAGAAAGTGATACCGAAAGTTTCAGGGCAAATGAACGAGGCTCTCCTGGCGCCTTTCAATGAAGAAGATGTCCGCCGAGCTCTTTTCAGCATTGGAGATTTCAAGGCCCCAGGGCCGGATGGACTGCATGCGGCGTTTTACAAGAGGTTTTGGAGCATGATCAAGGATGAGTTGGTGCAGGAAGTGTTGGATGCAGTTAACAATAATAAGGTTCCTGAAGGATGGAACAGCACAACTATTGTGCTGATCCCTAAGGTGGCTGCACCGACTAATATTACTCAGTTTAGACCCATTAGCCTATGTAATGTGGCCTACAAAATTATTTCAAAAATGTTGGCTAATCGGTTGAAAGCTATTCTGCCAGAAATTATTAGCCCGACACAAAGCGCCTTTGTCCCTGGGAGATTGATCACGGATAACATTCTCATTGCGTATGAATGTATGAACACCATCAAGAGGAAGAAAGGAAAATCGGGGCTGTGTGCGGTGAAACTCGATATGCACAAGGCATATGATCGGGTGGAGTGGTGTTTCTTGAAAAGAATGATGGAGAGGTTGGGTTTTGACCCTAAGTGGGTAACAATGATTATGGAATGTGTGTCTACGGTCTCATATAATGTAAGCTTCAATGGATCTAGTACGGAGGTGTTCCATCCTACGCGAGGGCTAAGGCAAGGAGACCCCCTTTCGCCGTATCTTTTCCTGCTATGTGCAGAGGCCTTGTCAAGCTTGCTACAAGGAAAGGAAAATGACGGTAATCTGGTTGGGGTGCGAGTAAGCAGAGATGCACCGCAAATATCGCACTTACTATTTGCAGACGACTCCTTAATCTTGATGAGAGCTGATGCGGCGAATGCAGTCTGTCTCAGGGAGGTGTTAGATGCTTACTGCGAGAGTTCTGGACAGTTGGTTAGTGACGCCAAGTCCAGCGTGTTCTTTAGCCCAAACTTGGCAGTGGAGGAGAAGGTAGTTATATGTCAGAACTTGCGGATCTTCACGGAAGCGATGAATGATAAGTACTTGGGACTACCTGCAATGGTCGGCGCGGACAGGAGCGATGCTTTTGAATATCTGATAGAACGTATCAACCAGTTGGTAGGTGGATGGAAGGAGAAATTACTGTCAATGGGAGGGAAAGATATCCTCATAAGGGCTGTGGCTCAAGCAATGCCAGTTTTTGCGATGTCAGTGTTCAATATCCCGAAGAAAATATGCAAAGGGATGACGGATGCTATATCAAAATACTGGTGGGGTGACGATGACAATCACAAGAGGATACACTGGGCGGCGTGGTGGAAAATTTGCTTACCAAAGAACAAAGGAGGAATGGGGTTTCGAGATTTCCATAGTTTCAACCTCGCACTGTTGGCCAAACAGGTTTGGCGATTGTTGGAGAATCCGGAGTCGCTATGTGCCCAAGTCTTGAGAGCGAAATATTACCCGGATGGAAAGCTCTTGGAGGCGAAGATGAAGAGCGGGAGCTCCTTTACGTGGCAGAGTATATGCGCGGGTATTAACACCTTCAACAGAGGAGCTATTTGGAGGATCGGAGATGGCTCGCAGGTCAATATTTGGACTGATCCATGGATTGCAGAAAGTGCAGATGGTCGTATAGTGACTCCAAGAGGTGCAAATTTATTGTCCAAAGTGTCCGATCTGATTGATCCGGTGACAGGAGTATGGGATCACGAGCTTGTGACACAGATGTTTTGGCAGGTTGATGCGGAGAGAATCCTAGCGACCCCGCTCGCGCCGCATGGGATGATGGAGGACTTTGTGGCATGGAGATTTACCAAGAACAACATGTTTACAGTACGATCAGCATATCACGCGGAGTGGGATCACCAGTTCGGACGATGGTTTGCAAGAACGGAAGGACAACAATCGCAGCAGTATCCAGTTTGGGAGAAGCTCTGGGACTCTTCATTGCCGGGCAAGATCAAGATTCATGCTTGGAAAGTATTACATGGTTTCATTCCATGCTTTGGAGTCTTGGCAAATAGACATATTGCTATGCCCAGAAATTGCCCAATGTGTGCTGGAGGGTGCGAGGACATTAAACATGCGTTGTTTACATGCCCACGAGCAGCAGAGATCTGGAGGTGCCTCAGGTTAGATGGGCTCATGGAGGAAGCGGCACTTGTGGATAGAGCGGGATCATCGGTCTTGGACTATATTTTATGTACTCCACCAAAGAGAAGCTTGATCCCAGAGGTGAGCGCCCAGACACTAATTCTCGTTGGGATTTGGTACATCTGGTGGGAGAGGAGGCAACAGGTTCATGGGGAGGAGGTTCAAGTGCCGGCCCGGTCAGCAATGTCAATTTCAGCCCTAGCTGCAAGTTACATCCGGGCAAGGAAGAAGGAGGTGGGGGGACGAAGGGAAGGATGGACCAAACCGACGGAGGGACATGTTAAACTCAACGTTGATGCAGCCTTCCATGCAGATACGCGCAGTGGAGCAGTCGGGGCAGTGTTGAGGGATGACAGAGGGGGATTCATAGCTGCGTCCAATGAAAACCTGGAACATGTATCGGATGCGGCAACAGCTGAAGCCTTTGCCTTGCGACATGGGCTCCTTCTGGCACAACAACTGGGAGTTACCAAGCTCATGGTGGAGGCGGACTGCATGGAGGTGATTAACACAATGAACTCGGGCGGAGTCACGGCGACAGGAGCGGCAGCAATCTACGCGGATTGTAGTGTCTTGATAGTTGGGTATACTTCGGTGTCTTTCATCCATTGCCCAAGGGAGGCGAACTGTGTCTCTCATGAACTAGCTAGGTTGGCGATCTCAAACCCACCTGCGCTGTGGGTTGAGGAGCCGCCGGCGCCTATCGTTAGATGGTTAGTGGATGATGTAATGATTATTTGATCTAATAAAGAGGCCGAAGTTTCAAAAAAAAATAGAACAAACGCCAACAGTTTTGCGGTTAGTACCAGGTCCACGGTGATTTGGGGCGGGATCGAGCGTCAGGAGCCGTCTGCTCGTTTCGTCTAAACAGTGCGTATGCACTTTTTAAATTTCAGGATAATTTTTTTTCAAATGGACAAAAAAAGAAAGTGGATAAAAAGAAAATTATCACGAAACTACAAGCGCCCCCTTCTCTCTCGATGCTTCTCAGATCTAGGTTTTCTTCCTGCCAATCGACAGCCGCCGGAAGAGAGCTGTCGCACGGGAGGTCTTATCTGCGCCACCATCACCACCGCGGAGTCGGCGTTGAGTCTCCTCTCCTGTAGGTCGCCGCCGGTGCTGGAAGCCGCCTCCGCTGGTGCTCTGGGGCCGGGGCCACCTCTGCCTGCCTTGGCCCGAACGCCCGGGCCGCCTCCGGCCGGGGAAGTTAGCGCCGAGGTCTGCAGCCGTGGAGCGAGCCGCGACGTCTTGGTGAGGAACCGACCGAGGAGATGGAGTCCTCCCCGACGAAGAAGAGGACGGTGAGAATCGGCGTGATCTCATTAGTCTTCCTATTGCCGTTCTTATTCTTCTACTCTCGGTAGGTTCGCAGTGAATGGGCCTGTTGCCGACTGGTAATGTGTTAGAAATCCAAGGGAAATGAACAAGTGCTTGTAATCGGAACAGAGCAAACTCTTGACAGGTTTGGGGCAATACCTACTTTGCCCCGCGTCGCATTATCGGCCGCACTCTCCTTAACCCCCCTAGGGTGGTTGAGATGCAACCGCCGCGAGAACCCTACGGGTCAGGGTGTGTTGGGAGGGGTAACACTGACTGGGAATAGTGAGTAGTGACATTTTCGGGGGTGCTCATATGAGGTGGGAATTCATGTTTTTGTGTGCTTTGGGATAACTTTGTGCTAGTTTGGGTCTCGCGGTAGGTCGATGTTTGTAGTTCTTGTCACTGTATGTCTTGGTACTGCTGTTTGTTCTTACATGTTAAATGTTTTGGCACTCTGAATTTAGTTAATCGGCAACAAAGTAACTGGATCCATATTTCTGCATGCAGAAACCAGAAGAGGAAGAAGATAGGTTGAGCGTGCTGACAGATGATGTTCTACTGTCGATCTTGCAGAAAGTCGACGTAAGCACGGCCGCACGCACAAGTTCGCTGTCAACACGGTGGAGGCAGCTGCCCTGGCTCCTGCCTGAGCTCAATATTGATGTCAGCTGTTTCCTACCTGCCCCATGCTCAGTCCCGATTGAGGCAAATGACATGCAGGAAGCTATGGTGGCTCTAGCCAAAGCAACCAGGAGTTTATTATCTAAACCTCGGAGAGGATCCATCATCACGAGGCTGCACCTTGTGATCTACTTGATCAATACTTTCTTGTCTGACCTTGGCACGCTGGTGGGTGATGCAGTCGGTTGTGGTTTGTTAAAAGATTTGGATCTCACCATTCATGACGGGACAGATCCTCTTGAACCTAATGAAGAGTATATGCTTCAGCGAGCGCGAGATATATATGGTTTTTTCACTGCCTACCCTAGTGTGCTCCATTGCCTCACAAAGCTCTCTCTGTACAATGTATGCTTCAGTGAACTGGACATCAATCGTGTCGTGTTTGACAGCTGCAAGGAACTGAAGCATCTATTCCTCACTTACTGTGATACTGGCAAGCACACTCTGTGTAAGATAGATGCACCAAATTCAAAACTCAGTGTTTTAGAAATCCACTTCTGTCGCTTTGAGAGGCTCGAATTGGTCTGCCTTCCAAAGCTGGAGAAGCTCAAATGGTATCATTGGGTGTCTGAATATAGCCCCTTGTCTCTATGTTATGTCCCATCTCTTGGGGAATTAGAACTCTCATCTGCGTTAACATCAAAGCATGTAGTATTTAATTTAAACGAGGTTCTACATGGAACCACAAGCATCCATACTCTGACATTGGACTTCCAAGGAGAGAATGTAAGTACCAGTTCATTTTTTGTATTCACTATATTTGTCATGCCTCTGTATTTTCTATGTGGTCATAGTTATCCGAGATATACCATGGATGAGTTTTTGCATGATAGAGTACGAACAGAGCTGTAACTAATTTAACAACCTCCATCCATCTATTGTTTTCTATAGATGCTTCTAAACTGTTTGTTCTTATTTTGTGGTCAGCTTTGGATGCAACCTGATATGAAGCAACTCTGCACCGCATTCAACAAGCTAAGGAAGCTTTCTGTGTGTGGCATCTTTGTTGAATTTGACATTATATGGACGACAGCCTTTCTTGTGGCGGCACCCTCCATTGAAATATTATGTATTGAGGTAACGTGTGCTGTTCCAGTCTAGTATTCCAATTGAAGTATGTTTCTTATTGCCCTTTTAAAATAATGTTTTGTAAGCTTCTCTCCCTCTACACAACTTATGAACACATCTTCACCTTTCATCTTTGTAAATTGAAATGAAAGGTCCCTTTCTTTTACCCCCAAATCCTGTTGCCTTCCCTTTATTCTGTACATTTAGAGAAACTTGTTTTATCGCAAATGAAAAGGGAAATATTTTTTCAATTCCAGGAAATCCAACTAGATTCGTAACGTTTCCTCATGCAAATCTAGGTATGGGACCACGACACATGCGGTTGGGACGACAATTATAACAGAACGTTGGTATTCGCTGATAGAAAAAATCCTGAGTGGGAGATGGACTTGCACAACTCCAAGAACTGGCTACTGAAGGAGCTCCAGATCTTTGGCTTCAGGCCGCTGGAACAGCTGTTTACATTTATAAGGGCCTTGCTGGAGCAAGCCCCCAACTTGCAGACGATTGTCCTAAAAGGAGACATAGAGTGTGTGTGGGATTGTGTCGCCCACACAAGAGAATCTTTATTTCCAAAGCGTGAGGATGAGCAAGAAATGGTGGTGAGGCAAATCACAGACGGCAAACCCTTGCCCCGGGTGATCTTCCATGAATGATCATGTTCTCTTTGGATCATCTTTGTTGTTTAAGCTGCAAGGACGAGTTGTCCGTATGACCGTATCGTTTTGTGTGTTCAGACAGACTGCCAGGAACTAAGCCTGGTTTTCACTTCCTGAGAAGCACAGTATGGATGCAAGTTCATGTTCAAACTGAACTTCTGGTGCTAAGCTATATTCTTTCTTTGTTTTTGTTGCTTGCTTGCGTGCTGGAAAACCATCAATCCTGAATTTGTGATGCCTGAGCTATACTATGTATATACTTGGTTCTGAACTAGCACACATCTTTTCTATAATACGCAACTTATCCAAATAGTTCTCAATGAACAAGCATGTTGTTTACATCCCTTATAGTTATGTTATTTACACTGTAAGGGTGAGTCATTTGTAACATTTTTTATGTAGTCAAACAGTTTTCCAGTGAAAGCCTTGAAGTTTGATTCTTTTTTTGCATGCTCAAAGCCCTAATGCTCTGTTTGGATGTTTGTATTGGGAGCCTTGGCATTGCATTGGGTTGAATATCAATATGGCACTATATTGGTATTGAGATTGAATGCCAATATTTTTGTTTGGATGCTTAGATATTCGGAACACGGATTTGGCATTGAGGTTGAATGCCAAATGTTGTTTGGGTGGTCAATGTGAGGCATTGAGTTGTATGAGACATTGCCAGGAGATCGAGCATAGAGGAGGCCTGCCGCTAGACAGGGGAAAGGGTCGGAGCTCTACGAAGAGGAAGGATCCGGTGAACAAAACACCTACGCCGGCGGCGGAGCTCGGGGTGGAGGCACGCCGGTCGTCGGAGATCGTGGTGGAGGCGGGTGGCGCCGGCCGCTGGAGAGCTCTGGCGGGGCGGGAAGATGGAGTCAGCCGCTGGATCTTGGGGTGGCGACGCGGCGGGAGGGTGACGCCGGCCACCGGATTTTGGGGTGCAGGCACGCTGGCCGCCGGAGCTGGGGGTGGAGACGGGTGGGATGGGCGCTGCCGCTGGAGCTGGGGGTGGAGACCGGCGGGATGGGCGCCGCAGCCGTTCCTTGCGCGGGCGGGGACTGGAGGAACGACGCTGGATTGGTTTCGTTCGCGAACAGATACACACGCTATCCCAATGCCTAGCGATGTCGAGCACACATGCTTCGAATTGGGCCAGCGGTATTTTGCATTATGGACGGATTGCTCAATATCAGGCCCGAATGCCACAACTGAATACCAAGACCAACCAAACGGTGGCATTCAGGGCATTAGGCCCAGACAAATGCCAATACCCAATACCAGGCTTGAATGCGAACATCCAAACGGAGTGTAAAGGTTGTCAGGGCAAGTAAGAAAATGTTTGGGGCATAGCTAGGTAGCGGATCGTTTAAGCAGGCGATGGACAAGCCCTAGCTGCCACTCGTTCATCTACCCCTCGACATCGCAAGGTGGCGGTGGAGAGTTTCGGATCCAGGGGCTCGTGTGCCGGCCTTCATTGAGCGGTGCGCGACATCGGCATTGGTGAAGCCGACGACGGCTCATGAATCTAGCTCGGAGGTCTTCATCGGTGCACGGGCCTGGTCGAATCATCAGAGAAGAAGGCCTCTATGCACGGTTTTGAGCGACAGCGAGCTCAACACTAGACCTAGACATATCATACAATGGCATGAGTGTTTTTTCCCGGTTTTTCTTTAGGGAGTTTTTTTGTTTGGTTTGGGGCGGCAAAGCGGCAGCTTTGCCCCATTGTAAGAATAATGTTCTCTCCACCTGTCCTGTTCCATTGGTGTGTTTTTCACTGGTGAAGTGTGTGTGGAGCTGTGGCTCTAGGAGGTCTTCCAAGATCTGTCCAGTTTAGCTTTTCCGATGGATCCATCCAGACTTTGTGGTCTTCTGAGTTTCTACAAGCCCTTATCGGTGTTTTTTATTGGGCGGGGATTTGGTCCCCAGATAGTGGCCATCGGCTCATGGTCTCTATCGACAATTTCCCGTCCTCTACTTCTACAAATTCATGGGTTTTAAAAAGTTTGCTCCGCCAAGGCAGAGTCCCAGAGGTGGCATCGAGCTAATGCTCACAGTGCGCCGCTGTGGATGCAGGAAGGAAGGAGACTTCGGCACCCCAAAGATTGTAAATGTATTTTAACTTTTCTATATGCATACTGTCAACAAGTTGTGTGGCTTTCAGGCACATGGCCAGCTCTACTTTTCTTAAAATCAATAACCTCCATATTGTAGCGACCCGATCCGAAAACGTTCAAGTCTCTGTGTATCTGTTTCATCCCAAGATCATGCTGACACACACAGTACATCAATGTATATATCAAAGTCCAATCACACCTGCTTTATTACATCCAAATCTCATATAGAGTCTTTATTACAAAAATATAATTAATTGGCTGAAGGCCAACTCATGAGATGACTACTGCGGAAAACGTGGAAGATAGCGAGTCCATCCGACTCCATAGGGCATATCACCAAGCGTAGAATGTGTCCTCACTCCTGGTCAGAATAAATCTCTGCAACATGAAACATTGCAGCTGTGTAGATCAGCATATTGAATATGCCGGCAAGTCACAAGAAAGAACTGATAAAAAATAAAGTAGCTATACTATATGCAAATGTGGCTGGTGGGGCTCTAAATTATAATTTTTGCGAAAAAGTTGATTTATCCTACAATAAAGGAGGCAATTGCAAATGTTACTACAAAAGTTTTTTTTTGCGGGGTACAAAGTTGGTTGTTAATGAGATGGTTCCGCGAACCAATTCTCATATCCCAAAATTATTAACAATACCCACTCGTTAATATTAAATGTGTTCGAAAGGCTGATAGTATCAGCTCCGGTGCTAAGTTATTCGTAACCGGGGACACAGCTAATCGATTAGTTTAACACTCTTTAGAGGTTTGTACACTTTACCCGCAAGATTGGATCCCTCCCTTTTCGTCCTCGCACTTCAGATTGTTTGAGAACGGAACGATCGGAACATGATCTCCCAAAGAGTTCCTCTGACCACTGTCCGGTGCTCATCTATTCCTACCGTTCATCTACATCTGCTAGCACCGTCCCAGACATAGTCACAACTTGAGCATTCGTCGATTAGATTGTATGTTTAAAAAAGGCACGTCATAGTAATGTAGTCAGACTTCTAGGCTATTGTGCAGTTGCACACGGTGAACTGATGGAAGTGAATGGAACACATGTGATAGCAGAGGAAACACAAATGTTACTCTGCTTTGAGTATGTTCCTAATGGAGACCTTCAGAATTATATTGAAGGTATAATGCTTGCAACATCATATCCTCATTTTTACTGACTGAAGAACAATCATTGGCCTTAAATTTTGAAATTTAATGCCAGCACCAATTATCTATGGTCATTTGCCTTACAACCCAAGGACCAATGCGTAAAAGTCTATAAACTGAATTGGTTTTGTAAAAAACTGTGCGGTCAGCTGAATCCACATCTTACACATAGTGCCACGACTAGTTTACGGGTTGATCAAAATTGAATTTGATCGCACGGCTACATATTCAATGTCGTGTCATTTTAATACCAAGATTAATTCGGGAGCCTTACAATTTCAATCGAGAAAATATCCAGTGAAACTGGTGAAAACCACATAAAGTAGTTTCTGCCGGATGTTTTCTCATTGCCAACCATTCTGCATGTTCCATGCATTGTAGTTTCTTGGGAAAAAGAAAACATTTGCTCAAATCATCTAGCGTACTATAATGCTGTGCATAAATATTGTTACATAGTGTTACTAGTATTTCTTCAGAGTGTCACTCATACATATTATATAGTTAGAGGTTCCTAAATCTGTATGCCGAATAAGCTATGAAATTTGAATGCGTTTTTTTTCCGCTTTTTGCGGAGAAATGTGCTGGACATGAATGGCAAATTACGTTACCAAATGATTAGGGGAATTTGCCATGGTCTACACTACCTTCACAAACAACGCGTTACTCATTTGGATCTGAAACCTGAGAACGTTCTGCTGGATGCTAACGTGGAACCAAAAATTACAGACTTTGGTCTGTCAAGATTCCTTGCTGAAGGGAAATCCATAATTGTGACCAAGCAAATATTTGGAACACAGTAAGCTAAGCCTAGGGCTAGAAAAAAAGCTCGAAGCTCGCGAGCTAAACAAGTAACTCGTGACTCGGCTCGAATTGACTCGAACTCGAAGAATAATGAGTCAAGCCGAGCTTTAATTTAAGATCGTTTACACAGCGAGTTAAACGAGCCAATCTCACGAGTACTCGTGTAACTCGTTAGGCTTGGTACGAAAGATCAGCCACTCCCAATCCAAAAAAAATATCAGCCACTCAGCACCCCGCATTCCACGCGCACAACACATGGCCCAACCAGTGAAGACCCAGCCGCCCAAAAGACTCATGCGTTACAAGGAAATTACAATTTTTTGGTGATGTATATGTTTAATGTATACATAATCATTTTTATCATATTTGAGGTTTAATGTTCATATTTTTAACGAGCTTAACAAGCTAAACGAGCCAGCTCGCGAGTTAAACGAGTCGAGCCAATCTTGGGTTTGAGCTCGTTATAGTAACGAGTCGAGTCGAGCTAGCTCGTTAACGTAATGAGCTCTAGCGAGTCGAGCCGAGTTGGCTCAACTCGGCTCGAATTCCAGCCCTAGCTAAGCCTCTTGAGAACTCCATTTTTTACATCGATGTCAAATATGTTGAATTTTCTTTGTACCATGATATCTCCTATTGACTATTGTATATATTGTCATGCAGGGGATCAATTGCACCAGAACTTATTAATAGTGGTGAAATATCATTCAAGTCAGACATATATGGCTTGGGTGTCATAATCACAAAACTATTAACGAGAGATAACAACTACGATTTTGAAAATGTAAGGAGCACCTATCTAGCCATTCTAGTATATGTTGTCTAGTCATGTCAAAAGAAGTTACCATTCATACATGCATAGTCAATTTTGAGCAAGCAGAAAGTTCGTAGTTTTTATGTGTGAAATCATACTAAAAATTCTTAAGCAATTCCGTAGCACTCGTACAGTGGATATACATGCAGAGAAACATGGTGAAAGAGTCCGAGTAAACAAAAAATATTAGCTGAATTTATTGAATTTGTAGTTTATCGCACTTTCAACTAGGTAGAGAATTTGGTTTGGCATTCCTCTGTTAACATCACTGCATGCTAGAGAAAACTGAGCTGGCACCCATGTGTGCCTCTTCCACGACCTGTAGCACCTCCCGCGGTCGACATCCTGCATTTCCAGCCACCCTGGAGACAGAGCCCAGACATCTAGCTCTAGTTCTATTTCCTAACGGCTCCCATGGTAAGATGACTTTAGATCGTTATCTCCTCTACATGGACAAAGGAAACTTGTAGTTTCTTTGGTGTCCTCCTCTAGCAAGGCCGCCTCTTCTCTCGGCGTCCAGTCATCTTCCATCTCCATGTGCTAGAAAGAGGGGAGAACTCAGCTCTTTATCTGATGTACCACTGAAATGCACTAGTAGGCCTACGGAAAGCAATTACCTACGAACAAGAGATGGGACTCGTTACACCTTGCTGATCTGGGCAGAGTTATATATAGCATGCAGTTGTTGCTGGTGTGGAGTCCATCCTTGGTTTCAGGCCACTCATCTATGGTAGCTATGAGCATACTCAGTCTGGTAATGAAAAGGGATTCCAACCTTAAGAAAAAGGAAAAGAAAAATGCTTACCTTTAGCTGGCGGATTGCACATGAGCATCCGGCACCTTGTCCGTATGACATGCGTCTTGCGTGGGCCCTTCTCTCTCTCTCTCTCAAAAAAGGATAAGGAGGCAGCCTACTCAGCTCTAGTGGTTCCTTCTTCCCTCTTCGAACTCGGTTGGGTGCGAGTGCTTCCCCTACCGCCTGTCTCCACCACGAACTTCGGTCGCCGTAGGGCCGTTCGGCTCTCGTTGTGCTCCCGAGCTTCGCATAGCCGCCCCCGACCTCCTCCATGCCGTTCCTGGCCATCACTGGTCGTCTCCCTGTCGCAATTGCAACGTCAGAGTTGCAAATGGCGACCACAACGACGATGATGCCGCTGCGACAGCATCACTCATTGCAAAAAAAAAATCTGCAACTTCAACAATGTTGCAAGTCCTGCCGCAACATTGCAACATCATCTTTGTTCCATAAAGTTCTTGATTCATAGCGTAGATAACATCATCTTTTTAGTGAAAAAAATTCGCAACATTATTCATGTTGCAAAAGTCGTCCCACAACATCATGATTTTTGCAAAAAGGGTGAAGATAAAAATAATATTTCTGCAACACCACCACTATTGCAAAAGCCCTCCCGTAACATTATCTATGTTGCAAAAAAAAAATTGAAGACAAAAATAAAACTATCGGACGAAAATAACACTTCGGTGGTTTTACAACAAAGCAATTGTTACAGAGCGAGTTGCGCAACATCTACCTTGGGCAACTCCCGACACGCCTCATTTGGAAGATCACACGGCTATTTATGCCTGTAGCTACAAGGAATTGATCACTGTAGCCGGATTTTTGGTTTATTCTTCTTTCTTTTTTGTCTTATGGCTATGTGCATCCGTAATGTCTTTATGGCATTCCGTTGTTGCCGAGGCTGGGTGTAATTGTTATCTTCGTGATATTAATATATTCCCTTTGTCAAAAAAATATGCCTCAACCCAATGACGCAGGAAGCGGAGGATCTTTTGAAAGAAGATCCGTCGGTCAACACGTAGCACGCCCGAAGGAAAAGGCATTTTTGATTGGGAGCCATGGAATCCAAGCCCCTCAGATTTTCAGGGGTTGGCCTTCCTCTTAGCCCTAATATCCCTTTTTGACACACTAATCGGTAATGCTTCTCCTAAAAAAAACTAATCGGTAATGTTTTGTAAAAAAAAACTACTAATCGGTAATGCTATTTTCTGTACTAAGGCCTCTGTAGGTCTAGCGGTTGTTTCCCCAAAACCCCATATTCAGGGACAGCCCCCGTATCAATCTCGCTTCCCCAAAACCCCATGGACGAGCTCGCCAGCGACCGCCCTGGCCTGCCGCCGCCGCTCCATCTTCCGATTCCCCTGGACGACCTGCTCTTGGAGATCCTCTGTGAAACTAATTGGTTGAAAATTTCCAGATCCAGATGATGGTTCCACCCCTGTCCCTCCATTAAAAGGCCAAGCTCGCAAGCTGCTCATTCTTAGGTTGATTGCTTGGCCTGCATACATCACACCGCACGTTGATCATCTTCTCAGGTAAGCGGGTGCATTTAAGAGCCTTTTCATAAATCATAATCTGCTCACTATTTGCAGCTTCCAACCCAATTCCCCGGTATGTATGCAGTTCACCACAGCTTGAAGTCCACAATGTCCTCACCGCCAGAGCAGCATTCTGGTTCTGGGACACACTGCTTTCCCTCTCAGGTGTGATTCTTTTTTTTTATAATCATGTTGTGCATAATTAGAGAACAATTTCTGGGTTACAATCACGCAGAAATCAGGCCAGCACGCACCGGCACTGAGTTTTGCAAAACACCACCTACTATATTGCGCCAACTTTTGAGCAGCACCATTAGCACTCCAGTTAATCTTCTGGATTTTGTAGACGGGGAGAACATGGAGGATATCCTGGGTTTCCCGGACGATGGGACGGATCAAGGGTGCATTCCGGATGGCAGTCAGGCGGCCACCATCTTTACAGGCAAGTGTTTCTGTTTTCTCTCCTTGCTCCACCTTGGTATCACATCCAAAGGAAAGAACGTGACCCTGCAGGGGTGTTCCTGATAATAGCTCCCCAACTAGCGCTATTATGTTTTGATGAATATGCTATGTGCACTCTTGTCCGGCATTATCTTGGTCTTTCCTTTCCGACTTTATTCTTTTTTTCTTTCTAGAATACGCACAAGCGTATCATATATTGAGAGAAGAAAGGGGGTGGAAAGCCTCGTCCATGGTTTACAACCACGGCCCAATACACGTAAAACTGATTACTGACGCATCACCCGCCTATACAATCCGCTAGATAACCCAAGACGTTCCATGCAGAAGGCCTGCCAAATGCCACGATTTGCCATCCTAATAGATGTGCCTAAGGACCACCTCCATCGATGGGGAAGCGTTGTTGAAGATGATACCGTTCCAATGCTTCCAAATTGTCCAAATGACCAGTTGCTTTAGCGTGTGTAGGTCTTTCCGTCGGTGGGGTGCGGTCATGTGAGCCGTGCACCAATCAAGCAAGGAGTCATTCATCGTACACATCCACTCCGGGTTCCCCCAAGAGGCTAACACCTCCTGCCAAACATAGCGCGCAAACACGCAAGTCATGAGGATGTGGTCAATCGTCTCGTCCCCTTGGTCACATAGGGGACACACGTCCTGGTGAGGGAGGCCACGTCGAGCTAATATGTCCGACGTCCAGCTTCTGTCTTTTAATGCCAACCACGCGAAGAACCGCCACCTAAGAGGTGCCCGGTTGTCCCAAACCACCGTTGCCACGAGATCATGTTGTGGGCCAACGAAGTGGAACACATACGCTGACTGGACCGAGTAGCATCCAGAGGCCTCCCATGCCCAACGGATAACACCGTCCGCATCCGGGTGTAGAACCACCTGCGAAACTGTCTCCCATAGTGTCAGTTAGCTGGCAATGTCCCGCGCCTCCAGATTGGGGCTGATGTCATGCGGCCGAACTCCCTGCAAGGCCTCCGCTGCTATTCTTGATGCCCTCACGTGAGATCTGATTCTGTCGTATTGGTGCAGGCTCAGCTCCTGAATCCTGTGGCCGTTCAACCACCTATCTTCCCAGAAAAGGGCCTTGTGCCCATCACCCACGTCCACAAACACCGCAACTTGGTAGAGCTGCAGTGCCTCTTTGGCACCCGAATCTCAAACTCCATCCACGGTCGCGTACTGCTCGTCCTTCTCAGCCATAGCCATGTTGCCCCAAAGGCAATGTCCGACCAGTGCATGTCTCCCATAGGGTCAGTTAGCT
>LR738715.1:45168030-45187586 GCA_902687465.1 Secale cereale
CCATGTTGCCCCAAAGGCAATGTCCGACCAGTGCATGTCTCCCATAGTGTCAGTTAGCTGGCAATGTACCGCGCCTCCAGATTGGGGCTGATGTCATGCGGCCGAACTCCCTGCAAGGCCTCCGCTGCTATTCTTGATGCCCTCACGTGAGATCTGATTCTGTCGTACAGGTGCAGGCTCAGCTCCTGAATCCTGTGGCCGTTCAACCACCTATCATTCCAGAAAAGGGCCTTGTGCCCATCACCCAAGTCCACAAACACCGCAACTTGGTAGAGCTGCAGTGCCTCTTTGGCACCCGAATCTCAAACTCCATCCACGGCCGCGTACTGCCCGTCCTTCTCAGCCATAGCCATGTTGCCCCAAAGGCAATGTCCGAGACCCCCAGCCCACTTGGGCGTGCATATGACATCCCAAGCAAGGTTTTGGATCCCGAGCAGTCATTTTTTCTCATGGGGCACCGAGAATTGCGGTTACCGCGGTAACCGCGAAATACCGTAAAAATTTAGTACGAAATCAGAAATTTGAATTCAAATCCTTTTTACCATACTTATATGTTAAAAACGAAATCTATTTCGTCAGCAATCACATTGTGTCGTGTCTATACTACTCTTTACATTCAGTTCGACGATCCCACCGGGGCCTTATTTCGCTCATATATCCCTTTTTACACTGAAAAAGGTTGAAAAAAGGGGAATGTCGTTACTCGAACCCGAGCCCGCATGAATAGAAGGGAAAGCATGTGCTAACCAGTATACCACCGCTGCCTATGTGGTCTGCATGAGTTTCATGTCTATTTAACCATACGCTTTACATTCAAATTCAAAAATTTCAAACCATTTCGATTTTTTTTGCTCGGTACATAGATTTCTCGTGGGGTAATGAGAAACGCGGATACCGCGCGGTATCCGAATATCTCGCTCGGTACCAACAACCATGATCCCAAGTGACAGCGCAGTTCCTGGGCGTCGACACGACCAGCCCACAAGAACCCCCTGCAAATCTTCCTAATCGCGGCCAAGATAGCAGGAGGCACATCAAGTGCCACCATCATGTGAATCGGCCTGGCGCACGACTGAGTGAACCAGGATCAGCCACGCCGATTAGTCCAGAGTCGCAACTCTCCACATTGGAAGTTTTCTGGAGATGTTGTCCACAATTTCCTGAAACTGGGCAGCCACCGCTTTCCGCATGCACAAGGGTAGCCCCAGATACCAACATGGGAAAGACCCAATGGGGCACCCAAGATCGTTGGCGAGCAAATCCACCTCCTCCGGTGCACATATTTTTGGGGGTCCGGTGCCACCCCAAAGTCATCCAGGATAGCATTGCACATCCGGACATCCAACTCCGTCGGCTTGAAGAAGATGATCATGCCATCGTCTGCAAATAGGGAGAGCCGCCTTGAGAAGCCCCTTCTGCCGAGAGGGGTAAGGAGATTTTGCCGTGCCGCGAAGCAGAACATGTGGTGCAGCGCTTCCCTCGCTAGGATGAACAACATGGCGGGTTGTATTCACTAAAACTATCCAAGATAATGGTGTCATGGCAGTTGTCATTTAAATTGATAGGTGTATGATTAATTACAACAAGAACAAGATCCTTGTTAATTGCTACGGAGTACTATTATACATTTAGCATTTGCCCGCCATGTCTTCACTGTATGTGTGTCTTTTTTCTGGAAATATTACCCTATATTAATAGATTGTCTATTTCTTATTCGCTTGAGAAATTGTTATTTCCATACTAATCAAGTTGCACATCACAATACTTGCGGTTATGGAAAAAAAATCATATGTACAACTCTAGCGTACATCCTTACAACTAAAAATACACACAATTTTGAGATGTGCAACTTCCTAAATTTTGGTATGTAAACAATCAACATTCAAGGTTGTTCACTTTTTTTCCTTCGTTGACTTAGAAACAGCTAGTCTTGTGCTGTAAATTTTTGAACGGTTGATAACCATAGTCAGATGCTCGTAACTACTCTTGTAAGGCTTCTTAGGGCCAGTTCTTTTGTAGCTTCTAGTGGCTAATTGTCAAAATAAGCCAAAAGCTCAAAAAAACTCGTTTTGAACAAGCTAGCTCAGCTTATTTCCATCTTCCTCTTCTTCACAATGGAAAAAGCTGGGGGGGGGGGGATAGTGGCTTCCCGCAGCTTCTCTCTTAAATCGAAGGGGTATACCGAACTGGCCCTATTCTTTGCTCATATTACACGAAAACGGCCACTGCGTTCAGGCCCGCATCCAGCCGATCTCCCACGCAACAAAAACAAATAGGAGACAGACTCGCACTCGATCCCCTCTCCTCTCGCTCCCGCAGAAAGAAAATCTAGGGTTCCTCACTAGCCGCCACCGCCGCCGCTCGATCCGGGGCTCCTCTGTTGTTCGACGCGAAGGTCTCCGACGACATGGATGGCGGCTAGGTCTTCATCTCCGCTGGTGCTCCTCTCCTCCCTCGGGCTCTACCCCTCCCTCATTTGATGTCCAGCAGTAGCTTGTGGTCGGTCCGGCCAGGGTTCACTCCGGCGTGCGTCTCCCAAGTCCGGCCGACGACCCACTCCGACGAAGGACCCTTCCCTCCTTCCAGTACGTGGCCGTGAGCATGAGCTCATCCAGCAAAGAGAGCAGCTCCTCTGATTTTTTTGGCAAAATTTTCATCTAGGTTGCTATGATATGGATGTGCTCATTGGATGTGGTAATTTTGCCAAATAGTATGTAGATGTGCTGATTATGCCAAGTAGTACTACAAAAAATTTCAGCTAGTTTTGATATGGATGTGCTGCCAAAGTAGTAGACAAGATTGTTGCTGCCATTGTATTAGCATAGAAGAAATATTGTATGGTCTGTGTGTATGCTACCATTGTATTTGCATTAGAAGAAATGTTGATGGACATTGTGTATGCTACCATAAATATTTGTAAAGTCAAATATGGCAGCAAAATGATAGAAAATAACGTGATATCGTTTAATCAAAGCAACAAAATAGTCTAAGGGCATTACAGACTTTTCACTGATCATACCACAGATAAGCTGAAAAAACAGGCAAGGAAAAGAACTGGCTAGCTTATTATCTGGAGCTTATTTTCTCAGGAGCTTATCTAGAGCTTATTTCCACAGAGGAGCTGTGACGCCCGGATAGTTAAGCTACAGTAACCCTCTGCTAATGACCGACGCGTCACCGCAATTACTGTTGGTAATCTCGTGTTACTTCGAAACCGGTTCGAATTCAAATTCGAATTAAAGGCAAACACCAAAAGTTTTTTCAAACATTAAAACTAAAATGTTAGGGATGTGTCAAATAAATCATAAGTATTTATGATGGAGAAACCACACTGTTATAGTATGTCTGGATGCACCAAAATAATAAAAACAGTAGCAAAAAAACTATTATTCAAATACTCTTAAATATTAAATAATTATGTAACTATTTTAGTTTGCTTAGTAAGTCATTCACTACTAGGAAAAGGCCTACTAATGGCGCACCAGTTTTGCCTACTAATGGCGCACTAGTATTTTTTACTAATGGCGCACCATATGGAAGTGCGCCATTAGTAACAATTTATTTTTCAGAAAAAAATTCAGAATTTTTTTTCAAATTATTTTTTCCTTAATCTCTGGTCACTATGGCTTAATCTCTGGTCAATATGCTTAATCTCAAGTCAAATCGCACTCTACGGTCAAACTTCTCAGAAGGTCACTGTCGGGGAAACTGATCGCCCACGAACACCTATGCGACCAGAGCCCCTTTTCGGTACGGCAAGGGGGGCGAAGGATGCACGAAGAGCGGATCGAAGCGTGCACGCGAGCAGTTTACCCAGGTTCGGGCCGCACGGATGCATAAAACCCTACTCCTGCCTTGGTTTGTATTATTTTCTTGGCTCGGGAGCGAGAAGGGCTACAGTGCTTTCGCTAGCAACACCGAGCGTGAGAGTGATTGAAGATCGGAACCTCCTCTACGTTGCGCATGGGCCTCCTTTTATAGGTCAAGGGGTCACCGACAGGTGGCAACGCAGTCGAGGGTAAAAATGTAAAAATGGTGGTAGTTGGAACAGTGTACGCATAGTGCTCTGTACCTAACCCTGACGGCAGGGGACAAGGGCATTAAATGCCCGTCGCCGTCGCCCTAAACAGTGCAAAAAGCGTCCGTCAGGGCGTCTCCGTCCGCCACGATGGTGGCCTCGTCATCGCAGCTCGCCACCGTGTACCCCAGGCTGCACAGCCTTCCGCCACGTGCACCTGGAAGGGCCCCAGGGCGACGCGTGGCCGGATGAGCTGGAGCGCGGGCACGTAGTGGAAGCTTGCCGCGGTTGTTAACTTCTCGCTGATGGGCCTCGAACCCCTCGTTGGTTACCCCAAGTGGAAGGTGTAAGATGCAGTAAGTAGAAGTGTTTTCCCTTAGCAAAGATGCCAAGGATCGAATCCCCAGAGACTCCTAGGTTCAAAAAGTAGGTGTCAATTGCTACGGCGCCAGATTAGTAGCAATCAACATGGACCTGCACACAGATACAAATAACTTTGCTCCCAACGAATACAGAGAGGTTGTCAATCCCTCCGGCCTTGTAGTTCACAAAGGATTAAAAGCAACGATAGTAGTGATAGATAGTTTTTGCAATAGTAAGTAATAACGGAAAATAAATAGTGGATGTGATCAATGATGGTAATATGGACCGGAGTCTCATGATGTTCACTAGTGATGTCTCTCTCCCAAAAGACGATAAAACAGCTATGTGAGGTAACAAATTACAGCTGGGCAATTGACAGGACCACGAACGCAAACCAATGCTGACTACATTGCAAGAAAGGTTGAGGTTCAAAGCATGGGCGGTACGCTAAAGTAAGTAGACCGAAATCCATCAATGCCTACTACTAATCATCCACCTTGAGATATCTATCCAGAACATCTCGCTGGTATTAAGTTGCGAGTCCCACCCATAGTGTAAACTCAATGCAACAGACAACTGCATTAAAAGAACTTTGCGTAAAGTAAACAATCCTTGCACCCGCGGGCACAAGCACCGTTGTTTTCCCCCTTGTGGCAACAGCACATCCCCTAGACTCATGTTTCTGTCACTCAAGCTAGTCATCGAGGGGCATGAACCCACAATCGAGCATAACATTCCCTCTTGGAGTCACTACCTATTACTCGGCCAAAGCAATAAATAACAATGGAGAACATGCAAGAATTACTTATGAACTAAAATATAAAAGAGGTGAATCAAATATATTACTCAAGATCAATCTGAACATAATCTCATAATCCATCGGATCCCAGCAAACTCAACATAGCAACAGCATAAGGATTACATAGGTGCCTCGATCATGTAGGGCAGCTCACGAGGACTAATTAGTGAAGCACAAGAACGGGAGGAGAACATCACATAGCTACTGGTTATGGACTCATGGTCCAAGGGAGACTACTCACGAGTCATCCGGGAGGCGTCCATGGTGGTGGAGAAGCTCCCGGTGGTGATCCTCCCCTCCGGCAGGGTGCCGGGAAGAGTTCTCCTGGTGCTCCCGATCTTGGAAGCAGCGGCGGCGGCGGAATAGAGATGGGATCGCGAAAAAAAGTTCTTTTCTGAGGGTTACGGAGGACCCTTTAAATATATGCCAAAGTAGGGCACCGGGGGAGTGTCGGGAGGCCTAGGCGCCCCCCCGGCGCGGCCCAGGGGGGGGGGGCGCCGCCAGGGCGCCTAGAGCCCTGGTGCCCCCCCCTAGGCTGCCCTTCGGACGCAGTGTTGTTTCCGGATCGCTGATTTTTTATATAACTTTTTTGGATTTTTCTGGGCAGTTCTCGAAACGTGAAAACCTGAAATACAAAAACAGCCGAAAACAGAAACTGGCACTGGGGTGCACTGGATTAGTAAGTTAGTCCAAATATGATCAAAAGTGTATGGAAGTGTATGAATATCATAGCAATATCACCCAAAAGTGGCATGGAGCAAGCAGAAATTATAGATACGTTTTGGACGTATCAACATCCCCAAGCTTAATTCCTGCTCGTCCTCGAGTAGGTAAATGATAACAAGAATAATTTCTGTGGTGACATGCTATTAACCATATAGGACTTTTTATAGTCATATGACAAAAGCTTACTGAGACAATGATTCTAAAGTAATTAAGTTGCCTCATGAGAAAATCACAAATGACTGAAAGTTTTACAACATGAAACTGAAACATCAAAAAGATTTGCAATGAATACGATGTGCAAATATGATAAAGTAATATCTAGCTTGCCCCCTTTAGTGATGCAAAACATAAATGCAGGGGCACCTTCAAGGTTTAAGTGATGACTAGATACAATGATTTCAGAATAAACGATATCACAATCATGCAAAAGACAATGCTACTTTGGGACAATGCACATTACACTCAGAATGACAATCATGCTCTCAGTAGTTGGTGCTTTACATAAAGGTAAAAGAAAGGTTAAGTGCTAGAGATTTTTATTTTGAAAACATGGAAGCAATTGTGTCAACGGTAGTAGTACTTCATATGTGTCATGCATAAGACATCCTATAAGTTGCAAGCCTCATGCATCGTATACCAATAGTGCTCGCTCCTTGTCCCAATTAGCTCGGGTTTCCATGGGTTATCATTGCATTGCATATGTTTCAACCAAGTGTCACAAAGGGGTACCTCTATGCCACCTGTACAAAGGTCCAAGGAGATAAATTGCATTTGATTTCTCGTTTTTGATAGATCTCAACTTGAGGACATCCATACCGGGACAACATAGAAAATAGATGATGGACTCCTCTTTAATGCATAAGCATGTTCTCATAAGAGATTGAGGATCAAGGTCCAAGCTAAAACTTCCACCATGATACATGGCTTTGGTTGGCGGCCCAATGTTCTTCTCTAACAATATGCATATTCATTCAACCCACGGCAAATCACCCTTACTTCAGACAAGACGAACATGCATAGCAACTCACATGATATTTAACAAAAGTGTGACAGTTGATGGCGTCCCCAGAAACATGGTTACCGCTCAGCAAGCAACTCATCAGAAATAAGATACATAAGCAACATATTCTTTACCACAATAGTTTTTAAGCTACTTTCCCATGAGCTATGTATTGCGAGGTTAGTGTGCTTAGTACAGGTGGAGGTTAGCAAAAGACTGGGAGCGACCAACTAAGAGAGCAATGACGGTCATAATCATGCAGAGCGACAAAGCAACATTGAATCAGACATGGTAGTTATATCGCTACTCAGAAACAAAAGATCATCAAGGCTTGACAGACTTTCTTTACAGTCTTAAATATGCGTGAGCATACGCCAAGTCAATCAAAATAAATTCTCGAAGGAAGATATTACTAAACCATACCATATCATAGGCAAACAAATCAAGTTGGTACTCCAATAACACATTGGGAACCCCCCAGCTATTTAAGATTAACCATAAGAAAACCTGAACTACTAAGCACCATCATGCAAGTAGCATCTTTATCATAGACACATTAACCAATGCAACGGAAGCAAACTCTCTTAATAAGGTGAGCATGATAATTAAAGAGAGTTCAAGCAACCAACTAGACAAAAGCTCTTTGAAAAGATAAGCATGAATACTAAGAGCAGAGCACGATAGTAGCTATTTAAAAGACAAAGAACACACACAGCAAAGATAGACATGAAAATTCTATGTTATGTTCTAGGTAGATGTAATGCCCAGGATGGGACTATACCTCCTACGTGTCGAGGCACGACTTAAAGGTATAAGCCCATCCTAGAATGATCTCAAGTTTGGTATCTTTGCACGACTCATGTAAAAGAGGGATTAAATTGCAAAAGAAGATAGTTGGCTTACACTCGCCACTTCACACAATACATTACATAAGCAATACATCATTCAAAACATCACAACCCGACTACGGGTGAAGATCCAAAGAAAGATACCAAAACAACATAAAACCACAGGTCAGGATCGAATCCTAGTAGAAACCACTACTGATCGTCGAAACGTCACAAGCAAAACGGCCACGCTCTTCATCGAGCTCCCAGTGAAGTACTTGAACCAGCTTCTGCATCATGCTCGGCTGAACCTGCATCTGGTGTGGTGAAGTAACTGTGAGCCACAGAGGACTCAGCAATCCCATTCCCGGGTAACAAGACTATTTAAGCCTTGGGTGAGGACAAGGCTGAAGAAAGAACGAGAGGTGAAGGAACAACAAGAGTCTGCAGCAGCAACTAGCACTAACTTACGTAAAAGAGAGCGAGAAGAGAAGTGCCTCGGTCGAGAGATGATCACGAAGTGATCCTAGCTAAAGCCGGTCAAACATAACCCCACCGTGTTCAACTCCTGAATCCCTATTCGGAAATTGGCAGTCACGGTGCACACGCTGGTAGTGTATTAGAACAAATGTGTCAAGTTTTCTACAACCGGATATTAACAAGCTCCCATCTGCCACATAACTGCGGGCACGGCTTTCGAAAGTTCAAACCCTACAGGGGTGTTCCAACTTGACCCATTACAAGCCCACGATCCACGGAGTCGCAACTCCAAGGTGGGAAGACCCGAGTATTCTCAGAATCCCGTGCTCAAGTTAAACCGAACTAAGGTAAGGCTAATCCAGCAAATCCTCCCGGCGTGTCGACACCCTGATAGTAGCCGCGCGTATCTAAGTCTCAGGACACGACCGGATGGGCGATGCTACAGGACCCAATCCTCGAGTTTCCCCGTGGTGGTTCCCGCAGGCTCCCCGTTTGGGACCAACACCATCAGCACTGGCCCCCCCTGCTATGTAGAATTAGGAATCCCCGAGGGAGCGACCCCCTATGCACATTTAATTAATTAATTAAGTTGTTATTATGAGGCAAAAAGTACCAAATGTTGGGACTTGCTGGAAAAGACTTAGCACTTAGCGGTTTATCAAGGGGGTCCCATACACCCCAACCGTGTTAGGAACGCATAATCAAGGAACATAACACCGGTTTATACGGTTCCTAACGGCATGAGTGGAACAAAACACCAAGCAAAAGGCTTAGCCTTCCACCCTTGCCAATATATAGATGATTTCATTTTAAGCTTTTATATAGTGTGATATAACCCAACCAAACTTCAACATGAAGCAAGCATCTTCGATCTTCACCTGCAACTAGCAATGCTATAAGAAGGGCTGAGCGAAGCGTACTTAGCCAAGCAACGGTTTGCATAGGTAGGTTGGTTAAACATGGCAATTGGTTACAAGTAGGAGGCTGACAAGAAGATCATGGGCATCGAGGCAAAACTATAGAGCGGATCTACTAGCAATAGGCAAAGATAGTAATGGTATCCGGGTTCGGTCATCTTGCCTGGGATTCCACAAGGGAAGAAGAACGGATCCATGAAGAAGACGGAGCAACACAGACGAGAGAATCCTCACAACTCCGGAACGAAACCGAAGCTAACAAGAGAAGCAACCGGAAAGAAGCAAACAACTCGGTAAACACACAATCATAAGCATGGCATACGATGCACAAACAAGTATGATGCATGTCCGGTTTAAATATGCATGGCATGGCAAAGTGCACAAACAAAAGTACAAGTTAAGTGGAGATCAATATGCAACGAGTTGCATATTGACGAAACACCACATTTAATTATTTAATTGACTCTCGTTTATTTACAAGACAAGATTAAATGTTTTTAACATGGCAAGAGGTGAAGCATAATAAAACTACACTATTAAGGCATTTTAAATGAGGCCGGAAATAACAACAACATATCCGGAAAATCCCCATGAGCATGTTTAATAATTAAAGCAACAACAATTCACACATTATAAACATATTAATGTTGTTATCATGATGCGGATGACATGATCAAGTTTATGCAATTTTTATTAAAAAGGTTGACATGAAGAAGATAAGAAGCATTGGTCACCGTGGTGGAACGAAAGGGTGCCACGGCAACGAACCGAAAATGATGCAACACAACATATCGGTTCCGGTAACTCGTTGAGAGTCCGGAGCAAAAGGAAGATGACGTGAGCAAGTTGAACGAGATGAAAGGTGGGGCGATCCCGTCACCGGGTTCCCACGAGTCGGTGACGAGGCAACCGAGGAACATGACAACGGACGAAACGGACACGAAGCACACAAGGGAGACATTTCATACAACACAACATATCATCCACGGGTCATCCACGGGGTTATACCTTCGAAACACTCGTTTCGGGACGGTTCGAGATCGTAGAGGAAGTAGCCGTAGTAGTGGAAGTAGTGGTACACGAGTCGTGGTACACGGGGCGACGGTAGTGGTACATGCCGTAGAGGGAAGTAGTTGTTCTCGTTCATCGGAGAGGAAGTAGTTGTACACGGGGTCGCCAACGAGTAGTCGTTCCGTTCATAGCGGTACTTGAGGGTCTCGGCGACGGTAGTGGTACACGGCGACGGTAGTCGTTCGGGTCGTCGTGGTACTTGGCGTGTCATCTTGCGTAGTCGTACTTGATGCTCCGTGGAACTTGAAGAGCCGACGATGTTCACGGTGTAGTGGTACTTGACGCTTCAAAACGTTCGTCGGTCCGATCTCGGTGTAGATGTACACGTCGTCGAGGTACTTGGTGTCCGTCGAACTTGCGTAGTCGTTCCGGTTCGTAGACGTACTTGCATCGGAGCGGTACTTGTCGTTTCATCGTGTAGTCGAACTCGACATATCCGAAGGGGTACTCGTTTCTTCCGAAGGTAGTCGAACTTGGAGTGTCCAGGGTCTTGGCGTCCCTGGAAGAGAAACTTGGCATCCACGGTTCTTGCGGCTGCGGTCTCCTGTAGGCAAAACACGGACAGACAAAAACAAGGGCATCGTCTCGCAGGAGGTGCCCAAGGCTGGAGCAAGCCGCTGCGGTCTTCACAACAAGAGAGAAAAAAAAGGCAGCAAGGTGCGGGGCGTCCTGGTGCTGGTGGACTTCGGAGGGAGGAGGCCGGGGCGCTCTGGCCGCGGCTTCTGGCCGGCCGGAGGGAGAGGGCGCTCGGGGACGGGCGCTGCGCGGGGCTCGGCCTTGGCTCTGGCCTTGGCGAGTTGGGGCGAAGGAAGCGGCCGCGGGCCTCGCAGCCTGGGACGAGGCGCTGGAAGGAGCTCGCGGACGGAGCATGGAGGCGGGGGCCTGGCCTTTGGACGAGGAGAGGCTCGACGCCTGGAGGCCGAAGGGAGGCGCGAGGGAAGGCGGGCGCTGGAGGAGAGCTGCTCGAGGGGAGCTCTGTCGCGGTCTCGTCGCAGAAGAGGAGGGGGTTCGCGGGGCGATGGAGGAGGCTGGAGAGGAGGGAGCCTGGGGGATCGGGGCCAGGCGAAGGGAGAACGAGGAGGAGAGAGTGAGGGCTCGATGGGGAAGCGTGATCGAGAGGGTTCTGCGAGGGGGAAAGGTAGCGATCGGGAACGAGGAGTGGCGGCGGGCAGGGGGAGAAGGGAGCGATCGGGACTGGGTGCGGCTAGGGTTAGGTGGGGTGCGGGCTGGGAAGATGGGCCGCGGAGATTGAGGCCCGAGCGGCTGGGCCAAGAAGGGTGGCTGCGGCCTGGAGGAGATAGGAGATGGGCCTTGAGGCCGGCTGGAGGTTGGGAGGCTGGGAAAAGGAGGCTGGCTTCTCCTTTTTTTATTTCCCTTAGAAGAAAAACGAAAGAGAAGGTAAGGAAAAGAGGAGGGGGGTTTAAGGCAAGAATTTGGACAAGGTTAATTTTCTCGGGCTCGTAAAAATGAGCACGACCGGAGAAAAATATAAAAGGCCAGTTCGGAAAAATAATTCAAACATATTTGAATTTAATTCAAATAGGTTTGAACTAAGACTTGAATATAGAAGTGTCCAAAAATGTTCGAATTTTTGAAGGAACCTCGAAACAACGGAAAGAATTATTGGCAAGGTTTTTGAAGGAGAACTCGAAGTGGAAAAGACATGGGGAAATATTGCAAGTGTGTTGCGGGTAATTCCAAACAAATGGAATATTATTTATATAGCTCCCTAATATATTGAGAGGCTTTTATATGTTATAAAGAGAAGTCATCTTCCCTCGATTTAAATGAGCCGAAGGTCCACACGATTTATTTAGGTTGAGATGCAAAAATTAAAATGACATGATGGCATGATGACATGATGCAATGCAAAAATAAATAAAACAAGCACAAAGAACACACGGGAGACCCCGGAACATCTGGAATCTTCGGGAATCTTCTGGAATGTCGGTCTCGGGCGTCACAACTCTCCCACACTAACAGAGGATCTCGACCCGAGATCCTAGAGATATCACCGGGTAAAACGGAAGAGGAAGAGGTAAAACAAAGTTGCTTCTTTGACAGACGAGTGAAACCAAAGAACCTTGAGAGGTTGAACAAGATGAAAGAAGAATACAACGGAGATGAACGAAGTTAAGAGCACTTCGGTAAAAAGGAGGAACAAGGAACATTACGAGAACCTTGAGAGGTTGAAAGACATGAAACAAGAGCTCACGGATGACGAAAGAATTTCAAAACCACTCCGGTTATCCAAGATTGAGAAGGAATAAGAATGAAATAATTTGGACAGCACTCCGTCTGAAAATGGAAGGAATTGAACAAGAACTTGAGGAGATGGAATGATACTTGATGAAAACAACAACACACAGCCTCCGGAACAATTAAAAGAATGGCACAAGGGTAAGAAGGATTCAGACATCACTCCGGTAAAAAAAAAATAGGCAAAACTAGATAAGATGATGGAACTAGAATGAAGAATACAACACTCCGGTTAAATGATAAACAAGGGAAAGAACATGATCCCGACAAAAACAAGATGATGGTTTGGAGAGAGCAACATTACAAAGCCTCCGGAACGAAAGAATAGATGCTAGATCGTTGGAAAGAAAAGATCGAAGAAGAAGATGACAACTTCTCCCACGAATGAATTAGAAAATCCTCCTTACGGAGAAGGGTTGAACAGAGTTGTTGGAATTCAACAACGAAAACGAATAAGCTTGATGTGGGCTTACGGAAAAACATCTCAAAATTAAGAGGTGACAACCAGCCACTAACGGAAAAATTTGATTGGATTGAGATCAACAAGGAGACGATAAACTTATTTCACTGGAATGATAAATGAAGAACTTGGGTCATTTATGAGCACCATAATTAGCAAAATCCTTAGGGGAAAAGCTTTAGGTGAAATATAACCCAAGATGACTCCAAGAGATAAAAATGAGGGGGTGAAAAGGATCTCCTGAACCAAGAAAATGATGGGTTTAAATATCTCATTCTTGATAACTCGTGAATCATGAAACATGAAGGAATTGTCAAGAATGACATAACACCATCTGAAAAGATAAGGTAGAAAGGATTGCAATTGGAAGCATGATGAAGAATGCTTGAGCTCCAACAAGAATCTTGAAGAAGACTTTGAGTATGAATTAAATAATGATGATCCACCATGAAAACTCCAGTAATGAAAGCATGAGAAGTGAAAGATGAAGAGAATAAGATTCAAGGCCTGCGATGAATTAGATGGAGCTTTGGAATGATATAATTGAAATAACTTGGAGCTCCGGAAAAACAGATGAACAACTTAGAACCAAGGATATGATATGATGAACAAGCTCCAGACAAAAGAATTAAATCACCTTGAAGGAATAAGAATAAGAATTATGTCATGCATCTCCTTCACCAATTTAAATTGATGACAACCAAAGGATTTGGCATACTACTTATTCTCGTTGCAAAGAATTAAAGAGAGATCTAGCACAAGCTTGGGTAAATCTTCAACGAACCACCGGTAGGATTATGAAAAGAACAAATGAATTAAAACAATAACAACGGAAGGGTAAACTTGAAAGAACCACGGTAATAAATATGGAGACGAACGAAGAGACATCAATGAAGAATATTTGGAGGACGAGGTTGAAAACTGAGAACGAAGAAATCTTCTGAAATGATGGCCTTCGGAGGATCACAAAGGAAAAGAATTCATGAAATGCTTCAGACGGGTATGAAAAGAATTCCTCACAAACGGAACAATAATGAGGATGGCATGAAGCTAGAACCACGAATCTTGAGAACGGGTCAAAATTTAAGAGAAACTCTTCTCCGGTCTCCAAATGTGAGAAGACAATGAGATACACCACCATGAATTGTATAGGCACTCCGGAATGAAGAATTAAAATGTTGAACCAATGATGAAAAAGAATTTGAAAGCGGTCTTGGAGAAGGCATGTGACTGATGGAAATCATTCTTACGTCACACTTTGAAAAGAATTCTCCGGAGAAAGAAGAGTCAGGTAAGATCCTGGGAAAAGCCTGTGGGTTAGGGCCCACTCAAAAGAAATCACCGTTGAAAAGATTGCTTAAGAGATATTGCACCGGTTGAATTAAATGGCTTGAATAAGATAGCAATCTCAAAATAGCTTGAACGGATTAAGAATGGAATATGAATCTTCAGCACTCCGGATATGAATAGCAAGAGGAGAATGATTAATTGGTGCACCGGAATAAGAAAGCATTGTGAAATGAGGAAAAAGGATAAGATCAACACCGAAATCTTGAATTACATCCACCGACAGAATTATGAGAACAAAAGAATGATGAACTGAAGCTCTTGAGCATCTTCACGATAAATCACCGGATAAGAACATTAAAGGAAAATAATGAAGAAATATCACAAGAATAAAATGGATACTTCATTTGAGAATTTCTGGCTCCAAGAAGAAGAAGGGTGGGAGGGTGGGGAAACAAGACAACTTGGGATGAATGAAACAGACAAAACGTCGGATTTCTCATCGGCGTCCGTATGGAATAACTTGAAGAGAAGGCACACCGGTTGAAAAGAATTAACATGAATATGTCGATGATTAAGAAGGACTAGCACTCCCATAGAAATATGAGAACACCGATTAGGAGAGGTATGGAATCAACATTTGACATCGAAGCAACTCGAATACCAGAATCAAAACAAGAACAAAGGATAGATATGCAACATAGTCTTCACAAGCATCATCCAAACAGAGAATTGAACGAATGAATTCCGCAGGTACATCAACTTGTCGAGAAGCCACTTGGAGAACAAAAGATAAATAAAAAGGAACAAGGATCAGATAGAACAAATACAAGATAGAAGCTTCGTTCGACATTTTCGTGCTGAAAGCTCATGGAACGTGTTACAAAAGGGTTTTGCAATCCCCGGATCAGCATAGCCAAGGACCCTTTAAGATGCAACTCCCGATCAGAACAAGTCCATAAAACCACTTCACTCAATGTAGAACCCCGAACTTCATATCGTGCATCCGTTGGAAGAATGCCTAGGAACTACTGGATGAACCCACCTATTAATTTCCGAAAGTTTCCAGTTATGCAATCAGGTGTTGGCGATACACGGGAAGCACCGCGCAATCAACTCTAAACCTACATCCAGGTGTATCCATCCTTCAACACATAACCAGTCTTTCTCGGAAACTGTTTACCTCGGACCTTCGAAACGCATCCACTATAACAAGCTATGGCAATACTCTCGAACTACCTCCCCAGTACTGTGTGATGTCGGGGTTATCTTGCCACTGGCCGTATAGGAGAGATTTTCGATGTCGGTCGTCTTAAGTATTTAGTACTGCCGCGATATGCTTGTGACAACAATACCCCGAAGCTCAACTCCCCGGGAACAGGAGGCATCGAGAACAATATCCTTGTCACAAGAACATCGAAACAATCCCAGAATACTCGCGAGATCCTAAAAAAAAATTGGTGCAATTTTTGAAAGTAGAAGAGGCAAGAGTAATCGTCAGGAGTCCTCACCAGAGTGAAAAGAGATGAGGAGCAAAAGAAATCCTACTCTCCGATATATATATATATATAGGACTCAAAACATTTTAAGTGTGTGCCTAGACTCAACCGTCAACGATTCGATCAATCAGTGGGGGCTTCTAGGTCGGAGAAGGCTCTGAATACCAACTTGTAATGCCCAGGATGGGACTATACCTCCTACGTGTCGAGGCACGACTTAAAGGTATAAGCCCATCCTAGAATGATCTCAAGTTTGGTATCTTTGCACGACTCATGTAAAAGAGGGATTAAATTGCAAAAGAAGATAGTTGGCTTACACTCGCCACTTCACACAATACATTACATAAGCAATACATCATTCAAAACATCACAACCCGACTACGGGTGAAGATCCAAAGAAAGATACCAAAACAACATAAAACCACAGGTGAGGATCGAATCCTAGTAGAAACCACTACTGATCGTCGAAACGTCACAAGCAAAACGGCCACGCTCTTCATCGAGCTCCCAGTGAAGTACTTGAACCAGCTTCTGCATCATGCTCGGCTGAACCTGCATCTGGTGTGGTGAAGTAACTGTGAGCCACAGAGGACTCAGCAATCCCGTTCCCGGGTAACAAGACTATTTAAGCCTTGGGTGAGGACAAGGCTGAAGAAAGAACGAGAGGTGAAGGAACAACAAGAGTCTGCAGCAGCAACTAGCACTAACTTACGTAAAAGAGAGCGAGAAGAGAAGTGCCTCGGTCGAGAGATGATCACGAAGTGATCCTAGCTAAAGCCGGTCAAACATAACCCCACCGTGTTCAACTCCCGAATCCCTATTTGGAAATTGACAGTCACGGTACACACGCTGGTAGTGTATTAGAACAAATGTGTCAAGTTTTCTACAACCGGATATTAACAAGCTCCCATCTGCCACATAACCGCGGGCACGGCTTTCGAAAGTTCAAACCCTGCAGGGGTGTTCCAACTTGACCCATTACAAGCCCACGATCCGCGGAGTGTGATGGCCTGGCTTATTAGGGATGATAGACTACTCATATCAATAAGGAATTCCTTCTTTTCCGGGAGCCCATTCGGATAGAACTCCAAAGTTAAGCGTGCTCAGCTTGGAGTAGTTTCAGGATGGGTGACCGACTGGGAAGTTGCTCCCGGGTGCGCACGAGTGAGGACATAGTGCGCAGAAAAGACTAGTATTGATATGTGAGGCCAGTCTAGATCCCGCCAGGAGTAACGACCACCGGCGGGTGTGTCCGGGGCGTTACAGTAGAGGTGGAGCGTGTTTCTCTCCCACACAAAGGAATGCTGAGTTCCGACTCGTTATGAAAAACTAAAAAGAAAACTAAAAGCAAGACGCTCCAAGCATAGCACATAACACATGAAGTGATTAAAATATAGTGGAACGAAAGACGAACTGATAATGTTGATGGAGAAGGGGATGCACGGGGGGCATCCCCAAGCTTAGACGCTTGAGTCTCCTTGAATATTTCTTGGGGGTGCACGGGGCATCCCCAAGCTTGAGCGCTTGACACTCCTGAATCTCTTTTTATCATCTTCCCTCGCACACTTGAAAACTCCCTTCATACATAACTCATCATAATCTGATTAGCGAGGTTAGTACCCTAAATAAAATAATTATACCTTGCTGGAAATAAGGATATTCTTGAAGTTCTACTGTTTCTCAAGATTGCCAAAAGGTTTTTGCAAAGAAAAAGCAAGTTCTTGATTTGCAAAGTAAAGGAAAGATAAAACAGGACAGAATCTGTGAAAAACAGAACAGCAGGTAGTAATTGATCTTTTCGGGATACTTCTGCAACTCAAATCAAAAAACTCAGAACAGACGCACGAAAGACAATTAGATAGAGAACGCTGTCGAACAAATTCAGACCAAAAAGATGATCTGGTGTTTTTATACGAATTTTTATATCCAAGGACAGAATCTGTTTCCTGGACAGCACCTCACAACTTTTGAACTTTCTAGCAATCAGAGGCTATACTTGGCACAAATATGAAAAGCAAAGATACAATGATGATGCTACAGCAGTAAACAACATCAAGACACAACAAAAGCAAAAAATTTATTCAAGTGGGCTGCCTCCCAAAAGCGCTTTCTTTTATGCCTTTAAGCTAGGCATAATGCATAGAGGAATCAATAACCATCATAATAATCGGAGTTGTAAATTGTTTCAAATGGTTCCTCAACAAGTTCATTCTTGTTCCTTCTAGGAAAGGGGTACACACCTTTTGCCTTCCCGCGTAAGCGGATTTGTCCCTTACCTATATCAATGAAGCCTTTAACTGCTCGGAGGAAGTCCCTTCCAAGCACTATATTTCCTTGGTTTGGCTCCATGATGAAGAAATCAATCATTGCAATCCCTTTAAGGAATTTAACTGGCACGTCTTTTATTTTTCCCTGTATTTCAGAAATATCTCCATTAGTATGTTCATGATAAGATGGTAATCTATCCATGTTAAATTTTAAAGAATCATGAACAATTTTTGGCATAGTAGAAACCATAGATCCAATATCACAATAAGCAAGGAAGTCTTGATTAGAGATGCTAATCCTAACAAGAGGCTCCCAGTCATTATCTATTTCCAAAATATCTCTCTTATTGGGTTTGGATTTATCTACCTTCATTAAGTCTAGAGCATCCATTCTCTTTTCGATAGTAGCAAGTCTATCTATAACAGTATCAAAGTTGTGATCATAAACAAAGTAACTAGATAGACCATGTATAATTTCAAGAGCTCTAGCTTCATCACATTCTAGGAAATCTCCCTCAGCTATAATGTCAAGAGAGTGTTTACACCATTTGAAAAGACCATGGTAAAAATTCCTAAGCACAATTTTTATAGGTATCCAAGGCATAATTCTCCTATGTGCATCAGAAATTCTGTCCCATGCCTTCTTCATATTTTCTCCATCCCTTTGATAGAAATCTAGAACTTCTGATTCCCTCAAAGCACCAAATCCTAACATGTTTGGCTAAACAGAAAGGACTACTAACAGAAAGGTAAATAATATTTTTGTGATTTTTGATAAAAGGTACTGAAAGCAAAAACTGAAAGGTAAACTAACAAGACTAAAAAGCAAAGGTAAAAGATAGCATGCAATTCCCCTATCCTGAAGAGTGGAGTCCCCGGCAACGGCGCCAGAAAATACTCCTTGATGGGCCTCGAACCCCTCGTTGGTTACCCCAAGTGGAAGGTGTAAGATGCAGTAAGTAGAAGTGTTTTCCCTTAGCAAAGATGCCAAGGATCTAATCCCCAGAGACTCCTAGGTTCAACAAGTAGGTGTCAATTGCTACGGCGCCAGATTAGTAGCAATCAACGTGGACCTGCACACAGATACAAATAAGTTTGCTCCCAACGAGTACAGAGAGGTTGTCAATCCCTCCGGCCTTGTAGTTCACAAAGGATTAAAAGCAACGATAGTAGTGATAGATAGTTTTTGCAATAGTAAGTAATAACGGAAAATAAATAGTGGATGTGATCAATGATGGTAATATGGACCGGAGTCTCATGATGTTCACTAGTGATGTCTCTCTCCCAAAAGACGATAAAACAGCTATGTGAGGTAACAAATTACAGCTGGGCAATTGACAGGACCACGAACGCAAACCAATGCTGACTACATTGCAAGAAAGGTTGAGGTTCAAAGCATGGGCGGTACGCCAAAGTAAGTAGACCGAAATCCATCAATGCCTACTACTAATCATCCACCTTGAGATATCTATCCAGAACATCTCGCTGGTATTAAGTTGCGAGTCCCACCCATAGTGTAAACTCAATGCAACAGACAACTGCATTAAAAGAACTTTGCGTAAAGTAAACAATCCTTGCACCCG